>OX104063.1:184083069-184122419 GCA_944474145.2 Dicrocoelium dendriticum
CTGAATATGCTCAGGCAGTTACACCATTTTTTCAGGATATCCGAAAGCAACAAGTTTCTCTGAAACCAAAGTATCCGGATGCTTCGCAGGGGCAGGTACATAAATTTCGCTAAGGCTGTTCCTAGGCTATATACATTGGCAAATTGACACTAAAAATATTATCCGATCTTGTCTCTCAGGTGGGACAAATTTGACCTCCAGAGAACGCTCGGAGCCACCTACACTCCACGATCATCCACAATGTGGAATTTCTTCTCGCCTTCTGGCTAGCGTATTTCTGGAGTTTCCACAAATATCTGCATTCGATCCCATTCCCCTGCGCGGATATCTCACAAAAATTAGAAGCTTTCTCTCTTACGAATTTGGGCCCGTCTCTTAACGCCGCCACACCAATCTGCACTTTGACAACTACTTCTAAAGTGACGAGCTTTAGTAGAATCTTCTTGCTTTCTGCCTAAACGAAAAGCATAGACGAAATGGATTTCTTGCTAGCATACAACAAAAACGATGGAGACCATTTGCCTCAGCAACCCTGGTAGTCTGGGTTGCTTCTAGCCGGAGAATTCCTGTGAGATTCAACAGCATTCCTAATGAGCAAATAATGGTCACAGAGGCGGTTTGTTGCATACAAGGTTTGGGACCTGGGAGCCATACTGTGCTTAATAGAGCTTTTCAACCAACTTACTCTGTCACGGGCCGGAATTTCCTCAGAAGGAGCAGAGCTCTTGGCTTTTAAATAAATAAATAAATAACTAAAGTTTAGCCTCGTCATTGCGAGGCACACCATCAAGGGCATGCTCATGGTTTAGCAACATCCTTGATTTTCTTCTGTCGCAGTTTCGCACACCTAGTCCATGATCATTCTGCACTCTCACTCACTGCTTCCGCATAGGTTCTACTATTAGATGCATACTTTCCATCAGCAAGTGTCACACGCTCCGATGGCGAAGGTAACCGAAAGCAACGTCGTTTACCAGAGGGAGGGGCTGGATCAGAGGCAAAAGGCGGCAGCTGAGCTCCCAGGAATCTGGCAGCAGTGCAGAATTCAGTCTGATTATGTACGGGTCGTAGGCTAAGCGCGGGTAGCTCGTTCACGACAAGCCTATTTCCCAGCACAGAGCCATAGGGGCATAAAAAGCAAAAACCGAGGAGGTGATCATCTGGAAGCATTAAATATGTAATTAAATAATGTTACATTTCAAGAACTGATACGAGCCGTTTCCGTGAAGGATCAGCTCATTTTGTACAACCGTTCCATGCTCGGTCATGGAGCCCCAGCAAGTATTCCACAAGAGGGCTTATTACCCCCTAACTTTTAACTGTACCGCAAGGTTGGGTTTTCTACAAATATTTATGTGTTCTCCACCTGTCGTTCTCACGCGGTTGTGCCTTGTTCGTTGGAATCCACATATAGTCGAATATACTCCTTCTTCTTGACACGGCAAGCCAAAACCGTCGAGCAGAGCTCGTGTTACCATTCAATTCATTTTCAACGAAACACTCCTATGCATTAAGAAGTCCCGATTCATGACACGCTCATAAGAGCGAAAGATGAAGGATGTGTTAGCGGGTGAAAGAGGCTAAAAAGGATCTATCCTAATAGTAACTAAACGGTAGAAAGATTCCTGCAAAGGTCTGGTCAATAATGCCGCATAAGCAGCCAACAAATATGCATGAACGAAAAGGTTTATTATGTTCCTTATTGGTGGTGGCTAATTTTTCTACAGCAAAGCAACCTTACGGGGGCCTTGTTTTTGGACACGCCAGCCAAAAGTTTTGTCATCTCTTGAATAAGGATTAAATACATTGAACTGGAATGCTGAAATTAAAAGTACTCAATCGAAGTTGAATGACCTATGCATGCATTTCACCCATATTGCTCATTGTTTGAAATGGAAAAGGAGCGACGAAGGTTACTTGGTTCACCTTCGCCATGTTAGGTGACACTGCTGTGTTTTGCCTTATGGGTTGTGCTCGGTACAAAAACGCTGAGGAATTGGAGGATGTGGTGCATAATTATGAGCTCGCAGCGTCATACAGTTTTCTCAGGTATTCTCTAGTGACTCCGCAGCCTGCGACGTACCTGTACCAGTATGTGAATTTCCGTCGCGTGCATACTATGCGTGATGTTCCCCTTGGGAAGCGGTACGTGATATTGCATGCACTGATAATGTTCAATGTTAGAAACCGTGCGTACTTGTTTCAGTACTGGTCTCGACGCGGTAAGTATAATTTCGGGAGAGCCATACTAATGGATATCTTGGCACAGATATCGTAGGAAGCAGAAGATCTTAAACAAGAGAAAGCAACTTTTCCCTTTGTTTAATTCTACGTGCTCAACGACAAATTTGGCCGATGATAATTGTGATGTACCCAGCGTCACTGTGACCGTTGCCGGCTTTTCTGTCCACTAACCCGTTTTTCCAGCTTCTAACTTTAAGCTGTTGGTCGTTTTACTGCATATACGTGTTACAAGTTCACCGCTTTCCACTTCATAATCTCCGTCTTACTAGGCACCCCTGTGAGCGTAGATTTTCATGATGCTTGTGGAAGCGCAAGCGTTGTTTTGCTGGTGGCTGACGATTTTGGCTGTATGCAATGGGACGGCCGCAACTGGAAGGACGATTACAAGTGCCATGATATGACTGCTAAACCGTACGCCGTGTAACGTACCACGGACACAACTTGATATCTGTGCCCGTTTTTGTAAACGTCGACAGGGTCGCCTGGGTATCTTCTGTCGAGACACGGCGGTCGCCACTGTATTAGTCACTCAAGATCGTAAGCTAGACTAACCGATGTAAGCACTCGTGGTCCCTAGCCATGTACGTTTGATGAAGCCAAACGGGCAGCTGAACCATGATGCTCAACTGGTTGTCCCCACTATAATGCCAAAAGCGCTAGCTATTGCAGGGATAACAACGTGAGGTTCGGGAACGCAGTGTCATCCACTGCGGCACTAGCTGTTTAACTACAGTTGAACGACTTACGGTGCATTAAAATGTGCGTAACGAAGATGCTTTTACTTGCACTTCCTGGCGTTACTGTCAGGAAACTGACTACCCTGGGTAACGTACCGGATTATGTGCGATACGTTGCACCGCGCTTGCATTGTGTGGTGCTGTACCTTCCGGGGGTAATGCAAGGTGTTGTTGCGCTTTACTTTTAAGCAGAATGGCACTAGAGTTGGTGTTCATCCAGAACTTCTGGCGGTCAGATTGATGCTGATAGTAGCTTGAAATGACTTCAAACGCAGGCGAGCAATTGGTGAACAGGATGTCCGGTCAGTGGGTTTCCAGGGGTCAGCCGGCGTACTTGTTCGACCCTGCCAGTTCCGGATCGGTACCAAAAAATACAGGTTTGGTGTTGGCGAAATCGTTTTGTCAGTGCTTAGCCGTGGGCGAGGTCTAAGGAATAAAATGTATGAGATAGGTAGGCTTGTAGGTGCTTTTCTCGGAATACGTGAAATCGCTAAAACTTGGCTGCCTCAAGATCGCATGGACGGTGGAGTACATTTGCTTTGCTACGCACTAGTTAGACTTGATCGCTTCATTGGCCAACAAGACGCGGGCGACGCAGTTTATGTTTGCTGTGAGCTTGCCGTCTTGTGTACTCATCTGTTTCCTTATCCTTTGCCTGCACCGTGTTCAGACGTCACCAGGGCTTCGATGAGCGATATTCCAACAATGACTGCGAACTGTCCGGTACTGCTACTAACGCTTGCAAGTCGATCAAGCGAGTCGAATGCGTCACGAATGCCCAGGTATGCAACGATGATAGGTCCCTGGTAGTGATAGCTGTGTTCCAGGCTTTGAAGGTGTGTGAATGTCTGATCCTTACACCCGCGGCCAGGTCGGATGTCAGCTTGTCCTTCCCGGTACTGGAATTTCCGAATAAGGGATAGTCTACGGAGTGAATTAGATGTCAATAGCTTGTAGGCAACGGAAGCAAATGCAAAAGGCGGGCAGCTGGGCTCCTAGCGCACAACCACACCTCTGTGCAGCTTTCGCAACAAGAGGACAAGGAGCTCCATATCGCCCGTAGGAACCAGAATAATTTAAAGATTGGCGTCGGCAACCCCATCAGCTGTACACCGTACAATACCAAAGCATTTCTAATTGCCAACGAGTAACATATACCCGAATTTTGCCTACCTCCATGCACGAGCACTGGCTTAATGTAAAGATTGATGTTAACCCTTAAGGATGCAGCCGCTAGCTGGTCTAGAAATATACATACTTACTTATTTACTTATTTATTTATACAAAGTGGTAGGTGAGGGCCAATTCTAATGGGAATAAAAACATCGATCCAAGCTTTTCCGTATGGTCCCAATCGACGGACCAATTGCTTTGCATATGGTTTTGATTGACACCAGGCTTACTGTGGTCGGTGGATCGAGTGCGCTAGAACAGTTTGCAAGCACTTTAAGAGAGCACAGTCGCCTGAATTTCGGAAGCGCACGGTGATCACCAGTCTTCACGGTGAGTACATAGGTTTTGGTTGAGCGGCGCACTTCATCATGACTAAACCTTTATGGCACATTTCTGCTGCGATCAAATAGCTTCAAAAGACGCGTGGAGATCCGGAGCCTCACGGTGTGCTGAGTAAGATTACAGCATTTATGTCAAGAATAAAGCATGGTCCTTTGCGTGCGCGTGTAGTGTTAATCGATATGTTGTGGTGGGTTGCAACGGAGCGCACAAGCCAAGTAAGCTTGATGTCTTTTCTAAATCGAAACAGTAAATGAGCGGGTTGGCATTTTCCAAGTGCTTTCAGAGACTCTCATATCATGGGGTTTACTTGTTAGGCGTTAAACTGGCTCCGTCGCAATCCCTTACTCTTCTGAGTTCCACGCGGGCTAGATGACTCTGTTCATTGCAAATAGCAGGTCCACGGGGTATATGCTCACAGCTGGTCTAGCATAGAGCACCGGCACAAGGCGTTGTCTTTGACGTGGGAGTACATCTTGGGAGGTTCATTGTTTGCCACAGTCCGCCTCAAGCGGAACACACTTTGGTCAAATTGGTCAGGCTATCGAGCAAAACCTTGGAGCAGATTAACCCAAGGGCGGCTGGGTAGCCCCACGGCCTTGTGGTTCAAGCTTTTATGTCAAAGCTTAGGGACAGGGCACATGGAGCAAAGCCAGCGTTTCGCAGTAGCCGGCCGGAGCATGAGATCTGCCCTCCGGATAAGTTACACAACACACTCCTCTCTTCTTGTTTTTCATTACTTCCACCCGCACTTTCCCGTCGAATAAGCGATCGACTACCGCCGAACTAACGCACATGCTGCAATATATAAGTGTATGGAACAACAGCGCGCTAATCCGGCCCGAGATAGTCACAACTTTGGTAGACAAAACTGATAACTTTGGACCGTTAGTGCATCAGCAACTGGGATTCGCCAGTTCTATTTCCGCCAAAAGGCTTGTTGTTCCACACCGCAGTGTTTACCGTTTTCTATTCACTGACGTTGCCCAGGCAACTTCCGCACGCTGGTTGTTGACCGGCTTCTTCGACATGCATTATACTCAGTGGCTGTTCCATTTTGGGATAAAACACGAAGTGGGCATTCCATGACGGGTCACGGAGGAATGAGGACGTTGGCTGAGAGACAATCAGGCTGGTGCGTGTCAGACCGCATCAGACGTGGCACAGTCAGTACCGTAACCGTATTCCATTGCTGGCATCCGGTTGCTTATTTTCGTACAATTCTAATAAATGTCACTCACTTCTTGCATTCTTTTTCGTTGGCTACCATTTGCGTCCAAGCCAACTGTCTTGATGTTGTCCATTATTGTCATTCTCGCGATTGGGATTGTGCGACCGGCACGTCGGTGTTCCCAACATAGCTGCTCGACAGAACTGTAATGAGAATTCCGTCCCTAGTTTTCGCGGACGATGTACGGTTCCGGGCTACAGTGAATAAACCAAGTTCTCCATCGGCCCTACGAATGACTGCACATAGACAATAAGCATCGTCTGCATTTTGCCAGCTGCCAATGATTTTGGATGCCACTGCTAATTTGTCCGTTGGTACTTGGCAAATTCGGGTAGTGTCACAGATTAGTGCCGTGTGGTCGGCGCACTTCAAGCAAAGCAGTCCATCACCTGGAAGCGCTTACACATCTTACAAATCGTCTTGTGAACGCTAGCTCCAGTTTTCAGTTCAGCTGGCTCACCTATGCCAATTGCGCAGTCCCGACACAAGTGGCTTCTACGCCAGTAGTACACATGCGGCCCACTGAAAGATGTCTCGGTACACGCAGCCAACGAGCAACATGAACCTTACATGTGGTCACTCGATTCAACTACGGCAAGTGAATCACATCCACTAATGTAATTCTCAGGCCGTTAGTGCATGTGTGTCGCTGTGGTCCTTTAGAATTCAAGGCTACATGGCATCCGCCTACAATGCTCCATCGAGCATTTCGTCGGCACCAATCCTCGTTCGTGGACAGCAAGCATTCATGTGCCGTTTAAATCATCGGCAGACAGCTGCCTCTCTGCTTCCTTCCTTGCTAATGCCATGGAGCCTCCATCAATCGGGAGCCAGATTTTCGCCTCAGCTTCACCTCATGTATGTGACCCTTTCTTACATGTGGCATGTATATCGATAGTACACTCGTCCCTCCCCGGTCCACATTTTCACCATAGCTTTCACCCTTATGCATCAGTAGCAAAGCGATGATTTTCAACACGCTTGCAATCGCACGCACAATCCTCCTTATTCTCCCGCTTGAGATAATAGCTCCTCATTCAGTAGATAAAAAAACTCTTCTGGCCTTCAATGCCAAGTGGTACTGCACCCGGTCCCACACATCAAGTGGGTCAGCAAACAAACTACCATAAATAGCAGGTTTCCACAAGTTGGTCAAAACAATTGAACCTACGGCAAAACAGATAACGAAAATCCTTGCTATCAACGTATACAACGCGTGCAAATTGGTGCAAACATGTTCCGGAATGGCAAAGAGACACAAGTCCAGTGGAATAAAATTTATGCATCATAAAGCTACACAACTCAAGCGTAAGTTGCTTTCGACCAAGTTCGGTTAGGATACATCCTGATTGCAACGTCCTCCTCAGCATGGGCCTTAAGGGACATTTACCATTGTATATGTCCCTATATACATATATATGCACATATTCCGTTGTAGATATATATATAAATTTTTTTCCATCTATACGCATAAAGATATATACTTATGCAATTGTGGAGATGTAAAGAATTATGTTTATGTTTACTTTCATTCATTTTACTATGTGCCAAAACACATCTATCCGGATATTTATAAATAGTAAAAGAATTAAAGTATGCAATAATATATATTCCCGTGCATATCAACATTGGTAGGTATATATATTTACGCGTAGGCACATTTAATAATATATATATATATATTGGTGCATTTCATGTTATAACCAAATGTACATACTTAAATCATCAGCTTTATAAAAATTTGCACATACATATATATGTACAAATATGCATGCAGTTATTTGGGAAACGCATACTTCTGTATAAATGTATTCAGTTTTATACGCCTTTACAAGTGTTTGCACATATATACCTTTGAAATAACACCTCACAGCAACCGTAGTTTTATCATAACCGTTCCCTTGGCCGAGTGCTTCAGTGAAACATTCAGCACTCCGTTATTTTACCAGACTTCGCTACCTTCACGGATACCATTAAACAGCTATACGAAAGCTTATCTTATTGGACAATAGAGGATTTCCATGAAACCATGCTATTTAGCCTCTATCGCCCAGTGTTATGCAAACCCCTAATTCCTCCTTTCCAGCATTACAAGTAAAACATCTGCCAAACAGCTGTTCCTTCTTTGAATGTGCATTCGCTGTATTCCAACGTCTACGGCAATCACTGGAAAAATTATTATCACAGCTTCCCAAGCACGTGAGTGCCAATACCTATCTGTTTTAACTATCTACAACTTTGATATACATGTATCAACCCAAAACGCATTTCTTCGCTCATTAATAGATGCTCTCACACATCACCTTTATTGCATGGGGAAGGGCTAATTTTTGTCATGGCGGGAAAGCGTTTCGCTCCCATTGTCCTCGGGAACATCCAAGATTGGTTGAGTGGCTGCAAAGTATATTCCTAATGGTGGTGTTATTAAGGTGTGGGAAATAGCAAATAATGCTATATGGATTTGCTTCGGGAAAACGGTTACGATAAATTAAAGTAATGAGTACAGGTGAAGTTGAATTTCACGGCATAATCGAAATCAGGCAAATAGTAAATACAAGTGAATTGTGAAAGGCTCTTTAATGGAGCAAATACGCGTTAATGCAATTGTTTCAAATATGTAAAGGTTATGCTTGCAGTAACTTACTTGCTTTGATAAGGGGTATACATATCTCTTCTCTGAGTATCGTATTTTTTGTATTTTTTGAAATCGCGATGAATGTAAGCAATATTTAAAACTAATAAATCTTACCAACTACCATTCTTTGTATATACTCAAGCACAAAGCGACCTATACACATCTTTCAAACCCAATTATGAAACCATCACCATTTAGCTTGGTGTACCGGAAAACGAATCCCATCCAGGTCTATTTTTCATGTCAAAAATTAGCCACTCTCTACTGCATAACTTCCTGCATTCCAACAGAGTGTAACCTTTACATGCACTGGTAGTTAGCACTTTCCTTTATCATAACCGCTTTCAGGGTGCACTCCGATTTCCAAAACCATTAAATTATCTGTTCTATAATACCAGCATGAATAACAATAAAAAATGTAGCAACTCCAGCGTTCTTTGTTGTCACCACATATAATGGCAGCGAACACCTTTCCCGCCCCAACAAATTTAGCCTCTTCCTTCCTTATTAGTAGGTGACCCTGAGACCAAGCACACAAGCTAACAGAAGAAGCGAAATAGCCAAATGTTTAGCGTGAAGCTAAAATAATGAAAAAATCTGCTTGTCATTGAAATCTTTGATCGCTTGACAAGATAACAGACAAATAACTGAAAAACTCGCAGTCGTCTGTAAGTTATTCGTTAATGGCGGAGAGAGCCCTTATATTTTCATGCCAAAACAGCATATTAGTTTGGTGAGCAAATGCGGCAAAAGTAAAAAAAGCGACCTATAGTGTGCTGCCATTATTTCTATACGGGGTGATTGTTTTAAAAATATAATGTGGCACAGAAGTAGCAGTAATTATTTCATACTAACTAGTTGACCAATAATCGGCTTTGATAAGTGCACATTATAATAAATGAATAAAAGTGTGGAAAAATCGCGCCGAACAATTCAAGTGCCGTTAAGGAATGTTAAACTTGGCCGAGATATTTGGCCTCGGTGTAATTATACCGTACTCACAAGGTCTTATCGTGGCGTCTCCAGAGACCAATGAACGATGGAAAGCAATATAGTGGAAAGCATAAATAAGTTTACCAATGGGTTGTTGCGAATGTATACTTGAACCGTTCTTCTGAGGTTTACACCGGTTTACCCCAGCTATAGGGTGTGGGTGGAAGGGTAGTTAGGGCAGTGCAAGCCACCCATGATCCCTTGCTAGGCACAAGCGTTCTGTGGCTGCCCCGTTGAGGTAAGGTAACAGCCAACTCTGGATAAAGCTGGTACAAATCCAGGAGTATGTGAACGTAGGCATGGAGAGTAAATTTCGCAAGATGACACTGAATTTCTGCTGTTGCTGGCCATGTTCGCCATGGTACAAAGTGCGCAAAGCAATTTTTCGAGTTGTGTGAGTTTATTGAAGCTTAAAACTCCTCCAAAATGGGAGAGGCATTGGCTAAATTGTGGTGGCGTGTGACATCCGCCATGTCGCAGTGTTGGTAAACAGACACTGAAGGCTTTTTAAAAGAAGAACAGCTGCCAGGCGCATGCACATCACGTCCTACAACACTGCCATTGGTCACAATTTAAATAACCTTGGGATACCGAAAACGACACGATAAGACAGCTTTTCTGTAGGGTCAATCGCAGTCACGGTACACCCGAATTGCCGTTAGCTCAGCAAAAAGCTTAGTCAGGATTCATTTGTAACGGTTAAGACCTGTAGCGCCCACTCATATAACCGCTCTCTTTCCTGTGCAATTTAATGGTTGACCAATTGTACATTATTCCTTCATGTTTGAATCGTCCTTACAACCCGCTCGACACTCGGCCGCCTTGTAAGTTCCAGCACTCACGTCTTCGCTCTTGTCTCGCTTCATCCGTTCGCAACTTCTTGTAGCCCACCAAATAAAGTCCGCCGTGTCCAACTCCAATTGCCTTCTGCTTTCGGCGCCTTGTTTCGCAAACCGTCTCGGACTAGTATTAACTAGCCCTACAAATCGGTGACCCCGATTCGCACGCGCGAATTCCGGTTTTTTCCTAGTTTGTGTTGTTTGGTGAGTTCCTTTCTTTCTAACGATTAAATACCTGTATTCATTTGTTTCTTGCGTAATGTTAGTACATTTATCGTGTTTTTGTTTATCCTTTATCTTCTCGACGCACGTTTCGAAAGTGGTATCTGAGTCGTTTCGCAGCGTACACATACTTACTTTGGCTGTTCCAAGTTTCATGGAACATAGCCCACAGGTATGGTTTACGCTGTTCGAGTTCGAACTGGAAAATAAGGGCATTACGACGGACCGTCCGAGGTACAACCAGGTCGTCCCACGCCTTCCGTCTTCGGGTTTGACGCTGATTGAAGAAATTCTACTCTACCCATCTAATGAGGCAAAGTATAAAACGATGAAACAGGCGATTATAAAAGCGCTAGGACCCAGCGCAAGAGCTAGCTTTGAATAGCTTAATGGTCTCAAGCTTTAAGCTTGCTAGCCTTCGGCGTCGCTCTGTGAACTTCGGCGCATCGCTGGTCCTTTATTCTTGAGCGAATAAGGGATAAAGGAGCTATGGTTTGCACGCCTCTCAGCGCCATTGCCGGTAATGCTGCCCTTGTTTATAGGTACACACCTGAAAGAATTAGCTACCAAGGCAGATGCTGCCTTCGAACATTTTTCGCAACAGACGACTGGAAGCCCCGGTGACGTATTCTCACCGATGAAAACCGTACCTCGTATTTGAACCCGGTCGTCAGGCCGATCTGACCCTAAAGAGGATGAAATTGCGCTAATTCGCAGCAGCATAACAGCAATGTGGGCTTCGAAGCGGCGTGTGCCACGGTCGAATGCTGACCACGCTTTGGCTACCGTTCTTCGCGGCTCGTCTGTGCCTGCACCGAGTGTGTCACGTTCGACACGAAAGCGCAACATTTTCCCTGCACTTTCTCAGTAAGCTAATACCAAACCCTTCAAAGAAGTATGTTGGTATCACTACCAATATGGTGGAAGAAGTAGACATTGTCGGGCTCCCTGCATTAGGCACGACCCAGCTGCTCCAGGGAAAGCGAATAGCCCGCATATTAGCACGACAAACGTATCAGTATGTAACCAAGCAAACCGAATGTTTTACGTTAAGGATCGACGTTTTTCTATCACGTACGTCATCAACACGGGAGCGGAAGTCAGCGTCATCCCAGCGACCGCTAACGACAAGCGCTCAGAGCTTACATACAATATAAGTAATAGATGTGTAAAGCCAAAGAACTGGGTGCCGAAGAACCAAACGGAAAGGTCTGAAACTGCCAAAGGGTGAATAAGAATAAAGGCTAACCCAAAGAAAACGACGAAAACAGAATAATAATTGTAGTAATGGAGAGAATGGGTGGATAAGGCAATAGCCGTACTGCAAGTAAAAAGCCAAGGAAATGCGAGTTAAGTTAAGAACCAAATGGCAAAGTCCGAAACTGCAGCCCAAGGTCGTCCAGTCGATTCCAAACTCCTTCCCCGTTGCTGCTAATACTAATTCGCTTAGTAGGGCGTACAGTGATTCGAAGAGCCTTTATGCTAAAAGAAAGTCAGCCCTAAAGCCATCAAATCTGGGCTTACGCAGCTTCACCGGTTAACCACGACGGGACGGTATCTGAGCAGGATGGAGCAGGCTAGTTAGATCAGATCCAACCTTGCAGGTCAAAATACGGTTAGTAAGAATCAGGTCTTCCTGAAGGCGCCTATAGCGCTGCGAAGCCGCTGCAAACTGAGCAGCGTATCAGGATAAGAGATGCCTCAAGCCTTGTACCATTTTTGTGCCAACCCACAGAACTCTTACAAATGTCATCTTGTCGCGTTCCCAGCATGAAGGACAGGCGTGCAAGCAGTACTCCAAATATGGCCTGACAAAGCTGAGAACAAGGTAACAAACACTTCATTTGTTATGATGTCCAACAACCTGCAGATCATCCACAGCATGCGGAAAACCTTGCGGTTAGCATTTGTACAGTTCTCGCTGGATTAAAAGTCGTTGGATACAAAGGTACCCAAACCGGTTTGTTCAGTCACTTGACGCACTACATTCGCGCCAACTACGTATGGATTGGTGGAAGCGCTTGATCCTATGCGCCGGGCCGAACACTCGACAAGGTTGATTGGCAGCTACCACAATTCCGAACGCGCTCAACGCTTGTCGAAAGCTACTTGCAAAGCCGTGCATCCAACAGAACCGCTCACTCTATTTCAACATTTTAAGTCATCCGCAAACATAAGGGATGTATCTTAAGCTGCTCAGGAAGGTCATTGACATACAACGCTAACAGTTGTGGTCCGAGAGCCGAGCCTCGAGGAACACTTATCAGAACGGCTTGTCTGAAAGCTCTCCCCGAACCCACTCTAACTCGCACCTGTCTTCCTTCCAGGATGACCGCAATCCACTTCAATACTTGGCCTGAGACGCCGTGGGAGTCCAGTTGAAACAAAAGACGGCAGTGCTATACGGTGTCATAGGCTTTAGTAAATCCGGTGAGCCAAACATTTACCGCCTGTTCTTGATCCACAGCGCCAGCACGACACGCTCGGGCTACCAAACTGTTAGTCAAACAGGATTGGCTGCTGTACTCACGTTGCGGCGGCCTGAGGACTGCGAGTTTAGCCAACTGCTTCTCCATAGCATCTATAACCTGCTTCCCTTATACTTTCACTAGTACACTCGTTATGCTAACCGGTCTGTAATTGCCAGTCAGATGCTTATCACCCTATTTGCAACTAGGGCACACGATAGCATCTCTCCAATCAGCAGTTAAGGAATATCTACCAAGATACTTCTCAAAGATGTATTTACTTGGGTTACACAGCAACTCAGCCAGCTCCTACAAAATCTAGGATGGTGGGCAGCTTCAGTGTGGTTCAGGTCATACAGGAGCTTGAGTACCTAAATTCTGAGAAGGATAGGTCCGTTAGAAAGTAATCTACTGGCAAATTTGTCTGCAATTCGAAATTAGACAACGGAGATTCATGCGCAAACGACCCAGCATACTGTTCCGCAAGTAAGTAGGCCTTGGCATGATCGGTTGATACTTTATTGCCGTCAGGTCCAACCAGCACCGAGAAAGGCGAATTTACATTGAAACACCGTTTGATATGGCCAGAGAACCGGTCCGGGTCTGTTGATGCGTGTCTACCAGGCATTACTTCATACCTGAAGCGTTGACCCGCAGATGCTGCCCACTTGCATTTCGCCCGTCTCGGTAGCGATGTTAGGTACTTTCTGAGGAAGCTGGCGCGTAAGTCTTCCAACATCTAGATTGGCTAGTGAGCAATTACGCCAACATCCCCAGGAACCTTAAAATCACACGTAACCAGACATCTAATTGTCGTATAAGTACGAATGAAATCAATTAGCCAGCTTAACACATATGCGGACCACCTGCATCCTAATTCAATTTTGAATTGCGTGTAAACAACACAAGCGTTCACCGCAAAAGTTACGGCAGTCACATCAGAGGAATTAAAGAAACATGTTTGCGAAATATTCAAGGTGGATCTGACGTACAAAGAAACTCCACCTCCGCGACAGCAAAAGGCGCGAACAGCTCGTAGAAAGGTAAAGCCAGGCAAACAACTTTCACTGTTCAGGATGTCGGAGAAGAGCCACGTCTCAGTGAAAGCAAGTGCGTCTGGCCAGGAGCTATCTACAAGGGTGCCGATCTCGCAGAACTTGTTGCTCAGACTGCACAGGCTGCCGAGGACTTCGTTAAAGAAATTGGGTTCATGAGCCGGGGATCTGGTGCCACCAGAATGGCTTCTGATGGGGCGGAAGTAGCTCACCTGCTCACTACCCGCAAACCCAATAATGGAAGACCGTTTCACCCTCATCGCGACGTTCTTTGAGGTCCTTTATATCGGCCCTCAATTTAAACCCATCAGCTAATGGGAGGGCAGGTAAATATTGACACCAGAACCCTTAATCTTAAAAGCAAACTCAGAAGGGTATTACGCTAGTCCGGTATTGGAAGAACGACTCTCTGTAAACGGTCCGTAGCATCCACCAGCACAGATCCAAGCCTAATGAGTTTCCGTACAGTTACGCCTGAAAACCCGGGCCTTAGCAGTTTGGAAATGCAAAGCTAAACCAATTGTAGGTCAACAAGCACCCGCTTCCTTGGAAGGGCGGCTGTGGACTCCGTGACATTCCTAAAGATGACACTGCTAGCTGTGTGAGAGCTACTGCGGCGGGGTGCCTACTCCACGCGCCCCAGTCAGAGAAGCTTTCGATTGTGCGACTGGATGCTTGGATGCACTAGCTGCGTACGAAGAGGCTTTGGGAGGAGACGCCAATACACCCAATACTGAAGTTCTACAAGTGACATGCTTACATTTTTCTCTGTACACTCCCATACTACCGCAAGTCCTACGTTTACAGCTTTCTGGTTGGTCCGCTTGCGTTTTGCTGACAAGTTCTGCAATATTTCGTCACCAGCTGTGGTATCATGTACACCTTGCAACTGTTTAACGTCAACCGGCGCACAATCTGTTGTTGAACAGGGTGTTAGGTTGACGGAATCCGTTTGCGTGCTACTCTCCGCTAATTTTACCTGGACGAGAACAACGGACTGTGCCAGGCGGTCTAAAAAACCTTCAATTTTCCCATCCAAAGTTGTCAACTGCGAAGCAGACACTTTCAATATTCGTCAGTCTTGTTACACAGCGCTGAGATTTGAGCTTAAAACAATCATCACAGCTATAAAGCAACTTCATCATGCTTGCGAAGAGAGCATACTGATCTGCAGGCAAACCGGTGGAAGCCATATGGAACCATCTACCGCTAAATCGCACTGCATACCGCTGGACAAGTCGCTTACAGTTATAGCGCATCTCTCTAAGCCGCATTAGTAAAAAGAGTCAACTGTTTTGAGACCCGAAGTCCAACCCACAACTTTTCTATCCATCAAGACCGCAATGAGGAAAAAGTAAGAGCAAGGAAAAAGTGAGGCTAGGCTTGTGAAGGCCTACAAGGCAGACAGCGAAGGCGAAGTCAGATAATACTACAAAAGAAACGTACGCACCGATTTGGCCTAACCGGAGGCACCAAATTTGATGCATCTTTCATGCAGGATAGCGTCTATATAAGCGTTTTCATGTGGATTACAGATTATTCAGCGTATGCAGGGAGTAGCAAGGCGTGAGTCGTACGGAGACTCCACGGAGACTGCCTTGTGCCAACGGAGATACCCACAAGAGCTTGCGAGCACGTTAGGACTTCATAGCGCTTTCGAAGATTAGAGAACCGTCAAAATCCCAGGTGTTTGTGCATTGTTATTCAACTAGTCTCCAAACCGGGAGTTCGTCGAAGAAATGCTCGAAAGATGAAACACGACGACCTGACCGTGACCAAATAGTCCGTTAAGTTGGCGCATGCAAGTCCTTGCGGATCATAAGAAAATTGCCAAAGCCAAATCGCGTGTGCAGTTTTATTCAACTACTTTTCGCAAACAAGGATTTTAGTGAAGGAAATCACGAACAATAAAACAAGACAAGCACGCCGTGACCGTATAGCAATACACACAACTAATAACCCCATGGCTTCATGAAACAGCGTTCTTGTCATTATTTCCAAATAGATTTCTTAATCCCCAGGACAAGCACAGTAGACTGTGGTACCGCCTAAGCTATTATATTCTATGGCACACAAATTGCGTCTGACCAAGTGCCCTATGGTAGACTTTTGGCGGCTCTAGCAGTGAATGGCATAGCTGACACTCCACTTGCTTGGTTCTCTTCATAACTTATTAACGGAACCTAAGCAAAGTAGGTAAACACACATCCCGTCGCAACCCGGTGACAATTGGCACCATTCGATGCAGTGTTTTTGAACCACCATGCTTTTTGCTGAACCTAAATGACTTTTAGATGTCAATGTCAGCGGTACCATCCACGCGTGTACAGATGACAGTAATTTTCTATAAGCACATGATCTCAGTAACCTGCACTCCATGACACAAATAATGCAAGCTGACTGGCGTGCGCTTGAAATGTACTTTTGCACTTCAAACTTAAGTTTCTCCGTAAACAAGAATAATATGATTTCAGAAATTGGTAACAAATGTCCAACCGCTAAACTACTCTGCTAATTCGCTTGCAACTGATAACCAGACAAGGGACTATTGGCTACAATCGTCCTAACATGTAACATAGAGTGCACTAAAGCTAAGAAAAATAATGCACCATTTTACAACTTTTTACCTTAACAAGCGCCAACCTTATATTATATCAGATATGTACACGCTAAATACCGCTGGATGGTATACGGCGGTGCAACTTCGAGTGCCATAGTGGCACTGTAACGCACTTGGCGTGCATGTACAAGACAGATTCTGGGCTCTATTTGGAGGAAAGTATAATGAACGCTGAAAATTGCTAAAGCTGAAACGGTAGTGGTTGCGTAGGGTAAAGCTAATCGTATCGCTGCTTATGGATGTAATTCATGTGTGCCTACATACAACTATATACTCACTACATTATACTCATTATACTCACTATATTACCAGACTTCGCTACCTTCACGGATACCATTAAACAGCTATACGAAAGCTTATCTTATTGGACAATAGAGGATTTCTATGAAACCATGCTATTTAGCCTCTATCGCCCAGTGTTATGCAAACCCCTAATTCCTCCATTCCAGCATTACAAGTAAAACATCTGCCAAACAGCTGTTCCTTCTTTGAATGTGCATTCGCTGTATTCCAACGTCTACGGCAATCACTGGAAAAATTATTATCACAGCTTCCCAAGCACGTGAGTGCCAATACCTATCTGTTTTAACTATCTACAACTTTGATATACATGTATCAACCCAAAACGCATTTCTTCGCTCATTAATAGATGCTCTCACACATCACCTTTATTGCATGGGGAAGGGCTAATTTTTGTCATGGCGGGAAAGCGTTTCGCTCCCATTGTCCTCGGTAACATCCAAGATTGGTTGAGTGGCTGCAAAGTATATTCCTAATGGTGGTGTTATTAAGGTGTGGGAAATAGCAAATAATGCTATATGGATTTGCTTCGGGAAAACGGTTACGATAAATTAAAGTAATGAGTACAGGTGAAGTTGAATTTCACGGCATAATCGAAAGCAGGCAAATAGTAAATACAAGTGAATTGTGAAAGGCTCTTTAATGGAGCAAATACGCGTTAATGCAATTGTTTCAAATATGTAAAGGTTATGCTTGCAGTAACTTACTTGCTTTGATAAGGGGTATACACATCACACATATCACCTTTCCCGCCGCAACAAATTTAGCCTCTTCCGTCCTTATTATTAGGTGACCCTGAGACCAAGCACATAAGCTAACAGAAGAAGCGAAATAGCCAAATGTTTAGCGTAAAGCTAAAATAATGAAAAATAATCTGCTTGTCATTGAAATCTTTGATCGCTTGACAAGATAAAAGACAAATAACTGAAAAACTCGCAGTCGTCTGTAAGTTATTCGTTAATGGCGGAGAGGGCCCTTATATTTTCATGCCAAAACAGCATATTAGTTTGGTGAGCAAATACGGCAAAAGTAGAAATAGCGACCTATAGTGTGCTGCCATTATTTCTATACGGGGTGATTGTTTTAAAAATATAATGTGGCACAGAAGTAGCAGTAATTATTTCATACTAACTAGTTGACCAATAATCGGCTTTGATAAGTGCACATTATAATAAATGAATAAAAGTGTGGAAAAATCGCGCCGAACAATTCAAGTGCGTTATGGAATGTTAAATTTGGACGAGATATTTGGCCTCGGTGTAATTATACCGTACTCACAAGGTCTTATCGTGGCGTCTCCAGAGACCAATGAACGATGGAAAGCAATATAGTGGAAGCATAAATAATTTTACCAATGGGTTGTTGCGAATGTATACTTGAACCGTTTTTCTGAGGTTTACACCGGTTTACCACGGCTATAGGGTGTGGGTGGAAGGGTAGTTGGGGCAGTTCAAGCCACCCACGATCCCTTGCTAGGCACAAGCGTTCTGTGGCTGCCCCGTTGAGGTAAGGTAACAGCCAACCTTGCAGGTCAAAATACGGTTAGTAAGAATCAGGTCTTCCTGAAGGCCCCTATAGCGCTGCGAAGCCGCTGCAATCTGAGCAGCGTATCAGGATAAGAGATGCCTCAAGCCTTGTACCATTTTTGTGCCAACCCACAGAACTCGTACAAATATCATCTTGTCGCGTTCCCAGCATGAAGGACAGGCGTGCAAGCAGTACTCCAAATATGGCCTGACAAAGCTGAGAACAAGGTAACAAACACTTCAGTTGTTATGATGTCCAACAACCTGCAGATCATCCACAGCATGCGGAAAACCTTGCGGTTAGCATTTGTACAGTTCTCGCTGGATTAAAAGTCGTTGGATACAAAGGTACCCAAACCGGTTTGTTCAGTCACTTGACGCACTACATTCGCGCCAACTACGTATGGATTCGTGGAAGTGCTTGATCCTATGCGCCGGGCCGAACACTCGACAAGGTTGATTAGCAGCTACCACAATTCCGAACGCGCTCAACGCTTGTCGAAAGCTACTTGCAAAGCCGTGCATCCAACAGAACCGCTCACTCTATTTCAACATTTTAAGTCATCCGCAAACGTAAGGGATGTATCTTAAGCTGCTCAGGAAGGTCATTGACATACAACGCTAACATTAGTGGTCCGAGAGCCGAGCCTCGAGGAACACTTATCAGAACGGCTTGTCAGAAAGCTCTCCCCGAACGCACTCTAACTCGCACCTGTCTTCCAGAATAACCGCAATCCACTTCAACACTTGGCCTGAGACGCCGTGGGAGTCCAGTTAAAACCAAAGACGGCAATGCTGTACGATGTCATAGGCTTTAGGAAATTCGATGAAAAAACATTCATCTCCTGTTCTTGATCAACTTAATAATCCCAGCACTCTCGGTCTACCAACCTGTTACTCAACTAGGAGTGGCGGCTTCTGAACCCACGTTGAGACGGCCTGAACAAAAATAAAGTTGGTCAGCTTCAACTCCATGGCATCTAAAACTAACTTCCGTAATACTATCATTAGCACACTTGTTAGGCTAACCGGTATGTAATTTGCAGGTGGCTGCTTAGCACACTTTTGACATTTGTGCACACGATAGCATCTCTCCAATCAGCGGGTAAGGAGCAGCCACCATGAGAATTCCCACAGATATCTTTATACGGTTTTTACAGCCACAGAGCCAGCTCGTACAAAAGTTGGGTATGGAGGTCATTTATTCCGCAGATTCACTAGGATGCAAATCACGCAGGAGCTTGAGTACCTAAGTTCTGAGAAGGGTAGGTCCGTCAGAAAGTATTCTACTGGCAAATTTGTCTGCAATTCGATATTAGACAACGGAGATTCATGCGCAAACGACCTAGCATACTGTTCCGTAAGTAAGCAGGCTCTGGTCTGATCAGTTGATACTTCATTGCCGTCAGGTCCAAACAGCACAGGGAAAGGCGAATTTGCATTGCATCCTTGTTTTATTTAGGCAAAAGATCGTTTTGGGTGCATTGACGCGGATAGAGCCAGCGCTAATTCATACAACAAAGGTGCGGCTCGCAGATGTTGTTTACCTGCATTTCGAACGCGATGATAGTTACTTTCCGAGAAAGCTGACACGTAAGTTCACCAGCACCTGGCTCGTCTACTGAGCATCCTGCGCGCCTCAGAGTCAAACCCTGGCGTCTGTGCTCCCACTTTATTCCTCGCTGAGATTGTTAGGTGGGGGCGAGAAATCTCACAAATAAAGGATTTGAACCTGTCTCAAACAACCGGACGGTACCATTCTCTGAAAAGTTTCAGGGTTGCGTTGCAGCCTTGTCACTGACGGCTTAAAAATCAGCCCACCAGGTATTAGGCCACCTGATAATACCCTCTTCACTTCCACGACTTAAGGCGCAATAGGATAATGGGCTAACGTGATCACTAGAGCCCACGGGTGAATCATGCACTACATCTCCTACAACGTCCATCGATTCCGCAAAGCTGAGGTCTAAATTGGATGGAATTTGTTCTCCATGAACACAGTTTGGACGATGAATTGGAGAACAAAATATTTATTTATTTCTAACTATTGAAGGGATGCTTGTAAGGATATGTCAACGCGATCGATCGAAAAACGTCCGGACGCTGTTGCGCAGCAATTACGCCGATCAACCTCCGGAACATTAAAAGCACCCATTACAGACAACCATTTGTCTTATAAGTACGAATGAAACCAATGAGCCTGCTTGACGCACTTTCAGGGCATCGGTATACTGGCACAATTTTGCATTGCGTGGAAGAAGCGCAAGCGTCTACCGCAGGTTCCTCGGCACTTGCATCAGAGGAATTAAAGAAATAGATTCGCGGAACAGTCAAGTTGGATCTGTTGTACCAAGCACCTGCGCGACAGAATGAGGCACGATAAGCTCACAGAAGTTTACAGCCAGGTAACCACATTTCACTGTCAAAATTGTCGGAGCACAGCCGCGTCTCAATGAAAGCAAGTACGTCTGGTTGGAGGCATTCTACGAGGGTTCCAATCTCGCACATCTGGTTCTTCAGACTACGCAGGTTGCTGAGGACTACTTTAAGGAAATAGGGATCGTAAGCCGAGAAACTGGTGCCACCAGAACGGTCTCTGGAATGGCGGAAGCACACTTTTCGCTCACTACCCGAAAACCCACCGAGCGAGCACCCGTTTCTCCCACTTCGCAATGGGTTTCACAGTCCGTTATAGCGGCCTTCAATTTCAACCTAGCATCCATTGAGAGGTCAGGTTGAATACTGACCTAAGAACTCTTGAGTTTAAAAGCGGAACGCAGAAGCGCCTTACGTTCGTCTAGTGTCGAACGAATGGCTCTCAGTAAACGGGCTTTGACGGCCGAAACATCGACCGGTACCGAGCCAAACCTAATGAGCCTCCTTACAAATACGGCCGGAAACCCGGAAGGTGGCAGTTTGGAACCGCAAAACTTAAACCAATGTATGTCGTTAAGCGTTCGCTCCTTTGGAAGCGCGGCGTTGAACTCCGTGACATTCCTAAGGATGACACTGCTATCAGTGTAACAGTCATTGCAGCGGAGATGCATACTCCACGTGCCACAGTCATAGAAGCCTGTGACTGGTTGGCTCGTTGCTTAGATGCACCAGCTGCGTAGGAAGAGGCTATGGGTGGAGAACCCGACGAAAGCAACACTGAAGGCTCTGCAAGCGACGTGTTTACTTGATCCACTGTACACTCTGGTACTACCGCAATTTACTGGTTTACAGCTCTCTTTTACGTTCTCCGCCTAGGTTATGCTGGCTAGCTTTGCAATATTTAGTCCCTGGCTGCGAACTCACGTACTGCTTCCAACTGATTAGTGCAAATAACTCACACCCTGTTGCTGGAAAAGGTGTCAGGTTGACGGAATCCGTCGGCGTGCTACTACCCTCTACTTTCACTTGGCCGAGAACAACGGAGGCTGTAAGGCCATCTACCAAACCTTCAACTTTCCCATCCAAAATTGTCAGGAGTAAAGGCAACACTGTTTCCAGGTTTTTCAATATGGCGCACATTTTCATAATGACAGTGTCCAAACAAGCCTTCTCGGGATGAAGAAATATTCAGCGTGTACAGGGTGGCTAGAAGTAAGTAGTAAGGACACCCCACGGAGCTTGCATCGTTACAATGCAGTCACCCACAAGGGATTGCCATTGTGCTAGGACTTCGAAGTCCTTTTGCAGCACAGAAAATTGTCAAAAGCCAAAGCTTTTATGCAGTGTTTTTCAAATAGTTTCCAAACCAGTGATTCGTCGAGGAAGAGCTCGAACGACGAACACGACATGCAGGCCGTGACTAAATATTCCGGTACGCTGGCGTTCCACGTCCTTTCGGATCACAAGAAAACTGAAAAAGCCATAAGTCATGTGCAATATGATTCAACTGCTGTTCTCAAGCAAGTAAAGGAAATCTGGAATAGTGAACCACGGTAAGCACGCCTTCCGATTTTACTGTTTCTTCATCGCTTGAACGGCCTAGCTTTGCCTACATAAGCAGTATTTAGTTGGACAGTGCGTTGCCATCATTTTATTAAATCCATCTGGATTTCAAAGTCCTACATCAACTCCTGGTTCGAGGATCCACCGAAGAAGGAATACTCACTGGATAATGTTATGGCCTAAGAACCACGCGAACGTAAACCTGGAAATAATAATAGCACCTTTTGTTCAGTATTGCTTCTTTGCTTTGGTGATTGTACTGTCGATTACTGCGGTGGCCTAAGCAGGTTATTGAAAATTTGAGCATGTGCATTCGGGCGTGCGTAATCGATAGGAATTCCGAACACAGGTTTTAGACTGCTAGAGATCGCAAATCGGCAGATATCTGTGAATTTATGGCATGGCGTGTGTCGTTTAGATTTATCAAAAGTAAAAGAAAGAGCCTCCATTAATGCTTAAATTTTGGCACAGCATAGGATTAAATGAAGTCATGCTTTAATCGAATGCGTAGGAAATAATGTTAGCTAGCAGTAAGTAATGGTTAAATGGGTGGTTACGTTTGACCATTATGTTTGTCGACAATATGTTGGAACTTGTTATTTTTGCTTAATCGGTTGTTATATATACCTAGACCACGTACGTTATGCGCAGTCTCCCACCTTTCGGCGCTTTGCTGTCGTGTTTATTTTATTGAATTTTAAGGTGCAGGGCAAGTTCCTCTGTTAACCCCCTCACAAGTTGTAAAATACACAGCTTCAAAATACGGCCTGGGATCATTGTTTGCTGGCATATAGTGTGGAATGTCCTGACTGTCACCATTGTCCGACCATAGCACAACGATTGACGGATGAGCTCCCAAATAGCAAAAAACTGCCACTCATTTTCGCCTGAGGAGGGAAATTGAGCGGATTCCGCTTCGAACAATACACAGCGATGACACAGTGTACAAAATAACCAATAATTGTGTTCCAGAATCTTGTTGCGCTAACCTTTCTACCTCCTATATGTGTAGTCACGTCTGTTCTTTTAATTTCCTTGCATCTGTGCCAGTGACATAATTTACAGCCATTCGATTGGTGTCCGAAGTCGGGCGCTGGAATGACCTCACTTTTCTGATTTTGTAATTATTGCATCTTTCTTTAACAACTAGTTGCTGTCGACATATAGAAGTCGCACCGGTTTCCCGATGGCTCAATGACACGTCGAAAGCAAGAAGAAAGGCCCTCGCTAGCTCCGTCGATTTGGATTCAGTGCAGGCTTGACGCAACCGTCTTTGGGACCGAGATCCTTTGGGGATCGTCATCGTTGCAGTGGTAGTAGCAGGATCCTGTTGCTGTCATCAAATTGCACTCAAGCAGCCGTCTAAAACTTCCGTCTGTGCATCAGCAATGACTGGTGGGATGTTCCATTCATGCACGACACTGGTTGATAGGGCAGCTCCTAGACGCACGGGAAGTATTCTTCCTTTATACAGCTTCCACTTGTGGCTCCTTCTCGAGCTGTCCACCTTAAGCCGAACTAGTATTGCAGTTCACCACCAAGTTCTATTATGATCAGTCGAGTGTGGATGAGATCACCATGACGATGGTAACCGCAGGGGAACAAGTTCAGCTTTGGGAGTCAAAGAAGGTAAATAAGATCTCGCAGCTCCAAAACAGATTTCTAGCCACCTTTGAACAATTTCTAACAAGACGCATTCAAATTCGGGAGAGGGTATCTGGAAGCCCATAGTCCAGTATCGGGCGGGCGTGAGAAAATAACTCTGAAAAATCCTGAGTCATATAGCAGGACTATCTGGGTACAGCACAACATTTTAATGTCGGCCGCGATCTTCCTAAGATTGCCCTGGGATGTTCCTGGGTCAAGTGACGCCATAACCTTCAGATCTTTATCGTAAGAGGCATTATTGTGTACATACTCGTTAATATTATATGCACCGAACGAATCCGGGTCACACATCTGGAGAACAGCCCATTTGTTGTCTTTTTATGCAGAAATTTGCCATTTGTTGTTCTATTCGTGGTTAATATATTGCTGTTTGAAATGTCAGCCTCCTCAATGCTATAGATCATCACTAGACTAAACAGTCGACTTTGTAACCTGCAGGCAGTTCATTAATGTAGTTCCGGCCCAAGGAAAGATCCTTGTGGAACACCGCTAGTCATAGCCAGGCTGCATTTGGTCTACCTTTACTCGATGAGTCCGGTCCCTCAAACATTACGCAATCCATGGAAGGACGTTTCCAATAAGGCCAATACTTCGGATCTTAAATAGAAGTCGCTTGTCTGGGATTTTGTCGAATACCTTGCTGAAGTCAGTGTTGACATCTAGATGTCTCTGATCATCTACTGCTTTGACCCATTCTTCTCTGGCAACAAGCAGGTCAGAGATGCTAGTGTGCTCTGTGGGAGAGAGTGCGCAGGCCTTCCAGTGAATAGGTAGGGCACACTTGATGATTCCTTACATGTTCCTACAAATTACAGACGCCTGGTATATCGGCGGATAATTTGCAGGATCATGCCGTTGTCCTCCTTTGTATTTGGACATTTATGCTCCATGCTGACGGTGTTGTTGCATTCTTGTTGCTTCTTCACCGCAGTTGGACTAAACCAACTTACACTTAAACTGGCTCTCTTTAAGCTGGATAAATTTCATTCCACTTTATTTGGTTTGTTCTGCCCACCTGAATGATCTTCTATTAACTTGCCCACGTTGCTTACACTAATTGCGGTTATCTTCGGTAACTTTATTGCGCTTTGTATCATTTTTTGAGTAACCTCTGGACATTTGTACTTATCGCGGATTCGTTGCTGACCAACTTACTTCGTATGCTAATTTAGCGACGAGTTATGTCATTATGCATTATTCGATTTATTTTATTTCATCTTGTCGTTTCAAGTGATTGGCTTTTGTATGCTATCCTCGGTGTGACTGCGCTTGATGTGCATGTTGACAAGGTACCTACCTGCCTATTACCCATTACCTCGTCCATGCGGACTCCAGGAGATAATTGGTCGTTGCTGGAGGGGACGGGCTGCACGGTCCTTGTTGCCGTGCTAGATTCAGTGTGCTTCCATGCACTCAGTGTGGAGCGGACTACGATCCAGCCACCGCCTTGTGTGCGATTGTTTCCCCAAATACAGCACGCTTGTGTTTGCCTGTGAAGGAGTGTGGGCCGGCTCCATTGATGGGGCGTGGCTCCCATCCACATGCCTCCCGGTCTTATTCTTTGGGTTTACGCTGGATATGGGGTGTGTGGTTGGAGCTATGGGTGGTGCAGTGCAAGCCACCCATGGTCCCGCTGTAGGCGCAGGCGTCTTGTGGCTGGCCACAGTGACCAACAAATCCGAATCCGGGTGTCGCCAGCCATTTGGGCCTTACGATCCCTACTTCCCGTCAGGCGGTAAACGCCGCCCGTAAGAGAGCGCCGGAATACTTGGTATATTGAATCGGAAATGTATTAGGCCATTATTTAGAGGAATAACGGGTAAAGTTCATCAGGGCCCGGCGCTGTTTTGGTTCCATACGAATAGGAGTCTCATGACTATGTCGGGGTTGATTTTCACATGCTCAAAAGGACGACAATACGCTAGCAGCTCGTCAGTTGGCAGCAACGGTACCACCGAGTAAATTGATAAGTATTGAGAGGCTAGTCGGTAAGCCTTCTCGTGGGAGGGTAAAACACGAGCATCGCTCCCCGCCTTGGTGTTACCCTTAAGGTGCAAGAAAAGTTTCTTCGGCAAGTTCGGGATTGCATGGTCAGGTTGTGTTATTCTTGTGCCCGTTTCTGGCGCTTTTTAAAGTGCACATGTTTTCCATCATCTTGTCGGTTACTTATGTTGACCTGTATACGCCCCACAATTTGCACCCTCTTCACCAGGGATCTCACCTCTCGGTCGATCCAATGGGACTCTTTGGGAAAATGCCTACACTTGGATCTAGAAACAAATTTTCGACGATCGACACCAGCACTGGGCGTCTAGGGATTGTGAGATATTCCAGTTTGTGGTGCTTGCTACTTGTAATCTGGATGGGACAACACACCATAACTCACGACGATATGTCTCCTGGTCTTAGATGGTAAGACAGCATGTCCATACGAGAGAGATTGTACAGTAGTCACTTCGGCCAAATGGTTTTATAACCTTCAGGCCGTAGACACCAGACGGAGCCGGAGTGATGACGAGGTAGAGTGCGTGATTCTAGACGCGGCCTCACCCGTGTTTGTTTTAAGACATGCTGGATCAGATTGCAATCATGAATAGCGTCGAGAAGGCCAGCATCAAAACAGTCTTGGCGAAGATAACAATGAAGAAGGTTCCAGTCGACACTGGGTGCGTTGAAGTCGCCCATAAACAGACAGTTCCTGCCCGTAACCCTAGTTTTTTCCGACTGCAAAGAGCGGACGCCTGATCCTAGTGGTGCTCTGCAGACAAAACCGATCGTATGTGATTGATAGCCATCATGAATCCGGCACCATAATATCTCCGAGACTCCGTCATTGCCGCATACAGCTTCGACAACGTCCACCTTGAGGCGGGATTTTGAGTCGAAAATTACAACCAGTCAGACTAATGGAGCAATCAGCTCGCCAGTGTTGATCTTCTGATATGCTAATCTCTGTACACTAAACCCTTAAAGACCACCAGGTCTCGGTGAAAGCCAGTAGTTTTGGCTGATGCTCAGAATTGAGAAGGGGAATGTCGTCGAGCTTATTTTGAAGACTGCCTACATTGGCAAATATTACTCGCAATTCGCTATTTAAGCTCGAGAGCTGGGTAGCAGACGAATTGGCTTCCAGCGGGTTCTAGGTTTCCTGAACAATGCGAAAATCCACAATAGGTAGATCAGTTTCCCCGTTCACTTGGCGAATCCGCAGTTCGCTGATGGCTTATTTCATTTTGACTCTATCTTCTGGGGGAACCTCTTTCACGACAAAGGTTTCTCCCTTGGGGCGTGAGGTTCGCCTAAAGATGCCGCGATATTCTTCTTCATCCTAACTGACGACTTAGTGGGCGAGTCTTGGCTGGGTCATGCTGTTTCCTTCCAAGTCGAAAAACAGTAACCATTATGATACCATACTCGCCTTCATCGAATAGGGGGGATACCATTCGCTTCAGAAAGGTTTGGTTGTCAAGAATCCTCTCAGCCTAGGACTATTTGATAGATTCAGGAGCATTAGTAATTTTCGAGCAAGGACCACGGGGCTTTGTCTCCCTCTAAGGACACCGGCTTTTTATTAATAAGTTTCTATACTCGGCTAACTTTGTCTTTGATGACCTTCAGTTACTTTGGGGTAGTGCTTGATCTCACTTTATGCCTTGAGGCTGTCACATTGTCTCTCTTGCAACCTCGTTCATCCTTGATGTTTCTGCAGCGCTTATGCTCACCGTAGTCACATATGCCTTCCTCTTTATTTTAGACTTAGTTACAGCCACTTGGTCTTTGTAGTCACTACGTTGTAATAAGTGTCCCCTTCTATGAAGTGGAGGAGACTCGACTTCGATTTTATGCCGGATTAGTAGACCCACTGGTAGGTATCGGCATTGAAGGCGTAAAAGATACACTATCTGACTGAAGGCACAACTTGTTTGGGGAGGATCGTAATACAAAAGGGTCAAGATAGCCGGGAATGACCTCTTGTTCACCAGTTTGACAGCGGCCGCGATGAAGAGTAGAAGCCAAGAAATCAATCCGTTTAGATACTCATAGAAACCAGCTTCAATCTTAGTTTTTGATATATGCAATCATCCTTCATACAGAGAGGTGACACTTTTGCCGCTGTCAAAGCACTGGAACGCTATTATCGCTCTTTGATGAGACTGGTCTCAAGAGAACGAAACGTACATTCCGTTTTTGTCGCCAACTTCTGGCTGTTTTACCGATAGTTTTGCATTCAGTAATTCGTTTTCCGCCTATTGTACCATTATTGTTCTTATTTATGGACTTATAGGTAACGGCTCATTTGTTTTCATTTTGTATACTACATGCGGATGGGACCCGTGCGCACACCGGATATTATGGGGCCTGTATTTTTAGGGAACAGGGCAGTAACTGGCTGACCAGGGAGTGATGCGGTTTTTGTTTTAGGTCTTTCAAAATCTCAGATATACCTATCAATTCCTGGTTCAGCGATACGCAGAAGGAACATTCACGATATTATCTCATCGTTCCTTCCTACAATAATTTCCTGATGCTCTGGCCGTCGCAGAGGGTAATAAACGGCGCCCTATCTGTTGCATCGAGCAGGGTGGATAGGGGTATGGATGCTACTGCTCAGGTCTTCTCGTCTTCTTACACCCCTTCTTGCGCTTCTTCATCCTTATCGTCCCGCTCCAACTTTACTTATATTCCCACATTTTCATTCCCCCAATTTTTAGCTCTCCCCCAGCTTACTTCAATAGTCGCTTGTCTTCTAATTTCAAATCACACAATAGTACTGCGTCGCTCCAATCCAGTCGACAAGTGCATGTTCAACCAAGCGGACAACGTCAGTTCATCCGTTTCCCTTCGGAGTCTTCGTGTCTCGCTAAGACTGGCATGCCTCAACGTGCGCACCTTGCTGCAGATTGGCCAACAGGCAGCACTTGCCTGCACACTAGATACCCTGTCGATCGATATTTGCTGTTTATCAGAAACCCGCCTGAAAGGTTCGAGCTCCGTGCTTACTCTGAGATCCCCCACATGCGACACTGGCGGCGCATTCCCATTGCGCATGTCTGGCGATGATGCAGCTTCAAATGCCGGTCAAGCTGGCGTCGGCATTGTTTTGAGTCCCTGGGCTGAAGCTGCCCTGATTGATTGGATCCCAGTAAACAGTAGGATGTGCGTCGTTAGATTAGCTGGTTCGTTCCGTGCTGCGAGGTCGCGCGGGGACAAACGGTGCTTGTTTGTCATTGCGGCCTATGCCCCTACAAACTGTAGCACTGATTCGGTAAAAGATGATTTCTATCAGCAACTTCACGAGCTCCTTCGTTACAGAAGAAGCACGGATACTGTGGTGTTGGATGGCGATCTAAACGCCCAAGTCAAAACATTTTCATCTGATGAGCTTCATCTGGGCGGCCAACATGGTGTAGGCTCCCGTAATGATAATGGTGAGCGACTGCTACAGCTGTGTGAAGATGGTCGTCTGTTTCTCGCGAGCACTAACTTTCGACACAGCACCCACAGAAGCGTGACTTGTCGGCCACCAGCCTCGGACCAGCCATGGACGCAAATCGATCATATCGCGATCAGTTACCGCTGGAGAGGCTGTGTCCAAAACTGTCGCTCGATTTGGAGCGAGAGCGTGGACTCTGACCACGCACTTGTCTGTGCCGATCTCCTGGTGCGTTTCGGTGGACGTCCGCAACGTCGATGTGAACGGATTGACACCAGCCAGCTGGCGAAGCCATATGTTCTGAATGTGTACCAAAGTGCGCTGACATCTGGGCTGAGTAAGCGCCCACTAAACACCGTTGAAGATCACTGGTCGCATATTCGTCAAGCGTTGCTGTTAGCAGGCATGTCTTCATGTGGCAAAGTAAATTGCAAAACCGGACATTGGGTCTCTACGCAGTCTCTGGAACTTATGCATGCTCGCCGACGTATTCCGGCTGGAAGCGAATACAATGAGGCTCGCAAAAATCTCAGGGCAAAACTACGTGCTAGCCTAAAGAAGGACCGCGAAATCTGGCGGTCTCATCGTGCCTCTGAGATGGAAACAGCCGCTGCCGTAGGTAATCATCGTAAGTTGTTCCGTCTGATACGGGAAACAGGCAGCAGGAGACCTGGTGTTAGCGAGACCATACGCGACGAGAGTGGGCAGCCGATCCACAGCCTGTCAAAACACTTGGAGCATTGGGCTGAATACTTTGCAAGGCAATTTAACCAACCTAGTTATCGCTTTCTCGTTCGGGCATTGAGCGCCCTTATTCCGGGTCCGTCTCCTTGGATCCGCCCTCACGCGCAGAAGTCGAACGTGAGATCAGGCTGTTGAAATTGCATAAAGCCGTAGGGACAGATAGAACCCCCCAGCCCTCTTCAAATTCGGGGGACCTGCTCTAGTAGATGATTTGCACGAGTTGATAGTAAAACTTTAGGAGCAAGAGACAGTCCCGACAGACTGGAACCGCTCCGTCATTGTCCCAATTTTCAAGGGAGGCTCCCGTTTGGAATGCGGCAATCATAGAGGGATCAGTCTGATTTCGATTTCCTCTAAATTGCTTGCCTCTGTCATTCTCCACAGACTGACTGGCACTCGTGAAAGCCACATTCGTGAAGAGCAAGCCGGATTTCATCGAGGTCGGGGCTGCATCCACCACATCTTCACCTTGTGTCAAGTGTTGGAGCACCGCCACGTTTATTGGTGACCCACCGTTGTCGTGTTTCTTGACATAAAAGGTGCCTTCGATTCAGTCGATCGATGTGCCCTTTGGGACTCTGTTTTGATTAAAGGTGTGCCTAATAAATATGTAAACATTATCAAAGCGCTGTACACGCACAGTTCGGGCAGGGTGAGGGTTTATGGCAAACTGTCGCCACCCTTCAGTATCACCAGCGGTGTGAGACAATGACGCCCGCTGTCACCTTTCCTCTTCAACTTCGCTATTGATGAGGTCATGGAAACAGCGTTCGCTGGACACGACCTAGGTGTGGAGCTACTTTCTGGTGAGCGACTTCTTGACTTTGAGTATGCGGACGATATTGCCCTAATCTGTGACAGCTCCCAAAAATGCCAAACAGCACTGAACCGATTAGCACTGGCTGTCAATCGTTTTGGGCTATGCTTTGCTCCATCGAAATGCAAAGTACTTCTCCAAGATTGGCAGGGACCCAACCCTGCGCTAACGCTTGGTGGTGATCTGCTAGAAGTCGTTCAGGAATTCAAGTACCTGGGCAGCTATATTAGCACCCGTGGGATAGAAGATGAGGTTACGAACCGTATAGCAAAAGCTCGAGGTGCTTTTGCCAATCTCCGCCACCTGTGGCGCAGACGCGACATTACTCTCGCCCTGAAGGGGAGAGTTTACAACGCAGCCGTCCGTTCAACTCTCCTATATGGTTGTGAAACCTGGCCCATCAGGTCGACAGACATAAAGAGGCTCGTCATATTCGATCATCGCTGCCTTCGCAGCTTAGCTCATGTCTGGTGGGAACACCGCGTGAGCAATGAGCGTGTTCGACGTCGCGTATTTGGTGCATGAAGAGCGAGTGAACCGTTCAGCACCATTATATCACGCACCAGGCACCGATGGCTGGGCCACGTGTTGCGCATGCCAACACACTGACTCCCGCGACGTGCATTGTTTGCGCGTTGTGGGTGCGGTTAGAAGAGGAGGAGGGGAGGCCAAGTGATGACTTGGTCGAGAGAGATGAAAACCCTCACTTCGAAGCTGGCGTCGGTTGGTGCATCTCGACTGCCTGGCTGGGGTCCTAAGGACGGTGAACACGTTTGGTTGGACACACTTGCTGATATGGCTTGGAGCCGACCCCAATGGCGTTTGTGTTGTGCGTTCCTTTGTCCATCCCCCTCATGCTTAGCATCCCCCTCCAAGCACGATCTCACTTGTTAGGCATAATATGACTCTTATACGACAGCCAGCAGCCAGCTCTCCGGAACGATGTCCATCCGTTACTGGAGACTCAGCGGGCGTGCCGCTTTTTTCCTTTTCTTGTCTTTTGTATTGCGGCACAATAGCTGCGGTGTTTTCCACCTCCAGCTAACGTGTAATGATGATGATGATGATGATGATGATGATGATTGTTCCGGTCCGGACTGAACATAAGTTCACATAAGTTCAATTTCGAGTGGTTCCAAAACGGTAGGAGCATCCCTTGTGTATTTCTTCTTGAGCGGATCATTGAATCAGGAACTTCTAAGGTGCTCTGTCGACCCGTAGTCTAAAGGTAACAAGCTTGCCCTGTAATCCGACGACGCGGGTTCGAGCTTGCGTAGAGACAGGGCGACCCTCGCAGTATCCTTAGCTCACGTGCGACCGGTGGTGGTTGCGTGGCAGCGAAGCGCCGGTGCTGCTTACTGGCGTACTGCCAATGCCTTTGCCCTTTTGGCCATGTTGTTCTGAGATATCGATGGGTCTAAAACGAAATAGCCGAAGCACATCCTGGTCAGCTAAATATTACCCACGTTTCCCGCACTAGCACTATCTGGTTTACCGGTCACTTGAAGTAAGCAAAAGATCGGAAAAAGGACGCAAAGGGGAAGGTGGATCATTTATATAAAGGATAATGTCAATGAGTGAAGTAAAACGCCAAATGCAATCAAAGTAGGAGGATGAATATGGTCAGATGAAAGAGGTTTCGTGTTGTCACCCAAGTGCGTCCAACTGGCGCTAAAAACCGTTGACCGCAGGTCCGCTGGCCACATTTTCTGGATGCGAGTTCCAGCGCTGCGTAATTTTACGCTATAACCGAGTTTCCTCCCTAATCCGGTCAGAATGCGGCTGGCGTAGTTTTATGGGATGACCACAGCGACCAGACAACTTGGCTGGGTTAACTAATCAAGACAGTATCAGGTATCCTCGAAGCCATCGGTAGTGCACTGGATACCTATCCTAAATAAGTGGCGCTCGGGATATCTGTCACGGTAACGATCTCAATCATCCTAGTTACTCTCTTACAAAACCCTTTCGTGCTGTATTTTGCCCCGGACGAGCAAGGCAGGCAAGCCTGGACGCTGTATTCCAGATGGAGTCGGCCCGTGGCCAAAAAGATTGCAAGCCTTCCTTATAATCCGCGCCTGCGTAGGCGGCGACCTTCACAATATTATTGGCCCACGCGCGACTGGTAGTGATTGCGTGGCAGCGAAACCTCGGTACAGTGTCCCAGCGTCCTACCATGGTTTTTTCCGACCCCGCTGACCAAGTATCTCGAAGGTTGGCAAACTACTCCAACTCGAAGAACGGAACACTTTTATTGATTGATGGGTAGTAACTGCAAAGTAGGCCAGTCCTAGAGCCTATCCTTGACATGTTCAATGGCTTCAGGACCCCCACGGATATCTACAATCTTCAACAACTTCAAGTCGTCAGCAAATAACAGCGATGAAATCCTAAGCTCTCCGGATAAATCGTTTACATAGTCGGAGAACAGCAGCAGTCCAAAAATCGATACTTGTGGGACATCGCTAAGCGCAGATCTTTTAACTGATAGACTGCCACCCATGCGGTCACACTACTCTCCTGCAAAATTGCAGCCACTCAATGAAGTGCTGGTCAAGGTACACCCCAAGGATAGCTTTTGGGATAGCTTAAATCACGGCACTGTTTTCGGAAAATTTACGGACAGCACGTCCACTGCCTGGCTATTGTCCATCGCATCAGCCCTACTCACAACTTACCAACAAATTCGTCAGGCACGGGAATCCCTTCCGAAATCTGTGTTGTACACTACTACTGCTACTATTCAATTAACCCTCCAACTAATAATTCACCAACTTTTCCAGCAGTTTGACTGCGACGCTTTTCAGGCTGATTAGTCCAAACTTGCAGACAGACTCCTGTCGCAATTTTTGAAGATAGGACAGATGATAGCTTCCATTCAGATAACGTTCAGCTATCTAGTGACTTCTGATACACGGTCGTGAGCAATCCACTTTGTTCTCTCACTAGCTCATATAAAAGCTCCGGGTACATTAAATCAGGCACGTCCAACTGGCGCTCAAAACCATTAAACGTAGGTCCGCTGGCCACCTTTACTGGAAGCGAGTTTCAGCGCTCCCTAAGTTTGCACCATAACCGAGTTTCCCCTCTAATCCGGTCAATGCGGCTTTATAATGGTTTAGTTCTCGTAGCAGCCTATGGAATTACGTTTTTCCACAATAAATTCAGCTAAACTACGTCTTCGAACTTCTAGGACTTCAACGCTAACTAAGTACAAAAGCCTTTTAAGAATCCGCATAGCATAAGTTCGTTTTGTCCACATCATCGCTGGTTTTAAAACGAGTTTCCTGTATCAGTTCGAACAAGACAATGAGAAGACGAGCACTGCAAGACTATGCCATTTACGAACTAACATATAAAGATTCTGTGACAAAAGTACACGATCGGGAAAGGAAGCACACTGAGAACAGCATATGGTTGCGCGGTGCCAAAGATCAAGAACCCTAAGGAAGCTTAAGCACTACCGTCATTTGCTTCTGTACACAGGTCACCGACCCGGAAAACTTCGGGACGCTGGTGTTTCGTTTCAGCAGACAACCGTAAAAGTTGAGTCAAGGTCCACTTTATGTGCTGTACTGATTAGATGTCTAGCAAGGACGACTCCAGGATTTTGACTGCTGCTCCTTGTCCGGTTGCATGTTGTGCTATCAGCCTGACAATTCGCTTCGGAATATACTTTCTACTCCGCTTACTCTGACAACCATCTTTTCTGCTATTACAACTGCTTCCTCAGCTACAGACGAATTGGTAGATTCAAAGAGTTGTGGCGGAGACCGGTTGAATAGGTTTGATTGGAGGTATCAGCAGCTTTCTGGTTGTCCAAATATGCCAGAGTTTGACAGCATTGAATGTACGGCCAATAGCTATGTTCCTCCTGCCGTTCAAGCTGTGCTGTCACGACATTCTCCTTGAAGGGTAACTGTAAATAAATGGGTATTTTGGGCAAAGTAAGAACTCTTGGTTTGCTTTCTTTCGAGCGACTGGTAAATCTAATGAATGTTTTTAGATAACCATTTGCCTGTAGTGTCTGTGTGCTGAACGACATTTCCGACTTCACACAGCGGGCACTGCATATTGTCCGGGCTCAATTAGACGGCGTCTTGACAAGGCATTGCGTGTACTGGACCGGCACGAAGCTGTTGAAGTTCTCTTACGATTCAGCACATACGATTCTCTCGCAAACAGAGCATTTCATCGAGCTATCATCTCGTCTGATCAACAGTACGTCCAGAAAACCAAAATTGTTGTCCTCTGATTCACAGATGAAATGCTCGATGGGATGTACGTTGCTGGATTATGCTGATGACATTGCCCTCCTCCGTGACAGCTCTCAAACGTGCCAAAATACGCTGGACATCATCATCATCATCATCAACAGCAGTACATCAGCCATTTGAACTGATGCTTCGCTGCCATACAACCATGAGGACTTATGAAATAAAGAATAAGAAGAGGGAGAGAAGGGGGACTTACCTGAAAACCTTAATGCCCTAAGCAAACATTCAGGGTCAAGGCGCCTACACCTTGTGTTAACAACATTCCGTCACAAACAGCTGGCTATCGTGCAAAGATAAGGCGGCATCGGCGAGACAGCTTCCTTGCGGCTTTCACTGCCACGCGTCATAATCAGCCATTACCCCGCAGATAACTCAGCACCAAACACACTTTAAACAGACAATCCAATTAGGAGACGGCAGCAGACGCGCCACTGGTGTCGGTTGCGAGCCATGTCCTGTAAAGTCTCGAGCCAAGCACAAGGTGAGTCACGTGGGCTCCAACCCGGAAGGCGAGACGGACCAACGGCACCCAGTTTGGTCGTCAGTGACTTCATTTCCCGCTGCCAAGTCAACTTCTGTCCACCTCGAGCCTTGCGCCATCCGACACCTGGTAGACTGAACAAGGCCCTCCTAGGTAAGCGGTGACCCGGCATGCGTAGCACGTGCCCGAGCCAACGTAACTTATTCAGTGCTATCTGTTGTTCTAGCGAGCTAGCATGATCATCACCACCTAGTACTCGCCTACGCACATCATCGTTGCGGACACGCTGGTGCCATCCGACACCAGCAATGCTTCGCAAACAACGATGATCAAAGACTTGAAGGCGCCTCAGATCTTCAGACCGAAGGGGCCAAGTCTCACTACTATAAAGCAGAACGGCCCTCACTGTGGCCTTGTATACACGGCCTTTCAGACGGAGGGAAACTCCCTTCTGTCGCCAAAGATGACGCAGGTTCAAGAAGGCAGCTCTGGCCTTTGCAATGCGTGAGCTCACGTCAGTTTCTATGCGCCCATCATTGCTGATGCAGCTGCCAAGATAATTGAATTGATCAACCATCTCGAGTTCCTCGTTAGCAAGCGTCAAGGGGTCATCGAGTGGCTGGTGGTCCTGCAGCAACACTTTGCACTTTGAAGGTGCGAAGTGCATACCAAATAATGGGACCACTCTCGACAGGCTATTCAGGGTTGATTGTGCCGCCTCAACATTGTCGAAAAGCAAGACGATATCGTCCGCATAATCTAGATCAACTAACCGTTCACCAGGCAGCACTTCAACACCTACATCGTGAGATTCCGCAAGGGAACACTCCATGATAGAATCCACTACGAAATTGAACAAAAACGGGGAAATCGGGCAACCCTGTCGAACGCCACTTGTAGTCGAAAAGCTATCCGATAGGGCACCATAGACCCTGACGCGGCCTCTAGTGTTCGAGTATAGAGCACGAAGGATGTTCACATATTTCGTGGGAACACCTTTTCGCGCAAGTATTTCGAACAGAATCGATCGATCGACTGAATCGAACGCACTCTTGAAGTCGAGGAACACAGCTATTGTCGGTCTGCGGTATGCGTGGCGTTGCTCTAGCACCTGCCGCAAAGTAAATATATGGTCTATACAGCCACGTCCTGGGCGAAAACCAGCCTGCTCTTCTCTAATCCGAGATTCCCGTTCTACAGTGAGACGACGAACGATAATCGAGGCCAGTAATTTTGTCACAACTGGCGTTAGGCTAATACCCCTGTGGTTCGCACAGTCTGTGCGACCGCCCTTTTTGTATATTGCCACTATAATCGATTCGCTCCAATTAGCCGGCACACTCTTCGTTCCAGATACGTTCGAATAGGGAGGTCAGTGCTTTGCAGAGGACCTCACCTCCATCCTTAAATAGTGCAGGTGGTAGGGAATCCGGGCCAGCGGCACGAAAACGATTGAGGGCTGTGATCGCGTTTCGGACCTCGGCCTCCGACGGGGGCTCTAAACTAACCGTCCATGGCTCGTCCTGCATCACCTGAGTAGGAAGAGGTCCGGGAGCAGGGGGCCAGCTGAACTGATCTTGAAAGTGTTCAGCCCAACGAGCCATACGGCGCTCCTTATTGTGTATCAGCGCACCCGCGCTGTCCCTGATTGACTCACTGACGCCTGGTTTCCTCGGACCAGTGGTGCGGATTAGCTGGAAGAGCTTGCGGTAATTGCCTACTGCTCCTGCCTCCTCCATTTCTTGAGCCCGACTGGTCCACCAGGCTTCCTTGTCAGCACGTAGGCTCCGCTTTAGTTCACGCCTAATAGCCCGTCTGGTCACATTGTGTTCAGAACCAGCCAGGAGGTGCCTTCTAGCTTCCAAAAGGTTCACGGACCTCTCGGATATCCAGTGACTGGTGCGATGACGACTGATAGTGCCACAAGCAGATGCTCCTGCGTCGTGCATAGCGGCCGAGATCCTATTCCACTGAAGTTCAGTGTCATTAGGACAAGACAGCGAGAGTTCGCTATGCAGTGCTTCTTGATAGGCTTGCCTGACAGAGGGCTGGGACAATTTCTCCGTTGCCAATCGGGGGAGACGCTTTGTGCGCCTTCCGGTAAAGTTCATGGAGAAACGACAGCGCACCAAGGCATGGTCAGAGTCGACACAGGTACTCCAGTATGAGCGGCAATCCAGAATGGAACCGCGCCACCTGTAACTTATGGCTATGTGGTCAATTTGGGTCCATCGCTGACCAGCTACAGGAGGACGCCAAGTGGCACTTCGGCGCCCACTGTGTCTAAAAGCAGTGCTAGTAAGAAACAACTGGTGCTCCGCACACAGTTGCAGCAGACGCTCGCCGTTGTCAGTCCGTTCGGCGTTAAGTCCATACTTACCACCCAGCTGAGCTTCTGAAGAGCTCAGACGCCCTACTTGTGCGTTCATATCCCCTGCAAGTACTACAATATCTGAGCTAGTAGCACTGCGTAGCAGCGTGTTCAGTTCGTGATAGAAAGTGTCCTTGACTGCATTAGAACTGCAGTCCGTGGGAGCATAAGCAGAAATCACAAACAAACAGCGTTTTGTTTTACTTCGCGAATTCACCTTAGCTGATGTCGTCAAACGGGCTGCACATAAACGGCTGTTCACCGGAATCCAATCAACCAACGATGACTCAGCCTTGGAGCTGAGAATGATACCTACACCAGCTTGACCCGTGAGTGCCGCATCGGCGTCTCCGGATGCGTGCAACCAATAACGAGAGGATAAGCCGGGTGCAGTCAATTCAATAACCCCGTTAGGGTCATTAATCCTAGTTTCGGACACACAACACACATCAACACCCAGTGTGTCTAAGGTGCGTGCGAGTGCAGCCTGCTGACCTGTTTGTCTTAGAGTGCGGACGTTGAATGTCGCCATGGTAACGGGACAGCGTGGCCTTATAAGGAACTTTTGCCGATAGGCGTCCGATACGTGCTGTGGGATGGTGGCTGCAGATGGTTCTACTCCAGTAGCACTTCGGTTGCTGTCAATTAAGCTGGGAATTATAGAAGGAAGGTTAGTAATGGGGGCCGGGATGGGAGTAAGAGAAAAAGGTGGAAAAGAAAGAAGGGAGGCGCCAGCAGTAGCATGCTTTCGCTTATCCGCCCTGCTGTATGCAGCAGATAAGGCGACCCTTGATAATCTGCGCGACGGCCGATGCAGGATGAAATTTATGTTTGAAGAGAATGTCATGGTTGTATGTGGGCTGGGATACTGCCAGGGCGCCCAGACCTAGACAGGAGAACGATTAGGGTCCTCATCCAAAGCCTTTGGCTCAAAAGCCTGTCCGCAAGGCAGCGGGGTGGCAGTGATTTAGTTTTACAGAAATGGACGCCATCCCATTTCAAACCCCCAACCTGGAGGACCAGAAGACTGAGTTTGTCTGACCTCTCACCATTGACCAACCTGGTAGGAGTAGCTCTCAAGATGCTCGGAGGCATCACCCAGTATAGCTCAATGGGTCAATGAGGTATGCAAACCGTCGCACCACGTTAAGGTCCAGTCTCGTTGCGACGGCTGTGCTCTTAACCCTCTTTTCCTAATGAGTGGAATATAGGGTGCGGAAACCTCCGTAAGGTATGC
>OX104063.1:184122851-184234345 GCA_944474145.2 Dicrocoelium dendriticum
TTTCACCTTCTAACTCCAGAATCCTTTTGGTGCGATCCTGCCAATAGACCTAAGGAGACTGATTGGATCTAATGGAGAAAGTCTTTCACAAATTACTTGGACTTACTCCCAGCAACTACTACTTATGATGAGAAGCAAAAACGGAAACTACTTCGTCACCTGTTTTGCAATAAATGTCAACGTTATTTCGATGCGTTAGTTCTGCAGAAATTCAACACAGTTACAAAGGCATTGGATGTACTCGATCAGTCATGGGGTGCACGGCCAAATATTTTCGCTGAACGCTACAAGTTCTGCTGTTTGAGGCAAGAAGATGCAGAGCCACTGGAACAAACTGTCACTCGTTTAATTCGGTCTGTAAAAACCTGTGACTACACTAGCATCCCGAAGAATAAACGTGAGAGTGTTATGATGACGCAGCAGTTGATAATTGGTATAAACGTAATCGTATACGCGAAAAACTACTTTCCGAATATCCTTCAAAACTTACCTGGGAGAGAGCCATAGAGATCCCAGGACTAATTAAAGCCGCCGTTGAAAATTCGAGCCTAATCAAGTCGAGTGATATACTAGAAGTCAGTAAGATTCAGCACAAGGGTTCCAGTCAACCTCAGAAAGCGACTGTTTCCTGCTATAGATGTGGGAGTTCTCGCCAAAAAGCTGACTGTCAAACACGTCCGGAACGTAAAGCTAAATGTAAAAGCTATGGTAAACTGGCACTTCGCCAGATGATGCCGCTGGCGTCGAGCCGCGTTAACTGACCAACAAAATGATGTTTCCACCTCACCGACTGCACCGAAAGTTTTTTCTATCAGAAGACGATTACAACCAGAAACACGACGAATTGCTTCGCTGGAACCCAAGCTCCCTGCTCCTGACATACGTACCGTTTACACTCCATGGGCTTAACACTTCTGTATCCAGTGACTATGGAGCTAGACTCGGCATCGCCGGATAACAATTATCCCGTCCAGCATTTAGCGACAATTACCTGCAAAGACATTTCCATTACATCCTAACGTCGTATAAAATTCGAATCGTACACAAATTCACAGTGTGCAAATTCGGGGATATATAATGACGAAAATCAGTTTACTCTCATCGCATCTGATGTAGCTGTGTATCTTGGTATTGATCGCGAATGGACAGGCATCCAATCACAAGCTACGAAGTGCGGTCGTGGTAAGGCCCGCGCGTACGCACTGCCACAGGAATAGCACTAGCTTTTAGCCGTTTCGCGCTTTACTTTACACCCTCGCAGTGAAAAACTCCTCTAACATCGACAGGGACCACCTCCCTAGCTGACCCATGGTGATGATCAGCAGGAAGTCGTTCAAAAATTCTACTACCTAGGTAGTTGTATCAGCGCCTGTGGAATCGAAGACGAGGTCAAAAACCGTATAGCAAAAGCTCGAGGTGCTTTTGCTAACCTTCGCCATCTACGGTGCAGACGCGACGTTAATCTCTTCCTAAAGTGTGTGCAATGCGACCGCATGTTCGACCCTACTGTATGGTTGTGAAACTTGTCCCATTGAATCGGCAGATACAAAGAGGCTAGTTACGTTCGACTACCGTTGCTTTTGCAGTTTGGCGTACGTCTTGTGGGAACACCACGTGAGCAATGAGCGCGTTCGGCATGTTGTTTTAAGGAAGGAATAGAAAGTAAACAGTTCAGTATTAGTATTTCACAATCCAGGCTCCAATGGGTAAGCTACGTATTGCTCATACCAGAACACCGACTCCCGCGAAGTGTGTGATTTTCACCTCGGAGATGTGAATGGAAGACGAGAAGAGGAGGGAAAGCTCTGACTTGGTCAAGAGGAACGAAGGCCCTTAGTTCGAGTTTGGCCTCCGTTACAGTCCCTAGCTCTCTTGTTGGGGCCCGAAAGATGACGAACACGCTTGATTGGATACACTTGTTGAAATAACTAGGAGCCGACCCCATTGGTGTTTGTGTTGTTAGTTTCTCTGTCCCTCACCTTCTCACTTAGCATCTATCCAACCACGATTTCATTCATGAAGTATAATATACTTTTTCGCGGCACAGACGGCTGCGAGCTCTCCGGCCTGTGGCCGAGTGCTTTGCGCGCATGGTTTGCAACCAAAAGGTCACCGGTTCGAATCGGCGTAGGGGTGGTTGTTCTCGCGTGATATTCGGCTTGCGCGCGACTGGTGGTGGTTGCGTTGCAGAGAAACGCTGCTTCGACATACAGCTAGTGGTCTTTCATCATTTTTTTCATTTTTTCGGATCAGTGCCCATCCGCTACCGGTGGTTCAGCTAACGTGCCTCTGTGATGTATTCTTCTTTTCCATGTATTATGTACAAACGGAAGCAGAAACTTTCTGACATATGGCAGTCATCGCTATTTTTGTTTCCTCATATTTCTTTTGTCAATTGTTGGCCACGACTTTACCGATCTCCTGAGGAGATGGGGTGAAGCTTCCAATTTAATCACAACACTCACGCGGGGCGAATTAAAGCAGACCTACTGACAAGTAACTAGTGCCAGGCTCGAAAGAGTTAGATGTTGAAACATACTGAATGGCTTAAAATAAGAGTAGATTTCTCTCCGAGAGCCTATATCTTTCTATATATAACAAGGGTTCTAAAGATGGGCTAACACGATGATGATTACATGCTCTTACGCCTCACCGGCACATGGCTAGCTGGGGCTTGGGATTGCGGACTACTGCATGGAAGCAGGTCCCTAGGAAACGTTTCCACGGATAGCCGTATTACTACTTTTGTATCTATTGCAATAACCACTTTCACCTTACTCTCAACTTTCCCCGTCTTTTTAACATTTTTAACTGATAGAACACCCAGAAAACCTACCTGGAAATACTTTGGACAACGGACAATCCGATCTTATACCTAATGACCAAGCCACTTAGTTGGACAGTATCTCGTACAGTCGAGGAATATAGAACTTACATTATTTAGCAACTTTGGTTATCCAGGTTATTCTGGATACATTGATTTACCTGGTGAGAAGTTCCGCATACTGGGCAATCTTCCAGTCTTTCCGTCTTTATATTGACACTCAACCTAACACCTCGGGCTACCACACAAGTGCTGGAGTACTTCTTTTAAAATTGCAGTGCTTCTTTTTTCATCGACCTTATCTCACATGAATTATGCCTAGGCATTCACACCTAGGCGGCGTGAGCAACATTAATGGAGATGGCGGGCAACGCTTCTTTGGGTCTGAAATATCTGACTGGTCGACGGATCCTAGCATGTCGACGAATACTTTCATCTGTGCTACTGGATAGTTGATCCGAACTTTGCAATATGCTTGGCCCTACTAGGTGCCTCTTGGTGCCTCCTGTTTTAACTTTACACTTCTATACTCAATTCGCCAATCTTTTCTATTGGTTAATGACTGAACTATACTATCTCACTAGATGAATGACGTCGCTGCATTATTTAACATTAACGCTTGTTTTTATACTTCAGTTCTTACATGTCTTCTCGAAGAATACGAAGGCGTGTCCCGTCGGATGCCGCTTTATCGTCCGATGTGTTTGGTGGTGATCGCTCAGCTGATACCGCTGCTGGATCCACGTCTACGGAAGTTGATCCCGAAACTTTAATGCCAGAATCGCAGGATGGCAACAGCGCCGTAAGCTCATCATGGTACAAAGTGATAACTCCACGTTTTCGTGATTTTGGCAATGTAGTGCTCACCGTACGAACAATTTATCTTGTAAATGATGTGTGGGGTTCTGTTAAGTTTAACAGTTAACGTGCTTGGCTCAACCACTACTTGTGCTTCTTAGATTAGTCAGCAACCCTGCATCCACAATCTGCCTAGGCGTTCTGGAATGTTTTTGCATCCATTCTCATCGTCTAATTTAACTGTAGCCTTGTTTCTAACGTTTTCTTGTTACCTTAGTAACTAAATAAATAGTTTTAATCTCGACCATGCGAGTCACGTGTTATGCTTTGGTTAATTTTATCCAAACTTTCTATCGGGCAAAATTCTTCAAGTGTACCGAATGTGCTGCTCATTCATCTACTGTTGACCAACTTGTTCTATTGCAGGATCTCCGATCCGGTCTACGTACTTCTGAAGTCGAACCGGGAAGTCCTCTCTCCTATAGCGACATGTCGAGTGTAACGGCCGGTGGCGATGCTTTCAGTTCCCTTCGTCCGGGAGTTAATGATGACGCAGCTGTGCGTGCCTTGCTTTCTCGCTCTGGCCCCTTGATTCCCACCGAAGGTGGGGTTGGTATCACTACTGACTCGTCTTCTGGCCCACAGGTAGTTACTCCTCGGTTATGTGCTACTCGTTTTATTAGTGTTTGCATCAACACAACATGATAATATATTATTTGCACTTTCATTTCTAACTGATGTAGTGTTACTTCAGTGATTCACATGATTCACATCTTTCCTTGCGTTTTTCCATCATGGCTATTCAAATATCGGCGGAGCATTATTGTATCACTTACCGTTGTACTTCTCATTCACAGGTTCCACCATTGCACCGTTAATGAAGCCTCTTCGTTCTGCTTTGCTCTAACTTGATGATTGCCGACCTGTAGCCTTAAGAATCACTAACGTGTCTTGTAATCCGAGGACGCGGGTTTGGGCCTGCGTAAGGACCGGGCGACTCTCCAGGTATCCTTAGCCCTTGTGTGCTTGTTGACAGCAAAGCGTCAGTACTGCGTCCCGGCCTACTGCTGATGCCTTAACTTGATGATTGGAAGCCCATTCTGCTAGCCTCGCTTTTTCCTCCATTGTTGTGCAAGCAATGCGCTTCTTTCATGTTTGCGACGTGTTCATTTGTGACCATTCATTCGTTTTAGTCATCGGCACCAGTGGCTGGTACATTGGTTACTTTTCCAAGCAACCAAGCTATTCAGGGAGGAGAAATTTACCCAATTTATTCGCCAAATGATCGTCTTCTTACTCTGCTGCTATTCGATTTGGTGTCATTCACCGATCATTGCATTTATATCTGTACCATAGCTCGGGTGGTTGTATTGCGCTTTTCAGCGTCCACACACATAATGACCGCGCTTGCCCCCGGGACCACTTTATTGACTTTATCTACCCATATTACTCATTATGACGAGTTGTCGATCTATGTTTTGCGTGCACCTAGGTTTATGTAATGCCTAGAGGTGTTCCGGCATGTGTCCACTCTCCAAGCTCGGAAAAGAACTTGGCTGCATTATTTGCCGGTCATTTTATCTCGTAATCCATGAGGTATCCATGTTTCTCTTAGCGGGAACACGAACCCACGTGATCAGACGATGTGGGCTGAAGTAAATATCGACCGGAATCAGTTTGTTTCGAAGGACACCATCAAATTTGCTTTCTGACCCAGATTAGTTCTTCAGCGCGATGGACACTGCGACTTTATTTCGACTGGAGTATTCAGTATGGCACCATTTTTAAAAATCAATTTCAGTGTTCTCTCATTCGAGGTTTACGATTGGATAGGTTTTTGCCAATAGCCAGATCTTTTACGACGGAGGAGGCAAACGTCACTGGTCCTAGTGTTATATTGTTCGGACTCATCTCGGGCACAGGTCTAGGAGAGACCTCAGTGAGTTGAGCAACTACATAGCAGGACGAGCAGTTGACAACTCGACTTGATCAAAGGGCCAGCCAACTTTTGCTTTTTTAATTTCTCTCTTTTCCTACCTATCCTGTGTAACTGAACTCTTCCAACTATTTCTACAGGCGCGCATGGGCCTCATTGGAAAATATGGCATTGAAAATCACATCGATTGCCATCATACTGACTACGTTTCTCGACTGCAAATCACTGTTATTCGAAAGCTCACATGATGATAATCATTTGAAACTGACTTCTATCACTTATGTCCAACTTTCAAATGTGCTCACCACTGCTTATCGCTAGAACGCGCGCGCCAGAGAATTGTTTCTTTATGCACCACTCTCCACATTGTGATGCTGTGAGCGACCTAAGATTCTACAAACAGCTCCTTTCTGATAAACACCAAGTTTTACCCGCTCCGATCACTCCATTTCACGACCCGTTTCGCTTTTGTTTACGCCCTACATGTAGAGATTACCGATTTAGGATGCGAAGATTGCGGGAATGTTGCTTTGTCATTCGACCATCGATTTACATGGGTAACACGGCATAGGCTCATTGCCCATTTGTTCTGAGTGCGACTGCGTGTATGAATTGCTTTATGCATGCGCAGTTTCGTAGGCCTTCTATAGCCACTCCTATCTTACCGCTCAGTGGTTGGAGACCATATTAAATCATTCTCATCATATTTCTCTCCAATGGTCGGAGAGAGGTTACTGACTTTTCCTATAATATTCAACCCTGACAGATAATGACTTAGGCGCAACAAGTCCAGTTTATTTGGCGCCGTAGTTCGTCTCTGCTAGTAGGAAAGTACTATATTCTCCTGCTTATAATTTCCCGTTGTAACCCGAAACAATGCAAAAAAGCATAGGCAGTACGCTGGTACTTAGTACCAACGTTTTGCTGTCACGCAATCACCAGCAGTTGCGCATGGGCTAGGTCTACTGCAGGTCTTCCGCATCTACGCGAGAACGACCGGGCAACCGATGGATTGCAAGCAAGACGCCTGGACCACTCAGTCACTGGCTTATGATTAAGCCACAAGCTCGCCATACTCACCTGCTCTTGCTTTGTTGGTAGGTGTGTCACGTTGCGGTTGAAAACTTATAAATTAACTTTTTCCTCTTACACGTTTGTGTGCCATCTGTTTCACACGATCCTCAGCCATGCTCCGTCCGCTCCTGAGGTATAGTTACCCCCTACTTTGTGCTCTGCCCAAAGTCCCAACAAGGTATTTTAAACTAGTCGGAAATTGTGTGTTGCCCGCCCGAAAACACTGCTCAGTCACCAAACTAATCTATCTTTACTCCACTACATTGCAGCTGGGGACGGAAAGTCTCATCAACACTCACTTTCATGAATTACAGATGCCGCTTCCCTGCTTCTACTCTTTTCTTGGCACAGCTGTCCGATTGCTCGAGACTTTTCCAATGTTCTACTCAGCTGTTTTTCTGCGGATACTAGGTTTAGGCCATATTACACTTCACTTTCATTTAGAGCTCTGATGACGCCTAAATGGTCGAACTGGCTTTCACACTTATCCTCAGCTAGGTAATGAATCCACTGAATAAATCGCTTTTTGTCAAATGGTAATTCCTGATCGTTCGCGGTACTCCCTCAATCGTAACATCGTCTGTCCACTTATACTCGTCGCTGTTCTTTAGGGAAAGTAGTGGTTAATCAGCAGTTGTCTAACGACCGATATCACTGTTCTACTTTCACTAGTTGAGCTTGGTTGACCGCACTGGACGTTTACGGACTCAGTTCTGGCGGACTTCGACTCTTCAGCTTACCTCCGGTTTTAATTACTCAGAATTTGACTACTACTTTCTCTTTGGATAAAATGTTATGAGTTTGTCAATCAGGATAACGGCTGTTTATCGATTCATTCCTTTTTTACTCGAATCTGTTCTCATTATTTGCCTTGTGTCCTTACTCTGCTCTTCAGCCCGTCATTTGGGGAACCGACGTCAACATTGCACGGATAATCTCGCTTTTCCGCCAATTTTTGACGACTTTCATCCCCGCTCAAATGCCGGAATCCGTTCGTCTCACCACCGGCCAGGAATTAGACCCCTCAAGGCCTTTGTATCTACAACTAATGGAGGATCTCTCTTTGTCGGGTCTAACCTATTTGGACATCGACTGCGAGCATCTGAGACAAATGTGTCCGCAGTTTTATACTCAGCTAATCACATTTCCAAAAGAAGTTATCCCGGCCTGCGACGCTGCCGCTAATGCTTTATTCAACGATCGCTTTCGGGAAGTCCAGCTTGAACGCCCATTGCAGGTTAGTTCCCAATCACTCAACTTGATCGTTGCATATTAGCTCATCTCCTGGATTCTAGGCTTTGTTTTAACACATTCATTCCTTAAGTACAAATTACTGTGATACCATCTTTTGCAGCTTAAATGCGAATCATTTTTATGTTTATTAACACCACACATCTATGAACCCCATTGTCTATGTATCTTTTACATTAACCCCAGCCCCACTTAAATTGTAAGTTGTTGCAAAACTGCGGCTCTTCTAGTGTATTGTTTCACCAGTCTGCAGCCCTAGCGGAAGTAAAGAAGGGCTTTTTATAAAATTTCTAGTGTACAAACGCATTTATCTGACCACTGTTTTATTCCCATTCCTAAGATCACTATGTTTCTGTTTTAATGAACGATTTGTAAAGTTTCGTATACAAGCATTAACTTTCAGTTTTTGGCCGTAATTTCTAACTTGATGGATGGTACGTAGCATATATGCTCATTAAGTTATATGTAAACATTCACACATATCTTTCATTTTGGTAGTCGTTCATTCACCTATTCCAAAGGAGCAGTTCTTTGCTTGTGTTCTCTTAGTTATCACGTACCTTATATTACCAAATGTAAGCTGATGATTTTTGGACCATTTTAAATTTCTGTAGAGAGAGATTGGCTTATATAATGGGTGTGCGCAATGTGCAAATAATCACATGCAAAATTCACTCCGCAATTCGTTGCACACCTCTGCCCCTATGTCCCCTTAGAACCACCCGCTAGCGATGGGGATTTGAAGTGCCTCATTTTTGTACGGTGTACACGCAGCACTGAGGGCAGTGTGACTATAACTATAGATTTTGTTTTTGTGGCGATAAGTCTCGCTATATTGCACATTTGACGTTCGCGACAATGAACAATGATTTATCACGAGCAAAGATGCATGTGCTTGACATATCCCGTACGATGGTTGGAGTAAAAATTAAACTTGGGAAGGTCAACAAATAAGTAAATCGTCATTTTAACCGTCTATCGATTTAAATGCACTACTGCATAACGATCGTTTGCAGTGGGAATGGGATGTGCACACAAACTAGTATAGAGAGCTGTTATAGTTCAGTAAGTGCGTGCGAAATAAAAGGGAAACGATACTGCTCACTCGTATGTTGCTTCATTTGACAGATGTGTTCTGTTAATCCAGTTTGGATACATCCATGCTACTTACAAGGGCACTTCTGCATGTATCCTCACCGCCACGCTGCGGAGAGGGCCGTTAGGCACATGGTTATGTTTGCGTTATTTCGTCCTCCGAGTGAAGTAAACTACATCAAATAATGCAAGTGGGAAAACATGTCAAAGCGTTTTTTGCATAGCGTTATTGTAGACGCAATGATGACGTGAGTCGGATGACATTGACAGAAACATACTGGAATCTACATAATCAAGCACCATCGCAAAATACCAAAGGTGAAACATGACAGAAAAGCACTTGCCGGCATATCTTTTGGTCGGCTAATACAGGGACTTACGGCTTTGGACAATTTCGTTATCATAGTTATACTGTCTGCCTATTCATGGACGAACTTATATTCAGTAATATGCTGTATTTAACCCTTTCAAAGGCGGAAATTCTATAAACTAATTGTTTGTTGTGTGCTAGGGAACATTGAACACGTATGCAAAGAAAATTACTGTATTTTCACCCAATTTTTCATTTAAAGTTTCGCGCTGCAGGCTGATGGGACGCCACCCTGCCATAGACTCTCTTTTCGTTGTACGTGCTCAAATGAAATTTCCCCATGTGTCGAGCAGACGATCACGCAATTCGGACCAATCACGCGATAACGCCTGTGTTATACCTGACCGTAGTCTAGACGATGACGAAACTGTCAATTGATTGCCGCACGCAATACGAAACGAACCTGACCCCATGAACGCACCCCGACCAGAGAGAGAAAGAGAGAGAGAGAGAGAGAGAGAAAGCAAGAGAGACAAATACAAGGTTTTTCATCGATTGCATTTACTGACTTTGCTGAATACGATGCAGCTAGTCGTCATCCGAGTATAACACAAATGACGCACTACGCCGGCGTGCGTTTCTGCGTAATGAGTTTGTTCACGAAACTACGCTGCGTTCTGTTTTCTAAGTTCGGTACTCATGCTGCGATGACCACGCAGCATAGCTCTTTGCTTGCTTAAGTTTTTATTGCAGTCAGCGCCGCGGGTGCATATCTTTGCAGAATCACTTGGTGTTCCTGCAGCACCTCTTGAGGCTGGGTGCTATCGTTTTTGACGAGTGTTGGCCTGCAGCGATTTCGGCGGCCTGAGGTTCCGTTCTGTACGTCTGCGAAGAGGGTTGTCGAGACTTGGTGATGGTTCCGCCGATGTCAGTTGTTTAACAGTGAAATTTGCATTTGTAGATGTTCTAACATTAATATGAACCACGGCGGTTTCCGTTTTGATTTACAAGCGAATGTGATGCTCTTTCTTTCGAATTAGTTCACCGTTGGTGCCCTTGGTTGTCGCACTGACGTGTCGGTTCCTAGGACCAGCGGTGCTGATCCGTTGGAAGGTTCTGCGTTGATTCCCCACCGTCACAGCCTCCTCAATCTCTTGGAACCGCTGGTCTGTCAGGCTTCTTTGTTAGTACCTAGGCTCCACTTCGGTTCATGTCTAATACGCCATTTTGCTCAGAGCCACCGAAGAGTTTTCCTCAGTTTAAACAAGTTGATAGCTTCTCTGATATTTATTAACTAGTGGATGATAATGTCGCAAATGGTCTCCCGCATCGCGCATGGCGGATCGACTTTTAGAGTAATTTAGTGAAACTCTGATCTGCGTCACGTTGCCTCCAAAGTGGGAGATAAACAGACTGAACTAATGCTAGACACGAAGTAATATCATGGATTGTCCCGTGCTGCACACTTCAGTCAAATCTACAAAGCTCAGACAAAATGTGATGAGAAAGGCAACCTGGTGGCATACACGGTGAGCGGCCGAACCAACGCAGACGGTGTTGGAGAATAATGCTTTGTAGGCACGTACTTGGCAGTCATCATTATACACGTTAACTAGATTTGATGAACACCCCAACTATTGTACCGCAATAGAAAAGAAAAAACGCCGTAGAGATACCTCAGCTGAGCCACCAATAGCGCATGGATATTGTTCCGGAAAGCTACCAGCCGTCTGTTATGTCACATAAAAGTTTTAATAAGTTAAGTATTGAGACCGTGGCTAGAGGGAGTGGCTACGTAAGAGGGGGGGAGGGGGACAGAGAAACAAAGCAAACGCCACTAAGGTTGTCTCGTAGCCATATCTGTGTATCCAGCCGAACGTCTTTATCATCCTTATGGCTCCAATCAGAGAGCCACAGGCTTTAACGCAGGTCATATTCGAACTAAGGGTCTTCATTTTTCTTGACCAAGCCATCATTTGGCCTCCTCTATTCTGTCCACTTCTCCAGCGCGCAAACCACGCTCTTCACGGGCGTTGATGTTCTGCATACGCAACACATAGCCCACCTATCGGAGCCTGATTCGTGAAATAACAATACTGAGCTGTTTGTTTTCTATTCTTGCCTCAAAAACGACGCGCCGACCATCCTTATTGCTCACGTGGTGTTCCCACCAGATGTGAGCCAAACTAAGAAGGCACCGGTGATCGAACGAAACTAGTCTTTTTATGTTTGCCGATCTAATGGGCCAGGTTTCACAGTCATACAGTAGGGTCGAACGTGCGGTTGCATTGTACACTCTACCCTTCAAGGAGAGAGTGAGGTCGCTCCGGCGCCGTAGGTGGCGAAGATTAGCAAAAGCGCGTGGAGCTTTTGCTATACGGTTTTTGACCTCGTCTTTGATTGCACAGGTGCTGATACGACTGTCTAGGTAGTTGAATTTCTGAATAGATTCTGCTTGATCCTCACCGAGAGTTAGCGCAGGAGGCAGTCGCCGCTGATTTTGGAGGAAAGCCTTGCATTTTGGTGGTTTGAAGCGAAGGGCGAAGCAGTTGACAGCCAGCGCTAATCTATCTAGTGCCGTTTGACACGATTGGTAGCAGTCACGGATGAGGCAATGTCGTCAAATACTCCAACTCAAGAAATCTTTCACCAGGGAGCAGTTCCACACCTTCTAAGTCGTGTCCACTGATCGCGATTTCCATTACCTCGGCAATAGCGAAAGTTGACAGCGGGCATCCCTGTCTTGCATCGCTGGAGATATTGGATGGCGGCGACAGCTTGCCGCAAGCCCTCACTCTGCCCGAGCTACGCGCGTAAAGCACTCGAATAATATTTACAAATTTCTCGCGCACACCTTTTCTTAGCAGACAGTCCCAAAATGCATGTCGATGCACCGAATCGACGACACCTTACGTATCGAGGAACACGACAACGGTGTGTCGCCAATATGCGTGACGGTGCTCTAGCAATGGATGTATAGTAACTATGCCATCGATGCAGCCCCGACCTCGACAACACCCTGGCTTTCACGATTGCCAGTCAGTCTGTGAAAGATGACAGAGGCAACAATTTGGAGCCGATGGGAATGAGGCTGCTTCCTCTCTGGCTGTTGCATTCCAAGCTTGAGTATCCCTTGTAGAGCTGGACATTAACGGAGCGGCTGCAGATGGTTGGGACATTTACCTTCTCCCACAATTCCACAAATAACTTGTGTAAATGAGCAACAAGAGCAGGTCCCCGAGTTTGAGTATTTCTGGAGGAAGATCATCTGGTGGCGCGGCCTTGTTCATTCTCAGCAGTCTGATCTTAGGTTTGACTTCTGTGCGAAAAGGCAAACCCAAAGGGACAGCCCATGGAGCAACGCAATCACTGGTCAGTGAGAAATCCGACACTTCCGGCCAGTTATGTCTTTTAAAGTGCTCAGTCCAACGATGTAAGCATTTTGAAAAGTTGTGTGTGGGCTGTCCACTCTTGTCGTACATAGTCTCACTAACAGCAGGTCTCCTGTTACCCGTTTTCGTATCAGGCGGAATAACTTAGGATGGTTACCAACTACGGCAGCTATTTTCATCTCCGAGGCACGATAAAACCATCAGGATTCGCGGTCCCTTTTTAGACTAGCACTGGGTTTTGTCCTGAGGCTTTTGCGAGTCTCGTTATATCCGCTTCCAACCAGAATGTGCCGGCGAGCGTCGATAAGTTCTGGAGACTACAAAGAGACCCACTGTCCAGGTTGGCTATTAGACTGGGCGCTTAGTCAATCCGAATGTCAACGTACTTCGATACGCATTCAGAACACTGGCCGGTAGCTGGCCTGGCTTGCAATCATAAGGTCACCGATTCGCATCCGCGTAGGGTTGGGCGCTTCGCGATGCACTCAGCCCGTGCGCGACCGGTGATGATCGCGCGGCAGCGTAATGCCGGCACGACACAGTTGACGATTTATTTATTTATTTACATCTAGATTTGCCAGTTGGCTGATGTTAATGCGTTCATAGCGTCGCCATGGGTATCTGCAAAAACGCACCGGCAGTTCAGCAAATGCAATTGCATGATCAGTGTCTACACATGTGCTCCAAATCGAGTGGCAGTTTTGGACGCAGCCTCTCCAACGGTAACTGATCGCGATGTGATCGATTTGCGACAATGGCTGGTCCAAGGCTGGTGGGCATTTCGTGCCTTTCGCTTTCGGGCATTAAGTGCCCTTCTCCATTGGCCGTCTCCTTAAGTCCGCTCCTACACGCAGAAGTCGAACAAGTGATCAGACTGTTAAAATTGCATAAGGCCGCTGGTGCAGATAGAATTCTCCCAGCTATGTACACATTCGGCGTCCTGCACTTATTTATGATTTACACGAGTTGCTGATGGAACTTTGGGAGCAGGAGGCTGTCGCTATAGACCGGTACCGCTCCGTCACAGTCCCAGTTTTCAAGAGAGGCTCCCGTTCGGAATGCGGCAACCGTAGAGGGATCAGTCTGATCGCAGTTGCTTCTAAATTGCTTGCCTCTGTCGTTCTCTATAGACTGACTGGCTCTCATGAAGACCAGATTCGGGAAGAACAAGCAGGATTTCGTCGAGGTCGGGGCTGCATCGACCACATCTTCACTTTACGTCAATTTATTGGTGACCCACCGTTGTCGTGTTTCTCGACATCAAAAATGCTTTCAATTCGGTGGATCGACGTGCCCTTTGGGACTGTCTGCTGAGGAAAGGTGTGCCTGATAAATATGTAAACATTATCAAAGCGCTGTACGCGCATAGTTCGGGCAGAGTGAGGGTTTATGGCAAACTGTCGCCACCCTTCAGTATCACCAGCGGTGTGAAACAAGGTTGTCCGCTGTCACCTTTCCTCTTCAACTTCGCTGTTGATGAGGTCATGGAAACAGCGTTCGCTGGACACTACCTAGAAAGTGTGGAGCTACTTCTTGACTTGGAGTACGCGGACAACATTGCCCTCATATGTGACAGCGCCCAAACGTGCCAGGCTACACTGGACCGATTAGCACTGGCTGTCAATCGTTTTGGGCTATGCTTTGCTCCATCAAAATGCAAAGTTCTCCAAGATTGACAGGTATCCACCCCCGCGCTGACCCTTGCTGGTGATCAGCTAGTAGTCGTTCAGGAATTCAAGTACCTGGGCAGCTATATTTACGCCCCTGGGATCGAAGCTGAAGTTACAAACCGTATAGCAAAAGGTGCTTTTGCCAATCTCCTCCACATGTGGCGCAGACGCGACATCACTCTCTCCCTGAAGGGCAGAGTTGATAATGCAGCCGTCCCTTCAACCTTCTTATACTACTGTGAAACCTGGCCCATCAGGTCGACAGACATAAAGTGGTTCGTCATATTCGATCATCGCTGCCTCCGCAGTTTAGCTCATGTCTGGTGGGAGCATCGCGTGAGCAGTGAGCGTGTTCGACGTCGTGTATTTGGTGCAGGAAGAGCGAGTGAACCGTTCAGCACCATTATATCACGCACTAAGCTTTGATGGCTGGGCCACATGTTGCGCATGCCAACGCACTGACTCCCGCGCCGTGCATCGTTTGTGCGTGGTGGGCGCGGTTTGAAGAGGAGGAGAGGAGGCCAAGCGATGACTTGGTCGAGAGAATTGAAAACCCTCACTTCGAAATTGCCGTCGGTTGGTGCATACCGACTGCCTGGCTGGGGCGCTTCATGGAAATCGCGTTCACAGGACACAACTTGGATTACACTCCACATCTCCACACACTGATGATGCCGTCTCACATGGCGGTGAAACGTTTGCAAACAAATTTCCCAGCTCGGCGAACAAATGGGTAACTGAATTATCAACCCGAGTTACCAGTTTTCCGAAATATTTTAAAGGTGTGGATTTGCTCCCAGGAGAACGACTTCTTGACTTAGAGTATGCTGACGATATTGCCCTAATCTGTGACAGCTCCCAGACGTGCCAAGCGGCACTGAACAGATTAACATTGGCTGTCAGCCACTTCGGACTTTGCTTTGCACCATCGAAATGCAGAGCGTTCCTCCAAGATTGGCCTGGACCGCCTCCTTCGCTGACCCTTGGTGGGGATCAGCTAGAAGTCGTACAAAATTCAACTACCTGGGAAGTTATATCAGCGCCCGTGGGATTGAAGATGAGATCACGAACCATATAGCAAAAGCTCGAGGCGCTTTTGCTAAGCTTCGCCACTTATGGCGCCGCTGCGACATCATTCTTGCCCTGAAGGGTAGAGTGTACAATGCAGCGGTACGTTCGACCCTACTGTACGGTTGTGAAACGTGGCCCCTTAGATCAGCGGACCTGAAGAGGCTAGTTACGTACGATCACCGATGCCTTCGCAATTTAGCCCACATCTGGTGGGAACACCGCGTGAGAAACGAGCGTGTTCGACGTCTTGTTTATGGCACAGGAAAAGGAAATGAACCGCTCAGCACCGTTATTTCACGCACCAGGCTCCGATGGCTCGGCCACGTGTTACGCATGCCAACCCACCGACTCCCGCGACGTGCGTTGTTTGCGCGCCGGGGTGTGGATGGAAGAAGAGGAGAGGTGGCCATGCGATGACTTGGTCGAGAGGAATGAAGATCTTCACTTCGAAGCTAACCTCAGTTGGAGCGTGTCGGCTCCCTGATTGGGGAGCGAAAGACGATGAACACGTTTGACTGGATACACTTGTTGATATGGGTAGGAGCCGACCTCAGTGGCGTTCGTGCTGAGTTTCTTTGTCTCACCCCATACCTCTTAGCCTACTTTCCAGCCACGATCTCATTATTTAGAATTTTATAATTTTGCATAGTAACTTATTTTTTTCTGCTGCATAGTAGCCGGCGGGTAGCTTCCGGAACGATGCCCATCCGTTGTTGGCAGCTCAGCTGGCTTGCATCTGTTGTACTTTGTTCCCTTTATTCTTTTAGGTATTCCTGCACAGTAGCAGAGGTGTTTCCCACCTCTAGCTAACGTGAATAGTGTGTGTAGTGTGGCTGGGGCCCTAGGGACGGTGAATACCTTTGGTTGGACACACTTGCTGATATGGCTAGGAGCCGGCCCCAGTGGCGTTTGTGTTGTGAGTTCCTTTGTCCATCTCCCTCCTGCTTAGCCTCCCCTCCAATCACGATCTCATTCGTTAGGCATAATATAACTTTCTGCGGCACGATAGCCGGCTGTTAGCTCTCGGGAATGATACCCATCCGTTACTGGGGCCTCAGCCGGCGTGCCACTGTGTTTTTCTTCTTCTTGTCCTTTGTATTGTGGCACAATAGCTGAGGTGTTTTGCACCTCCAGCTAACGTGTATAATGATGTTGATGATGTGTTATACGTTTATTTAACGGTATTGCATGAAAACTGAAGAGTGATCGGTGTGTTGACTGATCATGACCGGTTTTTTATCGTATTAATCATATTTTGATGGAGTTGTACATATTTATATTATCACTTGCTCTCTCTATGTGGTGTTCAGTATTAGTTTATGAGCTCACTTTGATCATGTCCATGTAATGTAGCTTTGACTACATGTTTTTCGGTATTTTACTCGATTCCTTTCGGTGGACACGTCCAAGCTACTCCAATTGTCGCAGTGACAGGATACAAAGCCGAAGGACCTCCGTGTCACACATTCTGTCCAGACAGAGTGTGCGGCTTATTCGACGCAGGCATTGTTGGTGAAATCGTTCCCGAAATCGGATGTCCTTCTTGTAGAGCATCCAAGTCTTGATGCTGCAGAGAACGCTCAGTGCCATTGATTAGTACGCCGTCAGCTTGATTCCAGCTTGCAGAAAGCCATACATGTCTTCGATACGCCAGTGCGCAGGTCACTGTTCATTCGCGGGTCTGTTGACAACGTGACCCCAGGTCGCAAAATCTCAATATCTCTGAAACTTCATTAGCAATCTGGATTCGCGTCAAGCCCAGGGATTCCATTTTTGTTGACAGCTAAAATGGATTAGCACTCCTGTTTTTGTTGATGGTGGGTCCGTACTTGACCGCCACCGAAGCGAGAGCCATCATGGTAGGTTGCAACTTATCCTCGCGCACAATCGTCGGCAGAGAGCAAAATGTGGTTAGTTGTCTCACGCACTCGGGTTATCGCTCCCAAACGATGGATATTTAACAACTCACCATGGATACCGTGCCCGAGACGGATGTCGTATTCGCAAGCGTTGAAAACATAGGACATCGTGTCTGTACAATAAACGGCAGGGGTTAGTACTCAGCTTTGCTTCACACCCTAGACAACATCAGAGTCATCTGCAATTTGTCTACACAGCTACACACTTAATGGCATCCACTGCAAGCTCTCGGAAACACAAACAAGCGATGTATATATATATATATATATATATATATATATATATATATATATATATATATATATATATATATATATATATATATATATGGCTACGCTGTACTGTCTGTCCCCCAGGCCGATTTTAAACGTCACGATGGCGTTTCCGGATTATCCAGCGAAGGTGTTGTTTCGGTAGTAGCGACACCACCATATACATACCGCAGTATTGTGAATTACATTTTGTCAGCTTTTATTTCCACAATCAGTTACCGACTGTTTGGGCAGTGAATGTCAACTCGGAGTATGAGCAGTGTCATGACCACAAACCAAGTACTTCGCTCAGTGAGGGTCTTCATATCTCAGGAATTTCCTAATTAAACGAAGCGTGCACTTGGACATGCCCATTGATCTTTATCACCCACAAAATGCAACCAGTGTCATATCTGTATGGCGCCCTGGTTATTATCACCCTCAGTTCTCTTTGTCCCATTGATGCCGGATTTGGAAATTCATCATGAGCACCTTGTTTCTCCCGTGGTTGCCCGCATAACCGAATCGATCACCCTGCATCGATCCCATCTCCTCTTTCATTTTTTGTTGTCCTTAATCTTGAAGACTTACCGTACATCCTTTGCATATTTATTGATTTTATTGCGGTATGTGATGACATAAGCCCTCCGCCCCGTTTTAATGTTTACTTGGTTCTCCCTGTTACACAACTCCCCTACATCTTAAGGCTTGAATGTTTTGTTCCTTGCACATCTTTTCCCTTGATCTGTCTCACTAATTCACTCGTCTTCCAATTTACGATTCACTTTTGAACGTCTGAGCCTTTTTCATATCTGCTGCCATTTACAGATTCGACCTTTCAACTGTGCGCAAATGCGTGATCTTCGCAGCCTCAATCCAGAAGATTTGGACCAGCTGGTTCGGGTGTCTGGCTTGGTTATCCGACTGTCTTCTTTGATTCCAGAGATGATGCGGGCGGAGTTTCGCTGTGCGGTTTGCGGTGCGCTGACCTCTGTTGCTTGTGAAATGGGCGCTGTCGCGGAGCCGGAGGCCTGTGTTCGCTGTCACGCAGCACATACTGCTCAGTTACTACACAACCGATGTTTGTTCGTCGATAAACAGTTGATTAAACTTCAGGTGTGAATTCCTTTTGTGTAGGGCTCCAACTCGTCAGTTTTTGGTACATATCGTTAATATTATTTTGTGCCATCTTTGATGAACTTGTTCTACACTTTTAAATGATACCTTTCAGGAGTTTCCAGAAAACATGCCAGCCAGCCAGACTCCACACACGGTTGTTCTCTACGCGCACGAGGATCTGGTTGACAAGGTGAAGCCCGGTGACCGTGTCGTCGCCACCGGCATCTACAGAGCTGTCCCACTTCGGTTGTCCAATCGCCAGCGCACACTTCGCGCGATTTACAAAACATACGTAGATGTCTTGCATTTTGTGTAAGTCTCTCATTTTTCCCATATTCATCCACTGTCGCTCAACTATTGCTCCCATCTCTTTCTATGATTCGTTTCCTCTTTCTTAACACCACTTCAGAATTCTGTGATGCATTTCACATCTTCGTGATTAGGTCAAATATATGATCGATTTGAAAATACTCAAGCGGTGCATTACATAATCTGACTGAATGTTTTTTATTTGTCCACTTCTGACAATCCTCTGCCTATTCCCTATTTATTTGATCTATTCTTTTTCTATCATCTTCGGTGCTATTCGTTTACTATCCACTGACTTACACTTATCCACTAGCACCCTTACACTAGACCAGGCCTAATTCGCGTTTCTTGATTTACTCATTTCTTTCATCCTGCCACACATTTACTGCCCAGTTTGCTTATTTGTTTTCTTTACTTTTATTTATCTGATGTTACCGGCGTGATTGCGATTCGGTCGACATCTTCCATCGTTTTAAATCGACGATAATTTTATTGGACTCAATAATTGAACCCCCACTATTTTCTCTTTCGCGTTGGTGGACACGATAAAGCTATGGCTCAACTTCTGTTTCATGATTCCAATGACTTGCTTCGCCACGTATACATGCGTACTTCTTAGCGGTCAATTACCCTTATAACTACCAAACACTATTGAATTCTTTCCTTATCGATTGCCAAGCGGGAACACTGTCGCACTCGGATCGATCCAACATTGTCCCTTTATCTAATGTGAAATGCTCTTAGACTTTCATCTACCCTGTCCGGCCAACCAGTTAGGATATAATCATCCACCTTCGACAGTTGAGGGTCACTTCTTGTTTCCGATCTTATCTCGGTTGCTGTCACCAACGAACCATCCAACCAAGGTATTATACCAATTCTCTCGAACCTGGCGTGTGTGTCGGAACTTCCCGTAATGGAAATCGGCTGAGAGCATCGGCACAATTATTCTCCTTCCCAGAAGTATACTTCAGTTGATACTGATAGCCAGCGAGTAGAAGAACCCAGCGACGCATACGGATATCGCTTTTGATTCACCCAGCTTTCCCAGTAATAGCTTGTGGTCTGTGTGCATTTCGAATCTGCCCGAATAGGTATTGGTGAAATCGTACAACTCAACATACAACCGCCAAAGCCTCCTTGTCCATTTGGGCGTACTTTCGTTCGGTCTGCGATAGGGTCCAAGAATCAAATGCAACTGGTTTGTTTACACCGTTCACGTTTGGTTGTAACAGGGCAGCTCCGACTCCGTGCGGTTATGCATCACATGGCAGCGTCATGCGCTTTTCGGGATCAAAGTGGGCCAAAACCGGTGAACTGGCCAATGCACTTTTAGCTTGGCGAAAAGCCAATTCCCCCGTCTCAGACCACACCCACTGAGTGCCCTTGCATAACAAACAATGCAACGGGTGTAAAACTGTGGCTGCTTGCCGTCAAACCTTGAGCAATGACTGTACACTCCCAAGAACGATCTCAGCTCGTGTTGATTCCTTGGATGTGGTGCCTCAAGGATAGGTCGGATTTTCTCAATCGTCTCCAGTCCTTCAGCGCTTTTTTACGGAAACCCAAATAATCAACATGGGGAGCCTATAATACGCATTTTCATGTTTCAACCTCAAACCATTCTCTTTCAGGCGGTCCAGAACAACTCGCAGAGTTTGGAGATGTTCCTCGGTTGTCGCCCTCTTAACCAAGTTGTCGTCTAGGTATAGCAACGCTTTAGGCAGCCCCGTTATGATGTTATCTATTGTTCGCTGCAAAATGACCGGAGCCGAATGTATGCCAAACGGTAGTCTGTTTTACCTGAATAAACCGCGATGGGTACTGATGGTCGTTCTTGTTTTGGCGTCTTCATGTAGTTCGAGCTGCTGATATGCGTGCGCGAGATCCAAGATTGAGAAATATATGCTGGGACCGAGCTGCGCGTAAACGTCCTCAGTTTTCGGGATTTGGTATTTTTCTGCCGGAATACTGCAATTGTGGGTAACTTTATAGTCCCTACATATACGAATCGATCCATCAGGTTTGAGTACTGGAACAATTGGTGTAGCCCAATCTGAAACCTGTACCGGCTCTATGACGCCGCTCTTCTGCAGGCGATCCAGTTCATCTACGTTCGATCGCATCATGTACGGTAGCGATCGAGCCTTGATAAATCGTGGTTGTGTGCCAGGTGGAATGTAGATGTTAACTTGTCTCCCGGTGAACTTTCCTTCCTCCGGGTTCTCAAATATTGGTGCATATTACTGGAACGATGTTTATATATCCGATGGTGAGGAAAGATGATTTATCTGCAGAACTGGAACTTGACTGATCCAGTCACGACCTAGTAGCTTTGGACCGTCTCCGAGTGTGATGTAAATGGTTCCTCTAGTTGTTGAACCTCATATGATGTCTCAACGTCCTGCACCCCAGCAGTTTCAGTTCACCACCCGTGTATGTAAGCAATCGCAGAGGCGCCTGACACACTTTGGTGTGGCTCGTTGGAGCCAAACTTTGTGACCACGTTCGTTCGTTGCACAGCGTTACTGCACTGCCCATGTCAATTTCGAACTGCACCGGAATCTGGTCAACACAAAGGTGTACGCGAAATAGCGATTGTTCACTTGAGGTAGTTGTGTTACATATATTCCTGTGGTTCAACAGTAACAAGTTGGTTGTTTTCAAGTGGCGAACACGAGTTTGTACTGGACCGGCACATACCGGCCATGTGTCCACTTTTTTGACATTTGTTACATTCTCTCTGTGTATGGTTGCATTCACTGGGATGACTGTGCCGCAAGCCACATCGATAACAGTTGGACGAGCGCGGGGTGTTTTTACCAACTTTGTTGACTTTGGCCGTGACATTTTAAGCACATACTTTTGAATTGAGCTGTAAATTTTGTAGGAGCTGGGAATTACTTTAAGCAGCCTCCATGCCCGTCGCAGCATCATAGGCACATTCCAATCAATGCGTTCTCAGCCAACAGGCAGTGCTGGATACGAACGTTTTTCACGCCGACCACCAAACGATGCCGGATCATGTCGTTTCGGTAGTTACCGAAATCACAATATTTTGTCAACTTCCGAAGCTCGGCAACGTAGGAAGCAACAGACTGCCTCTCACCCTGGACTCGAGTATTGAATTTAAATCGTTGCCCAATAACTGATGGTTTGGGTTATAATAATTGGAAACTAGTGTGACCAGTACGGTAAATTGTTTGGTGCGTGGCAAATCTGGAGTCACCAAGCTGCGAATTAATTCTGAGTCACAGATACTCAGTAGGATATTCACTTTGCGGTTGGCGCTGACTATTGCATTGGCGGCGAAAACACAGATCAAACGCTCGATGTTATGGTTCCAGCAACCAGATGCTTCGGTACACTCTTACAATTTTCCGATGGAGCCATGGGTTCGATAAGCCGTCGCCAGTATTGTATGTAAAAACACAGAAACGCAAAGGACACGGCTGTAATGTGTGCACACGACCAAATCACTGATTCGCTTGATAACATGGACATTCATTCACCCATGAGTCATGTGTATCGCCAGACAGACCATGGTTCGTGATAACCATTCGCAACACATATAGTGATGTGGGTGCCTTGATTTCTGTTTATTTTAGTCTTCGTGATGAAATCACGGAATCTTATGTTGACACCGCATAAAATTTCGTGGAATTTTCAATTTTGATCGCGGTAAAATGTTTCACCACCGCGTTTTCTGGAGTCCTTAATAATAATAATTGATTCTAATCATTCACATCTGTGTGGTGTAACATTGGGTGTAAATTCGAAATTCACCAATGCAAATTACTCTACTGATAATTCTTATGTAGTTAGTTCCCTTAAAATTTGGAAAACTCAGAAAATAGACGTAGTTTGGTAGATGCATGCATTTCTTATTGTCTTCACAATATTATAAACAACCACCGGTATGCATAATGTAGCTAACAGTGCATGCGACCAGATAAGCTTGGGGTGTGAAACGAATGATGGAAATTCGTTTCTACGTCCAGGGCAGCTTTAAGCTGGCAAATAATTGTTTGTGTACGCACAGGGCTGATTCATCTGGCTTTTGATGACAGCCTCAGCGAACCGAAGGCTAGTCTCAGTGTACAACGTTGTTTGACGTCACGCTAATCCACGCACACATACTGACCGAATATTGAAATTCAACAGCAACCACCTAAAGTGCCACAAAATAAGTTTCGCGCGGACGCTAGTTCGCAGAATGAAAATTCGCTACATTACTGCGGAAAAGAAACACATATTCGATTCCTTTGGCCGCAATGTATACTCACGCAGCTTCATCTTCAGTTGCTTAAACTACAAACCTACGAACACTGAGCCCATGTCAAAGGCAAGCAAACAAGCCGTTTTGTCATATATGAAGAACAAATCTGAAATGAAGGCTTGATTGCTCAAACAACAGCGTGTCATGTTTGTTCACAAACCTACCACCACTTCGAGAACACTACCAAACCCTACGGGCAACCGGGACTCACAAGAACGAACAAACTTCGTGTATGAAATGCAATATTTGTAATATGAACTGTGTGGGACAGACATGAAGGAAATTGTCAACTGCGATACAAGCAAGTCAGAGGGCCTGCAGAAAACATTCAGCATCGTTTATTGTCAGCGCATGTGTATGGGGAGGGACGTAGTATTACTTGGAACAAAACGGAGATTCTAGCTCAAGCAGCTACATAAGGAGCAAGGGAATTCCTAGAAGCTTGCTTCACCTTTACTTCTTCGATCTGCATGTGCATTGACATCGACCCATTGTACCAACGACTCAGAAAGAAAGATCTCCGGCGAATAGAAAGACGGCATACAACCGCGAAAGAGAATGGACGAAGATCACGAGGCGCAATTCGAAGCTGTCATTTTCAAAAGTCACCTGTCCCTCGATCACGGATGGACGATTCAATAAGCAACATTGTACATTCCACATCACCGCACTGGCGCTTCTACCTCGCATGGTGTCGCAACCTATGCAACTATTTCATCAAGCTCGGCGAACTGATCAGCAGGCGTGAAGTTCAGTCTTTATCTAATCTTATTGTGCGGACGTTGATGCGTTTCTAGATAAAAATAGTCGATCTGGATCTTTCGAAAATCATCGTCTTGCTACTTGACATTCTCAAGGCGTCACAGACTGCCCATTTTTGGCTTTAGACTTTCATCTTCAGGTTACGACGTAACGTTGCAACAACTCTTTGGTAACCTTGGCTTCTGTTTTTATGAAACTAGAGCTAATTGCTTCTTTTACCTTTTTGGGGACTGCGGTTTCACTCGTTACGAAGACTGGAACAGTCCTATTTATTTTGTAGGATATTTTGTCCCGGAATATGCTTTCCCATAGGTTATTACTAAGGTTTACACAGGAATACCTAGGGATTTCACCACCTCCTTGTGGTGATCTTAGTTGCCCACAAATCTTGGACTATATTTGCCTGATTCCAGGGTGTCTGCAACGGTGAGAGGCGCAATCGACTACTAGATGATGTTAACTGGGTTATTTCGTCAGACAGCGCTATTTCTGACATGCACTCCATTTTGCGAACCTGTTGCAAGGGGATATTTCTTTTATCTTCGAACCATTTGGATGGCACGCAATCCGACTGAACGACCGTTGAACTGTGTTCTGAGTGTTTCGACGTGCTACTTCGCGACCAGCTCCGATGGCTTATTTAATGTCATCCATCAACCCTGTCGCTATTGTTTTACAGCCGAAGCTGATATCGGTATTGATTAACGGCGACACAAATTAATTGCTCTAGTTGGAAATCGCTTGTTCCTCAATGGTTTTTCATTTCCGCCCTTTCTATTCTTCGCTCATTGCCCTCTTTTATTCCTGGAGGGTAAGGGGCGGCCAAACCTGTTTGCGCTTTTCCTACATCTGCGGCTTTTCTGGTTATCATCATTCACCTAACAGGCATGCGTCACTAGTTCTTCTATTTACTCTGTTTTAGTTGCATATCTAAAAGAGTGTACACGCGAAGCTTTTAAAAATGTTGCGCGTGATCCCAAATGAAATAGCTATTTTTAACAACATTTCTGCATCTTTATATTTTCGCTCTGTTTTACGTACATTATCCATCAAGTTGATTGGCCGCTTGGACAATCGCTGTTCTTACCCTCCTTCGAACTATACTTTCGTGCTTTACTTAAGCACTTTATATCTCACTTTTATCCTGCTTCTACAATATGATACATTTCCGTATGTAAATCTACGCTTTCGCTAAAATTCACGTTTCTTTACATCCACGTGTCATTCCCCAATTAGCGTTGAAAGCGATCAGTGTTCGGACAAACTTTCAGGTCAGGATGCATACGTTCGTGAGGGTTCCCTTCGTCAATTCACGGATGAGAGAGTCCAGGAATTTCACACTCTGGCACGCAAACCGGACCTCTATGAACGTCTTGCTGCTGCAATTGCACCGACAATTTACGAAAATGAAGATGTTAAGAAGGGGATATTGCTACAGGTTAGGGCTGTTGTGTGGCGCATTGACTACACCAGTTTAACCAACACTCTAAACGCATTATCTAGCTGCGCGTTACTTTTCGCTTAGTTGTATCCGCTATCGATATTATGGCATATTTCGCCACAACTTATGTTTATTCACCAGCAGTTGTACGTGCTTCCCATATTCGCACAAATGGGTACTCCTGCTAAAGGGAGGGCTGTTTTGTTCTCCGAGCTGGACATTTCCTTTGTTGACGTTTCGTTGCCTAGCTACGCTACCTTGTCAGTGCAGCTTTCAAGGTCTGAATCACAAAATCTCGTAAGTCACTGCCAAATCCAGGTGACTATTGATCATTTTCTTATTTGAGGGTCAATAATCGATTGACTTGTGTCGGTCGGCCGAGTGCTGACCGCCTCGCCCTGTCGATCTGAAACCTATCGTCGACTTAATCTGTAGAGCATCGTAGACAGTCTAGCTCCCAGGTACTTGTTAATTGAGTTCTGTTCCGAATGTCAGACATCGATGAGCTCACACGCACTGTGGCCCCTTGCTCTTACTAGATCTTGACTTTTTCAGATCGAATTTGTGGTCCTCGGCATCCATGTGTACTGACTTTGACACTTTATCCCCATGGCTAGGGATGGCCAGACTATGTTAGAGTTTCCTTCCTAGTTGGCCCACATAGTACCTGTCACAATCTGCAAGAAATCTTGCACATCATCCCTGACGTTTCTTTTTTGCCCAGTCTATTCTTTACGTTGAATAGCTTGCCTTAAATCGTTTTTGGAAAATCGTTTTTTGGAAAATGTATCCCCTGAGACATTAAAAGTCTCTGCAGTCTCAGAAATCCCATTTATGTAAATTAGGATAATCGTTTCCCGTTCCGCTGCACTTGCGAGTTGTGGTTGATTCCTCGATGTGAACTTTTCTCATCTGGTGCTCGTGTAATTTTTGTCAGGCAGTGTCCTTGAACTTATAAAGCCCAACGAGGTTGAAGACTCTTGCTTACTTGTTTTTCCACATATAAATGTCTACTTAGATGGGTCTATTTCTCTACGGGCGAGATATGTTCCCTTTGTGGAATGATCATTTGCACAGCGAGTTTTGCTAACATTTCATTAATTAAACTATCTTCAATATGGAACAACGATGCGACCATTGGCAGAGTAGGTACTAACTAACACTAGTTTTATCATTTGTTTTCCAGGCCGAATTCCATGAATGCACTCGTGGATTGATGAAATTCAAAAAGTTTGATCACATTTGCCTTAGAAATGTTTTTAAATGTGATCTAACTATAGACTGACTCTCGCTGGTCCTTAATTGCAGCGGTACTTTATTTCACACATGGGCGTACCGCACCAATAAGAAATCTAGGCGGCCATTTTGCTTAGTCCACTGTAAGAATAGTAGACATTTTCCATTACGAGTGGGATAGTTTTAGCCATTTTGTAATTCGACAGTCAGTCTGCTAGAGGATACTTGCGAATAAATTAGCTTTTCAGTCGTCGAAGCCAGGGGTAAAGAAATTGTTCCCCACTGGTGAGCGTTGATGAACGCCCCATGGGCATTTTACTGATTGGCCGATGGACGTTTTCCAAAGCAGTTCTATCTGTTTTACATAAATGACAATGTTTGACAGTGCAATACTGCAGAGTGGGTCGCATTATGAGTTTGATTGATTCAAGCCGTGTTTGAGAGAGCGGAAATGACCTAGTGTTGTAGTCTGTTAGTTTCTTCACTTTCTTTGTTTGATGTAGGATGTGTTGACGCTGCTTGACTAGTGTATTCCAGTGTCGAACGGAATGCGCAGTTGGAGTATGAGTGATGACTCCTTCTGGTATAGTGCATCTATGACAGGGTACCTGTGATTTATCTGCAGCAAATCTCATTGATCTGCTTTCGCTCTATTTGTTTAGGGATGTTAGGTTTTTTTGCATAGTTCCAGATGGTCAGGTAGAAATGAGTACACATAGTTTGATGTGGTCCGCAAATAAAAATGGGCGCCTGTGTCTAATGTGATCACATATATCGTTTATGTGAATGAGAAAAACTAATAAGCCCAATGCACTGCACTGAGCGACATCATTAGTGACATTTCTGAAAACAGAACAATGTTAATAAATCTGTACATTTTATGTTCCGGTATGAGTCCAGCCAGCTCGATAGATTATTGCTGATCCCATAGAAACCAAGCATGACTAACAGTGGTTTGTGCGGTACACAGTCAAACGTTTTTCGTATGTCCAAAATGATGATAATAGCCATGCCACCATCAAGTGTAACTGTATCATGATCAGGGAATTGTACTTTGCATGTGACACAGGAACGTTTTGTATTGAACCCACGTTGAGAACTGCTGACTAGACTTTATTTGTCATGAACCGATCCGTTCCTTGACAATTATTCATAAGGCCTCTACGGCGAGGAAGGCATTGTTTATCATCCGATGATTTGACATCCCATTTCCTGGACCGTCATTGTGTTTCCGCATATTTAGGAAATTTTTCCGTTGGTGCGAGAAGCAGCCAGTGTTTATTGATAATGTAAAATTGCTCGACAGGAGGAGGGGTACGTTTTCTACTCCTAACCTTATAGCTGTAAGTGGTTTACCATCAGGTCGCGGTTGGAATGTCGGTTTGATGGATGTACTAGACATCTGTAAGTCCGTTGGACTCATAGGGATGGTACGCAGTACCTCTTTCGAATTTCGCCAGAGATGGAGAGGATACAGATGATAAAGTATTAAAAGAGGTGGCAGTAGAAATTCATGAAATCGCACATATGGACTATGTCATCTTGCCGTACCTTCGTCTGAAATTAGGCTTGGAATTTCATGATGCCGTTTAAGATTCCTTCCTAGTAAATTCATCAGGGCGCGAGCTTTATCTGTATTTACAGCGCAGTGAACTCAATTTCTTTAACTTAGTACAGTGCATCGGCCGTCGAAAGGGTCATAGTTTAACGTGGGTATTAGGATGTCCGTACATTTGGTGTTATCTTTCGAGGACTCGCCTTCGACTACGGTCGAATCTGCTGTGGAGAAGAATCTGCTCCAACGCATGGTTCTAAGCAGTTTGTTAAATGTGCCTCAATCAACAAGGTATACTCAGGGTACTGGACTACTTATTGCTCTGGACTTTTCACCTTAGCTGATAGTCGTGCTGTAGAGCACCGTACTGTGGTCACATACTAGTGGGTCATCAATTAATGCAGGAACGGATGGAATACCCACGGTGAAATCCACACCTAGGATGTTATCTAACCTTTTACTTTCGTTAACGTGTTGAATCCTATCATTAATATAGACACATTGTGCCATTGCCGCGATTCCTGCAGTTTATGCGGGCCTTTGCGACATCCAATTTGTATTTGGCATATTGAATTCTCCACATAGAAATTTGTACTTATGTGGAGTGTTAGAAGCTACGTTAATGACAAATATTCACTATTGAGATTCATGGAGAGTGGCATTAAAATGGTTGATACATGCAACTCAGTAGCAGATCGTAGGCCGGAATAGTAAACCAAAATGAATCACCCAAATTTTTAAGGGATAACTGGTCAGTTGAGATTGCTGTTACGTCATGAGGTGTGTGTAGATGGCACATCCACCACCGTGTTTCTGCATGCGATGCTTCCGAAACAACTGATAACCCAGAACACCCAGTTGAAAGTAGCTGGTGTAGCTGATGTGCACCATTTTTCGGTGATCCGAGCAATGTGGTGCGTTTTAAGGGACCTAAACGCTGTAGTTTAGATAATAGCGAGCGAATATTTATAATGGCAAGTTTAAGAGTAACTAGTGAAGTATGATAAACAGAGTTGGTTGTATCACACCCTCTGTCTTCATGGACGTGGTTGTTGTGCCGCAATGAACCAATTGTGCTCTGTTGTGGGATACGATGTGCTGGCTCCAGCGAGGGAAATGCTGGAACCAATGGGTCATCGTTGGGTTCTGTATGATCGTATGCGGAGACCTTATTGGTCGTGCCAGATGATGGTTTAAAAACGCACTGCTGAGTAAAGAGTGGGACTGTTCCTTAGGAGGAAGTGGTGATAGAGGATAGGCTAAAAACTAAGGCTTGTGGTGGTATGTCCCCGTGCGTTTCTCCAGATCTGTAATAAGATACTTCATTCGTCGAATTTGAAGATTGTCATCTCCGGGTCGGAGAAGTAGGTAACAGCAACTTTTGTGATAGTGTATAGTAGGTCGGTTTGCTACTATTGTCCCCAGAATCAGTTCCAATATCATTTGCAGATGTGCTACAGCGTACGGTTCTCCTCAGCTGATTTACTGAGCTTTCCTCCTATTCTGATGGATGTTTTTTATGTGTTATCGGCTGTTGGGTATTCCTACGGACTATTCTAGGAATACTGCGCGCTGCCCAGGCGTGCCTCACACTGCCGGAATAAAACCTTTATTTATTTCCTTTTGAGACCTGGGATAGTTGCTGCGATATCCAGTACGGGTAGTTGATTCAGATTTCCAATATGCTTACTTCCACATTTTGCAGTTTTGCTCTTTATTCTGGCCGCACAATTTGCAGACTCGTTACTTGTGAAAGGGGCACTTGATATGACACCAACTTCTTTGGGGTTTGTAATTACTGTTACGTTGTGCCTGTGCCAAGGATCTTCTGGCTAGACGGAGTCAGCATTATCATGCAATGATATATCGTACGTGGCTTGGTGCACTCATTGTTGGTGAGTGTGTTTAGGTAGAGACGGCGTTGGTGACCTGTCAAGGTCCTCATCGTTGTACATGCCGTTTGTGTAATTGTCAGAAATATGTGCATCTAAATGATACGCCTTGAGTGCAAACCGCTTGCGTAGTGGTATTTGCTCGCTTCTGATCAAAATCTTCTTAATGTCAATTCTTTCTGCAATGGAACGTTTGTTCTGTACAAAATTTTCGGTCGTTGCATCATCTGGGATTTTAAAGATTATGGGGTGTTGTCGCCTTCTGGAGTCTGAGACAGACTCATAATACATGCTGCGAGCAAAATATTGTTTACTTTATCTGTACTCAATCTGTCGGGTGTGTTGGACATTGTCACATTCTTTGATCTGCGTAGACATTTTTAAATCTTGTTTGTGATTAAGGAGAGAAAGCAACCAGTGGTGTGTAGTCTGTCTAATTTCACGTCTTTTAGGCCTTCAAGTAATTCACAGAAAGACCAGACTTGGTGGTTTTTGCGTCGAAGCGCAGCAGTTCGATTTTCAGTTATGTGACTTCTCCAGTAACAGTGATGCAGTTTTGCTCTTCAGATTGTAAATCAAACCTATCATCGGAGAACACCGCTACTGCTTCCTTTTTCGTCGTCTTAGCTGAGTCACTTCTAGTTTCTGTGGCATTATCTCTGCAGACTACTGCTGTTTTTTGATATTTTTGTCGTTATGATTGGTCCACTTTTCCTTTTACTGGCGTATTTGCTACATAATGTTACTGGTTCCTGTTTTAGCTCTACGCCATTTCACTTTTTAGTAGCACTACAGACCTTTCAGTGCGTTTTCCTAGCACCTGAAACTGATTACAAATCGTGTTATATCGCCAAGACATGTACACATTGTAAAATTAAACACTCAGAAAAATTGCCTACGTTTGGCAGTTAAGTAGAACTGCGACCGAAACCGACTGTTCTAGTTCTGCCTGTAGATTAGTCGTTCAACTTCGTCCTCTAACCTTTCAGGTCCGTAGAACGATTTGGGTGAAGAATGTGTATTGATCCCGTAACTCCGTGGCGCGGATGTGACCGCATAATTGTTTATGTATGGATACTGTCGCTGAGCTTAAGCGAAGCTCAAATTCACAGTGGCTGAGGGAGAAAGCTAGTGACTGTACGAATGGCCGCAACTGCACACATGTCAAGGCCATAGATCGGCGATGCAGTTAGGCAAGCACGCGAGCTATCGATCCAGCTTATTGTATGCATTTCTCGGCCAGTGACGACAAGAATTGTAACTGTGATAAATTTACCAGTAGCTGACTTATACAGCTACCGGATTGAGCTTTTGTGGAGTTGTTCGATAGCCTTTAGACTGGGTTTCCGGAAAACGTTACAATTCATGATGTAGCATGCAAGGCGAATACACTTACACATGTGTTCTTAGCAGAGGAAACGTAAAATTTCAAAATAGACAAGGGATGGTAATCCGTAATGTTCAAATTTGAGATGTTTGTAACGCTGCGAGTAGCACGTCGTGCTCGGCCAAACGAGTGTATGCAGGCGGGATTGTGATAAAAATTTGGAGACACAGTTGCAGATACTGCAGGAGCGTTATAATAGTCCGACCGACAGTCCGACAGTGTATTCATCCGATAATATCTTGCGTCACTTCAGCCGCTGTTAGTCGTTACAAGAATGTGCAGTCATTTCGGATCTATAGAAGTTGTTTTCTTCAGTAACAACTCACAGCTAGTCACCTTAAATTTCACTGCACTTTATATTTTATTCCCGATGGAATGCCTATGTTTATTCAATAGGTAGTCAAGCTATAGAGACTGCTTAGAGGGATTCCGCATCCTTTTTCTCTGTACACAGTGTTATCTACTAGCAAACTCATCCGCGATGAAATCGCGGTGACCTGTAAAACTGCAATTATATGTCCTCCCACGAAATCGATTGGACGGCATGACCCAAGGCGAAAACAGGAAGTGGAGATGAATGCCTGTTGCTGATGGTATGTGACTGGATGACCACCTCAACGAAAATTCACTTGGACACGTAGACTCATTCTAATAAATACGGTAATTGGATGTCCGTGGGTTTCGATTCCGTGTGTGGATCTACTCACAGCGTTTCTTAAGCACATTGAGCAATATTGCGATGACCGCTTTACAGTGCCTTAGACTAAGTTCAAATTACCCTTCTTTGGAAGCGCTGCAGAATAAGACCGTTCTACGCAGATATCATGTCGGAATCAAGCAGTGGGTACCAGTTACTTGGGAGTAATAGGAGAAGCAACTTCAAACAGTCTATCTATCTATCTATCTATCTATCTATCTATCTATCTATCTATCTATCTATCTATCTATCTATCTATCTATCTATCTATCTATCTATCTATCTATCTATCTATCAAAACGTCATGTTTATGCGATCTTACCGAAAAATAATTGTCGATTGATAGAATGTTCGCCATGTTTTCCTTTCTAACTTTCCTATGTTGATAATATGGATCCTTTGCTTAAGCCACTTCGACACGTTAAGCATCGACAATCTTGATCCCACTAACGCTTTGGCGTTGTCAAACCCCTATCAGCGGTCACATCTCAGCTTTTCGGCATCTTCCGTTGAGAGTGATTTGCTGGCACCAGCGCATTCCTGGTGGGAGCACCAAATCCATCGTGCAGCATCCTCTGGCGCCGATACGTTTCACCCACTGAGCTTGCACGGTATGCTCCAGTTGCCAGGTTCTTCGATTTTTTGCTAGCCGCATTCCCTGTGTAATTGATCACTCAACGACCTGGCTCTCATTGTGTTTACAGAAACACCCAGTGCCAAATCATTTATTATACACTTTCACAGAGCCATGAGTTCTGTGTTGCCTTCCTTCTACTTGATTTATACTGTATTTTCTCTCATCACTTTTCCATCTTTGTGCATAAAATGTGATGTCAATAGTAATACCTTCACGAATCAAATCCATCGAATCTAATGCATTTCGCTATCCTGATACTGATTGCGTAACTAAGTGGAAGTGTTCTGCCGGGCAAGCCGTTACTGCGGCGTTTTAACGAATTCAATCTCATCGTTGTATGTCCATTTATGCTTTGCTTTTTATTCAACTGTATGGTTGAATGTACGGAGTCGTCTTCGATTCCCGGTACTTGCGCACATGTGGGCGCACCGAGCAACCGATATTAGGATTCACCATTTGATCATCGCAAAGCATCTCTGATGCTGTACTAGAGCGCCTGTTGAACTGAAATACTTTAAGTTGGCTGCATGATGCTCTTTGTGTTGCTTTCTGTTTCTGCATCTTGATGACTAAAATCGTGATATAGTTTCTCCCGCCTTATACCATTGTCACTTATTATTTATTATCAACGTGACACCTTGTCTGAACTAAATCGTATGTACTAGCCACCCACATCACACATTGCTTTATCTTTCACTAGTTAATCTTTTAGACATCTTGCTTCTCTCTCATGATACCTCATAGTGGTTTGTATTTTTGTTCCCTACCAGTTGTTTGGCGGCACTCGCAAGGACTTCACCTCCAAAGGTCGCGGAGAGTTTCGCTCCGAAATCAATATTTTGCTTTGTGGCGATCCAGGTACCTCGAAATCACAGTTACTGCAGTATGTGTTCCGGCTCTCTCAACGCGGTCAATACACCTCGGGCAAAGGCAGCTCTGCTGTCGGTCTGACGGCTTTTGTTACCAAGGATCCCGAAACGAGACAACTCACACTACAAACTGGCGCTCTTGGTCAGTATTGTTGCCAAATTTCGTACATTTATGATGAAATACGACTGATAGTCTACCGTTATTGATTTTGTCCTTACTACATCAGTCCAAACAGATGGCACGATTACACCTACTTTGTTTAACGGTTAGCAAATATTTCCGTATCCATGACATTTCCGACGAGTTACTAACCAGGGCAGCCAGCTGCAGTTGGTTATATGTTTTGCGTTGCTGTCAGAGACTATCATGTGCCCCAGTTTCTGGAGGTTTTTTTTGATTTCCGTTACCCACATCCGTTAGACCACAAGTCAAGCGGCAATCTGCCTTCGGCGACCCATATATCTGGTTTCATCATCTCTGTTTCCTTTTTTCTTTCTTTCTGATTGTTGTGAAACGTCTCGGTGTAGCGCTGCGCCCCCGCGATCGATTTCGTCCGAGAACCACGCATGTCACAGCGCTTAGTAGTAGTCTTTGTTACTATTTTACATTTCGCCACTTGACCTTAATAGGAAGCACCGTTTACATCGAACTAAACCTGGAAGACCACTGGAACCGTATTTTGAGAGTTCACTTGTTAATCGCTCCAATGCACTGCATTACATAGCCGCTTTATTCCTTGTTTGGACTGCACAGGCAGTGATAACAGTCGATAAGAGTGTAAATCTGAGCGTCGAGTTTTACGACTGACATCTTGATCGCTGGGACGTTCAGAGCACAAGCTCACCATCTGTTGGTATTTTACGTCTTCGTCTTCTAGCGGTACTCACACTGCTAGTCAAAAATCCAATATTGTCGTGCGTTTATTCGTACCTGCGCCGAGGTTCTTGCTGTGGCTCTCGCATTGGCACGTCGTGTAACTGAAAGATGTTTTGTATTGAAATTTGTACTCCTATACACACTCGTGCCATTCATCCACCTTTCATATTCCGTACACAATTAATGATCGTGGTTTAGCACTAAGTCTCTGGTTGATAATACTTGTCTTCCTGCATTGCATTGCTGGCGATACCGTACCTCGTGTTTCTTGTGTCTATAATCGTTTATTGCTACAAATACCGCTTAGCTCAACCTCGTTTGCCCACTACAATTGATTCGTTTGTCTTAACTCTGTTCGCCAGCACACTACTATTACTACTGCTAATAATAATAATAATAATAATTCAATGCCTGAGCAGGAAACAGAATTACTTGTAAGTAGCAGGATTTTCGTTGTAGTATTTTAAGGTATTCATCCCAGTAGTTCACAAGGTACATAGCACAGCCTAGTTCGAAAATGCACCAGACGCGTTTCGCCCTATTGGGGCTGGTCAGTGGTGCGCATCCCCTGGGTTCCCTATTGGGGATCGAACACATGACCGCTAAAGGCGGATGCCAACTAGCCAACAGCTTAAGCCACTGAGCTATGGGAAACGTTGGATGGGCTACATAATTTGCAAACTAACTACTGCTGAAGAGTGCAGGAACGTATTCCGGGTGGTACCCTGTTTCAGACTTTGACGTACCTGTTAATAAAAGAGTTGGCAGACCTGGACTTATATTTCGCCACTGCGTTCTCTTTGTTTCAGGTGTTTTTTAGACGGCTGCTTGCATAAGTTTTTATGTTGAGGTTGGAAACGTGTATATTTTCGTGCAAGATGTTGGAGTATATAACTAGGTACTGCTTCATGCGCCATAGCCAGAGCGAATCAGGCTTGAGCTTATCAAATCGTTCAGATTATTGCAGTTTTGATGAAGCACCTTGGAGGCGTTTTGTGAATGCTTTCTGTGCCTGTTCCATTGCATTGCGGTCACTTTTTTGAGCGGCTATACACCATTGAACAATATTCCAACGTGTGTCCAACATCTGTGCTTAAGAATGTGGTATTGACTGTTGTAGAAAAAAAGTCTTAAATACTTATCCAATTTTCTTTCTTGTTTTTGCGGTGGCATGGCCTACTTGTTCTCAGAAGTCAAGTTTGGGTGAATCTCGCAATCCTAGGTATATCACCATAGGACAGAGATTAGGCGGTTTGCCATCTATTCGGGCCCGCAATGAGTCAAATCGCACTTGTGGGACATTGCACGCCAGTTGTTATTAGAGAAAGACAACTTATTTTGAACACCAGGTTTCAAGTGTATGCAGGTCGAGTTTCCCCATGTTGACAGCATCCAGACGGAGATGCACACGGTTTTTATGTCATTAACAAAGAGGTATAATATGCCTACTTTTACTACGCCGAAGATATCGTCAACATGTATCAAGAACGATAGCGGCCTAAGGACAATTCCTACACCATTAGTGCATGGTGTAGGCTCAGATTTGTAATCTTGAATTTCTACCGCTTGCGTTCGATTCGGAAGTTATGATCTGAACCAAGAAAGCGGGGGTTCACCGATCCCGTAGGACATCATTTTAGGCAGTAGGTTTTCATGAGGCGTTGGGCATGTCGAGGTACTTCAAAGTTGCCGATAATCCAAGATTATGCGACGCTGTTTAGAAATTCCAACTGCCACGTTATGCTAGACCGATTATTCAAGAAATCGTGTTGAATTCTGTATTAGCTTTCTTGACAGTAGGAATTCGACAGTTTTAGATTTGATATGTCGCTCTATGCTTAGTGAGTTATAATTTTCAGGCTCGAACTGCTAGCCTGATTTACCTCTGTGTCCCAAAAATAAGTGTACTGATTTTTTATTTAACTTTATGTAAGACTCACACGGAATTACAAGTTACCTCCTTCATAATATTACACGTGGGAAGATACACGATAGTTCCAACGTTTTTTCCACTCATCGTACCAGGACTGAGGTCATTTACTTTAAGAGTGCTAAGTTCATTCCTCACAATTTTTGATGTTTTTCACTGTTCCATGATGATGACTCCAACTGAGGGAAGAGAAATCGCATGGCGCTCGGTCAAGGCTATAGGAAGATTGTGGTAGTGTGGGGGGTGTTTTTCTTCGCCAAAAACTATCAAAAGGAAACCGCTGTGTGATCAGGCGTGTTATCGTGATGTAACACCCAATAATCGCCAGAGCCCATCCAGACACCTTGGACCCACTTTCGTAGTCGTTCCAAGATACCTCCATGGAAGGCCTGAATAACTGCCTTTCCTGGAGGTGAAAATTCTTTGTACACACTACGGCTGTTTAAAAATACGATGATTATCGTTTTCGCCAACAGCTCGCACAACTTCCATACTTTGATCAAATGTTGTCAAGATTGGCGTTCCGGAACGAGGTTCGTCTTCAACATTCTGTCGACCCTCTGTGAAAGCTTTATGCCACGTAAAAATCATATTCATCGGTAAAGTGGCATCTTTATAAGTTTCTGTTAACGTTTCAAATGTTTCGGTGTCAGACTTTTTGAATTTACACAAAATTCGATAGCGTACCGTTGTTCGACATTTCGCTCCATCGAAAACCTAGCAAGGTATTAACACACGACTTTACACAAACTACGGTAACGCGGGAATGAATAAGCCGATCAAGTTGAAACAAGTCTAGCTATTCAGCTAAGATCTCTACCGATGCGCCGATATCCATCAATGAGGTGTTACTTTGTGTAGTAGTACAAAGGAAACTCAGTACCTACTTTTGGGACATAGAAGTATGTCGCGGCATAACTGGCTTTTTTCACTACGCTGTGCCGGTGTTCATGGATAGATTGAACCTATCCAGCAATATCGAGTTGTTATCCCTACCAGATTTCATGACTACGAGCGGTATATTGTTTATACCACCAAACTATGATACTATTGGGCGCCTGATAGGTTTGGGTTTATCTTGGGGCTCAAATTTGATACAGCTGAGCTGATCGACCTTGGCTGGTGGCATACGGATTCAATATTCCGTTAAAAATTGCCTAAGAATAATGATTAAATATTACGCTAGTTTGAGTAAGGTCTGTTATATTGCAGCCGTCTGATCATCATCATCACCAATACACGTTAGCTGAGGTTGAGAAGCACGCTTTAGCTGGTGTGCCGCAATATAAAAAAGTAAGTTACTAAAAGTAACACCACAAACATTCAAAAATTAATTAATATAATGTTAACTATCATATTATTAATTTGCCATGAGATCGTGTTTGGGGGTCTCTAAAGGAAAGTAGGATAGGAGAAGAAAGTCACAGCGCAAACGCCATTTGGGCTGGCTCCTAGCCAAATCAGCTAGTGTGTCCAATCAGGCGTGTTCATCGTTTTTTGGTCCCCAGCCCGGCAGTCGAAAAGCACCAACCCTCGCCGAGTTCCAAGTGAGGGTTTTCATTCATCACGACCACGTCATTGCTTGGCCTTCTTCCTCTTCCAACCAGACCCCGGGCGAGCAAACAACACACCTCGCAGGAGTCCGTGGGCTGGCACGCGCAACACGTGGCTCAGCCACGGATTCTGGTGCGTGATGTAATGGTGCTGAGCGGTTCACCTGCTCTTCTTGCACCAAATGCACTATGCCGAACACTTTTTTCACGCGGTGCTCCCATCGCAGCCATCTGGTGCTACGAGAGAGGTTGTACCTTGGATACGCTTAGTATTTCTACGATTTAAAGGACTGATCAGTTCACGGTTTTTGAATCCACTGTCTAGAGCCCGTTTTTCATCAGTCTTTTGTTTGGCGTGATTAGCCGGCTTCAGCAATGTGGCAACATTATGATGTTGCATCTTGTATTAGAATCATTCGTTTTGCAGTAGGGCCATAAATAGTTTTGGGAGCTTAGCAGCTACTTTCCCTGAAACATTCTTTTCGCGATCTGTTGGAAAGTGCATATTTTTGATAGGAGCCACTGTGTCGTGACAGAGATTGATGTTGTTATATACAGTATCAGCTGCGGCTTGCAGGTCGTCATTGACTAAATTAGCCAACGAGTCCCAGTCAGCTGATTGGCACTGCATTGAGAGCATTTGTAACTTGGACGCAGTCGTTATTGGGAGTTGGGCGTGATTTGTGAGTAAAAGGACTGCCCTGTGGTCACTATCAAGAAGGTATTCCAGAATTTGTGCAGAATTTGGTATTTAGCCAATAGGAAGTTTCCGATCCAATAGGTTATTCTTTCTGGTGGGGTTGTAACTTGCTTTGTCCATCCCTATGTATATTAGAATAAAGTTAAATTTGCCTACCAGATGAGCACGTGGCTTTAGGTCTATGAAATCTCCGCCTATCATTTTGTACTCGGCTGGTTGATCCGCTACGCAACAGAACAGATCTTGCAGTGCATTAATTTCTGCGGAATTGAAATGGGGTGCATGTATACACACCCGAGGAGCGAAAGGTTATTACCCAGTTGCGCTTTAATAAAAACGGGGTCATGGAGGCAATTATGTGAGGGAATATGTCCTGTTGAAGCGCGCAATGACTCGTGTATATAGATCAGGCAACCGTCACCCAGTGCAAACTTACGGCGCCCAATAAATGTCTTGTATTTCAATATGTGGTAGTCGAATTCAGGAGTGTCTTTCATTAACAACGTCTCGGTCACGTTTATGATTTGCGCATCAGTGAGGGAAATAAATGACCATAGGAGATGGATTTTGTTTTAAGGGAGCATGCATTGAGCAGAAAAACACGCCCTGGGTAAGTTCACAATTGGTTGACTATCTGATGGCAATGCTTTGGACTCAGCAGTGGATGTGAACGTTATGATGTTTATGTCGTAATTATCTGAAGCATTGAGGTGGTTTGTAGGGTAAGGGGTAAGTATATACATGTTTTAATCAGATCTTCCACTAAGTTCGGGGATAAGGGCGAACTATCACTTGGAAGCCCTGCAGACTTGGGAACAAGCAAATAGTTGGGGCATAGAATATAAATTGTTACTGACTTGGTACTGGGCCAACCGTGTCATCTGAAGTCACTGTAATAAGAGTGGTGCCATATAGCTGGCGTCTGAAATGTCATTGCTTCTTCGTAGTTCTCTGTATCAGCTTTCTTTTCGTACTTTTTCAGGGATTCTTTGGTTGCCTAAGACGATCTGTCCTTTATTGTTGCATATGACTTCCACAATTTTATTTTCGATTTCGATTACTTACTTGCAGCGCTCATCTCACCCCCTTTAGTAACATATCCCATGTTCCTGGAAATGTGGTTGGAAGGCGCTGTGTACAGTTTTCCGATTTGTCCTGAACAAATCGTGGATCATCATCCTGCGACAGATAGTGTGTAATCATTTTGCATACTTTTCTCGATAGCTATTCCCCCTTCAGTCAGAGATACGTCCATTTATGTCTTTACTTAGCCACGACGGTTGCTCGAATGTACTTGAGACCGAGGATAGTTGAGGAATCTGGTTTTTTAATCACATTTTGATTAATGCGTATTAAGCTTTCTTGATATGGTAATACATGTTGCTTGTTAGGACTCAAATAAATTTTCTACATGCTGTTTGAAATCGGAGCTAAACTCTTCACAGTAGTGCTGTGACATTTCTATATTTACAGTTTTGGCGGACAACGGAATCTGTTGTATTGACGAGTTCGATAAAATGTCGGATTCAACGCGTTCCGTTCTTCATGAAGTGATGGAGCAACAAACATTGAGTATCGCCAAAGCTGGCATACTTTGTCAGTTGCACGCCCGGACCTCTATTCTGGCGGCCGCCAATCCCGTCGGCTCGAAATGGGATCCCAGTAAAACTATCATAGAAAACATTCAGGTTGGTAGCTTCTTCTTTCATTGTACACAAATTGGACTCGTGTGACATCGCTCCTTTCCTTACAGGTGGTTGTGTCTGATCGTCAGCAGATCACTGATGTGTCTATTATCCACGAAACACTGAAACTCTTTCCGATTGCGTGCTTTCATTTTGTATTCAACCCAGTTTTTACAGGTGTGTTGCTGCATACCTTGCTACTAACTTGCATAACCCTATTGGTCCTCCCTATTGGTCCTCTGTCTACCATAGCTTCCTCATACGCTGCTATCTCGATTTGACCTGATTTTCCTCATTCTGGATCCACAAGATGAAGTGTATGACGCTCGTCTTGCCCGTCACCTGGTTGGACTCTATTATCGTAGCAACTTCTCAGGGACAGTCGACCGGCGGGTCCAAGCCCGTGGACCTGGCGGTAGTGCTCGTTCTGGTACGCGTCGACACGAGCCACCAGAAACCACCGATTTCGATGTGGAGGATTCTTGCGGCGTCGACACCACCTTTTTGAGGGATTACATTATATACGCCAAGGTAATGTTTACGTTCTTCGTGTTGCGCTGCATGCAATATAGGGTTTGCGCACTCATATAACATAAAGATAAAATCACTCATGTTGTCACCGCTGCATGTTAGCAAATCCATTCATTTCCCACTGTGTTGCGCATCTTAAAGCGCTGTTGCCTCATCGGTTCTAGGTAAATAAATTAGTATATTTCCCGACGAGCTGGTTACGTTCCCTTTTGCGGAACGATCATCTGTGTAACACGTTCCATCATCCTTTCATGAATTGTTTCGTTGAATATGTAATAAGTAGCATTATACGCAATGAGGCTGGACCTAACCGTGGTGCGATGGTTTATGTGCCTCAGTGATCCATTGAGCTGTACTGGGTGGTGCTTTTGCACCTTCACAGCCACTCATACCAGATTGGTCAATGGTTAGAGGCCAGACAAACTCAGCCTCCTGGTCCTCCAGGTTGGGGGTTGGAATGAGGGTGGCTCCTTATTCCTTAAAACGGACTCCTTGTAGCCCAACGCTAAACCCGCTGCCTTGTGATTAGGTTTTTGAACCAAAGACTTTGGTTGAGAACCCTAATCGTTCCACTGTCTAGGCCAGGCCAACCTGACAGTATCCTGCCCACGCAATACAATGAATCTCTCCTCAAACGAATTTCTGATGCTCTGACTACCGCAGAGGATAATCAACGGTGCCCTATCTGCTGCATCGGGCAGGGTGGATAGGGGTTTGGATGCTACTGCTCAAGCCTTCCCATCTTCTTATTCCCCTTCTTGCGCTTTTTCACCCTTATCGTCCCGTTCCAGCTTCACTTTTATCCCCCCCTGTTTTCAACCCCCCAATTCTCGGCCCTCCCCCACCTTGCTTCAATAGTCGCTTGTCTTTTAGTTCCAACTCACAGGTGAACGCGGAGCGTCATTCCTGCACTGTCAATAGGCACATGTCCAAGCAAGCAGCTCATTCCAGTTCATCGGTTTTCATTTGGAGCCCTCGATCCTCCTTCAGATTGACATGCCTCAATGTACGCACATTGCTACCGATCGGTCAACAGGCAGCACTTGCCCGAACATTGGAGACGCTCTCCATTGCTTGCTGCTTATCGGAGACCCGCCTGCAAGACTCGAGCTCTGTACTCACTCTGCGATCCCCTTCAGGTGACACTAGCAGCACATTCTCATTGCGCCTATCCGGTGACGATGCGGCTTCGAGCACCAGCCAAGCCGGTGTTGGTATTGCCCTGGGTCCCCGGGCTTAAGCTGCTCTGGTTGATTGGATTCCAAGCAGTAAACGGATGTGTGCGGTCCGATTGGCTGGCTCGTTCAAAACTTCGAAGTCGCGTGGGACTAACAGGTGTCCATTCGTCATCGCTGCCTATGCACCGACAAACTGTAGCGATGACTCGGTAAAAGACGACTTCTATCGCCAACTGAACGAACTCCTTCGCCACAGAAGAAGCTCGGACACTGTAGTGCTGGCCGGGGATCTGAACACTCAAGTTGGAATATTATCCACAGATGAGCAGCATCTGGGCGGCCAACATGGTGTAGGCCCCCATAATGATAACGGTGAGGGGTTACTTCATTTGTGGGAGGATGCTCGCTTATTTCTTGCGAGCACTAATTTCCGACACAGCACCCGCCGGAGGGTGACTTGGCGCCCACCAGCCTCGAATCAGCGTTGGACGCAAATCGATCACATTGCGATATGTTACCGATGGAGAGGCTGCGTCCAGAACTGTCGCTCGATTTGGAGCAGAGGTGTTGACACCGATCATGCACTTGTATGTGCTGACATGCGGATGCGCTTTGGCGGACGCCGGCGACGATGTTGTGAGCGCATTGACACCGGCAGACTGGCGAAGTCAGCTGTTCTGAATGCCCATCAAATTACGCTGTCATGCGAGTTGGATAAACGCTCACTGGATGCAACTGAAGCTCACTGGTCTCATATTCACCAGACCTTACTAGCAGCAGGAAAATCCTCATGTGGTATGTCTAATCGCCAACATGGACATTGGGTCTCTTCGCAGTCTCTGGAACTTATAGATGCTCGCCGGCATATTCCGACTGGAAGTGAACACAGTGAAACTCGCAAAGAGCTCCGGGCAGAACTCCGTGCTAGCCTGAAGAGAGACCGCGAATCCTGGTGGTCTAATCGTGCAACAGAGATGGAGATGGCCGCTGCCCTTGGTAACCATCGTGAGTTATTCCGTCTGATACGGGAAACGGGCAGCAGGAGACCTGGTGTTAGTGAAACTATACGTGACGAGAGTGGACATCCTAGCCACAACTTATCCAAACGCTTGGAGCGTTGGGCTGAGCATTTTGAAAAGCAATTTAATCGGCTAGAATTGTTCTATTCGCCGGTCACTGATCGCCCTGCTCCGTGGTCTGTTCCTTTGGATCCACCGTCTCGCTCAGAAGTCGAACGTGAGATCGGACTGTTGAAGTTAAATAAAGCCGAAGGACCAGGTGATCTTCCTCCAGACCTCTTCAAATTCGGGGACCTGCTCTTGTGGATGATTTATACGAGTTACTAGTGAAACTGTGGGAGCAGGAAACCGTGCCAACAGACTGGAGCCGCTCCATCACAGTCCCAATTTTCAAAGGAGGCTCATGATCGGAATGTGGCAGCCATAGAGGAATCAGTCTGATCTCCATCGCCTCCAAATTGCTTGCCTCTGTCATCCTTCACAGACTGACAGGCACTCGTGAAATTCAGATTCGTGAAGAGCAAGCTGGATTTCGTCGGGGTCGTGGCTGCATTGACCACATCTTCACCTTGCGTCAGTTGTTGGAGCACTGTCACACATATTGGCGGCCCACCGTAGTCGTGTTCCTCGACGTCGAAGGTGCATTCGATTCGGTGGATAGACATGCACTTTGGGACTGTCTACTCAGGAAAGGTGTACCTGAGAAATATGTGAATATTATCCGAGCATTGTGTGCGCGTAGCTCGGGCAGAGTGAGGGCTTACGGCAAGTTGTCGTCGCCCTTTAATATCTCCAGCGGCGTGAGACAAGGATGCCCGCTGTCACCTTTCCTCTTCAACTTCGCTGTTGACGAAGTCATGGAAATCGCGTTTACATGACACGACTTAGAAGGTGTGGAGCTACTCCCAGGAGAACGACTTCTTGACCTAGATTATGCTGATGATATTGCCCGGATCTGTGATAGCTCACAAACGTGCCAAACGGAACTGGACAGGTTAGCACTGGCTGTCCATTCCTTTGGGCTTTGCTTCGCACCATCGAAGTGCAAAGCGTTTCTCCAAGATTGGTCTGGATCGCCTCCTACGCTGACCGTTTGTGGGAATCAGCTAGAAGTCTTTGAAAAATTCAACTACCTGGGAAGTTGTATCAGCGCCCGTGGGATTGAAGATGAGATCACCTACCGTATGGCAAAAGCTCGAGGCGCTTTTGCTAACCTTCACCACTTGTGGCGCCGGCGCGACATCACTCTTGCCCTGAAGGGTAGAGTGTACAATGCAGCGGTACGTTCGACCCTATTGTGCGGTTGTGAAACCTGGCCGCTTAAAGCAGCGGACCTGAAGAGGCTAGTTACGTTTGACCACCGGTGCGTTCGTAATTTAGCTCACATTTGGTGGGAACACCGCGTGAGCAACGAGCGTGTTCGACGCCTTGTTGACGGCACAGGAAAAGGAACTGAACCGCTCAGCACCGTTATTTCACGTATCAGGCTCCGATGGCTCGGCCACGTGTTACACATGCCAGCCCACCGACTTCCGCGACGTGTATTGTTTTCGCGCCGGGGGTGTGGATGGAAGAAGAGGAGGGGTGGCCAAGCGATGACTTGGTCGAGAGGAATGAAAGCCGTCACTTCTGAGCTGGCCTCGGTTGGAGCGTCACTGCTCCCTGGTTGGGGTCCGAAAAACGATGAACACGTTTGGTTGGACACACTTACTGATATGGCTAGGAGCCGACCTCAGTGGCGTTCGTTCTGTGAGTTTCTTTGTCCCACCCCATCCCTCTTAGCCTCCCCCTCCAACCACGATCTCATTACTTAGCCTTATATAATTTTGCATAATAATTTTTTGGGTGCACTGCAGCCGGCTGGTAGCTTACCGGAACGATGCCCATCCGTTACCGGTAGCTCAGCCAGCTTGCAGCAGTTGTTTTCTTTTTCTCTCTCATTTTTTTCTTTGTATTGCGGCACAGTAGCTGAGGTGTTCCCCACCTCTAGCTAACGTGTATGATGATGATGATGATGATGATGATGATGATACGATAGTTAATACTGTCATATGTTCTTCGGGTCGGATTCCATGAGTGCGCTGGTGAATTGCTGAAAATTGCAATGTTTGACCACATTTGGCTTAGAAATGTTTTTGAATGTGATCGAACTATAGACAGACTCTCGCTGGTCCTTACTTGCAACAGTAGTTTATTCCACAGATGGGCGTACCTCATGAAGAAAAAGTTTAAGCGGATATTTTTCTCGGTCATCTGTAGGAATAGTAGGCATTTTTAATTACGAGTGGGATAGATTGAGCCATTTTGTAAATCAACAGTCCTACTGATCGAGTTGAGTCGCGAGTGCTGTAGAGAAGAACAAGTTTGCTTTTCAGTTGTCAAAACATGAGGTAAGCTTTGATGAGCGCCAAGTCGACATTTTTGTGATTAGGCGCTGGACGTTTTCCAAAGCAATACTATATGTTTTGCATAGTTGGCTATGTATGTTGGTGCAGTACTCTATGGTGGGTCGCGCTATGGGCTTGAATGATTCAGGCCCTGTATGGGATAGTGGGAATGACCTAGTGATGTAATATATTAGTTATTTCGCTTTCGCCACCGCCATGTAGGATGTGTTCGGAGAAGTTGAAGCTGCTTGAGTATTGTATTCCGAAATGTCGAACGGAATGCGCAATTGGAATGAGGGTGCCAGTAAGAGTGATGAAACCTTCTTGTATAGTGCATCTATGGCAGAGTACCTGAGATTTATCTGCAGAAAACCTCATTGATCTGCTTTCGCTCTGTTTGTTTAGGAATGATAGGTCTTCGCGTCTATTTTTCATGCATAGTTCTAGATGGTCAGGTAGAAATGAGTCCACTGGTTTGATGTCATTGGCAAGTAAAAATGGGCGCCCGTGTCTAATGTAATCACATATATCGTTTATGTGAATGAGGAAAACTAATGGGCCCAATGCACTGCCCTGAAGGACATCACTAGTGACATTTCTGGAAGTAGAACATTTTTGACCAATCTGTACTTGTATTCCGTCGTTCAGATGTGAGTCAAACTAGCTCAAGAGGGGGTTGTTGATTCCATAGTATTCAAGCATTGCCAACAATTGTTTGTGCCGTAAACAGTCATTCGCTTTTTGCATATCCAGAATGATAGTGATGGCCATAACACCATGTAACGTTGTTGTAACATAAGTGACACAGGATCGTTTTGTAGGGACAGAAATAATAAATCGCCATCTGCACGCTGTAACAGTGCTTTGCTGCTACTCAATCACCACCAGTCGCTCGTGGGCTGAGTATATTGCGAGGACGCCCACTCCTACGCGGATTCGAACCGGTGACCTAATGGTTGCAAACCAGGTGCGCAGTCCACTCGACCACCGTCTTAGGTTTTGTAGTGAACCCATGTTTGGAATTGCTTAGCAGGTTGGCAGGACTATGTTATCCGAGTCTTTACGATTCTTTCTAGGGCCTTAGTGGTGGCGGAAGTATGGTTTGTCGGTCGATAATTTGGCATTCGATCCGGTGGAACGCCTTTGTGTTTTGGAATTGTTATGGAATTTTTTCACTGAGACGGGAAACAGCCAGTGTCCATTGACAGTTTAAATATATTCAAGGTGAGAAGGGATATATTTTCAACACATAACTTTATAGCTGCAGGGGGAATGTCATCAGGCCCCAGTTGAAATGTCGGTTTTATCGGATGTAATAGTCATCTTTAGACAGAAGTGTGGCACTTAGTATCTCTTCTGTTTTCCTTGGAAGGAGAAGAGACGATACGGATGATGCAGTAGTAAACAAGGCTGTGAAGTAGGAATTCATCGGATCACATATTTGGAATATGTAGCCCGTTGCTGTTGCTTCGTCTAAAATTAGACTTGGAACATTTTGGTGTCGTCGTTTTACATTTCTGCTTCTGAATAACTGCATCTGTGCTCGAGCTTTCTGTATTACTGATAGCTTCTTCGGGAATTCTGGCCCGTTTAGTTCGGTCTTCACTTTTCATTAAGGTTTCGTGTATTTGTATTAATGTAGCGATGTCTGTTTTTGCAGTGCATGGATTTCAGCTACTTTAGCTTGGAAGCGACCTTGAATGAGATTTTTTTATCAGCCGTCAAAGGGGTCTGTGTTTACCTTCGACCTAGGTCCTTGTGTCCGTACATGTGATGATATTTTTCGCGAATTCGCCTGCAGCTATGACCGAACCTGATCTAGAGATGAATCGGTCCAAACACACTCCTAAGCAGCTTGTCAAATCCGCTCCAATTGATAAGGTGTATTCGAGGTGCTGGCTTCCTTATTGCTCTGGTCTTTTCAGATGGCGTTATATTTAAGTTGCAGAGCATCGTATTATGGTCACATCCTCTTAATTAGTCTTTAATTAGTACACCAACGGCTGGAATACCCACGGTGAAAAACACATCTAAATTGTTATCCAACCCGGTAGGCTGCCTAACATGTTGAGTCCAGCCATTGATACAGACACATTGTGCCATTTCCGCGAGCCCTCCAGTTGATGTAGGCCTTTGCGACATTCAATTTGTATTTGGCAGATTAAATTTTCCACATAGAAATTTGTACTTATGTGGAGTACTAGAAGCTGCGTTAATGACAAATATTCACTATTGAGATTCATGGAGAGTGGCATTCAAATGGTTGATACATGCAGCTCGGTGGAAGATCATATTTCGGAATAGTAAACCAAAATGAATGGCCCAAATTTTTAAAGGATAACTGGTCAGAATTGCGTCATGGCGTATGTGTAGATGGCACATCCACCGCCGTGTTTCTGCAGGCGATGCTTCCGAAACCACTGATAACCCAGAACATCCAGTTAAAAGCCACTTGTAGCTGGTGTGCACCATTTTTCGGTGATCCGAACAATGTGGGGCGTTTTAAGGAACCTAAACGCTGTAGGGAGATCTAGTTTAGATAATAGTGAGCGAATATTTTAATGGCGGGTTTAAGAGTAAATAATGTGGTAGGCTGAACAGAGTTGGTTGTATCACACCCTCTGTCTTCACGGATGTGGTTGTTATGCCGCAGTGAAACAATTGTGCTCTGTTGTGGGATACGATGTGCTGGCTTCAGCGAGGGAAATGCTGGAACCAGTGTATCATCGTTGGGTTTTGTATGATGGTATGTTGAGGCCCCATTGTTTGGGGCGGATGCCATCCTAAAAGTGAGTCGTTCGGCAAAGGGTGAGACTTTCCGTAGGAGGATGTGGCGGTGTAGGCTATGCTAGAAACTGAGGCAACCATTGGGTAGTAGTGGAAGTATGAGGGCTTATGTCCCCATACGTATTTTCACTCCTGTCATAAAATGCTTTTTATTCGAGTGAGCATTTTACCATTTCCGGGTCGGAGAGGTGGTAGCGAAAACATTTGTGATGGTGTATAGTAGGTCGGCTGATTGCTACTGACCGTGGAATCGGTTCCAATAACATGTCCTGAAGTGCGACAGGGTGCAGTTTTCCTCCGATGATTTGATTGGCGTTTCTCACATCCTGATGGTTGTTTAGGTGTTATTAGTTGCTGGGTATTTCCTTCGCGTTCTGCCATACTTATCTATTCTTATTTTTGACCCGGGGGTAGTTTCCGCAATATTCAGTAGGATTTGGTTCATTTAAATTTCCAATATCCTTTGTTTCACACTGTTTTTTTAGCTTCTTGGTTGGCGTCACACAATTTACACCGTCATTGCTTGTGCAAGGGACACATAATATGGCACTAACACCTGCGGGGTTTGTGCTACTACTTACATTGTGCCTCTGGCTAGACCAGGTCAGCATTATCGTGCAATGATACCTCGTGGTGCGGTTGGTGGAATCGTTGTTGGTGATCATCTCTAGATAGAGGCAATATTGGTGATCTCTCAAAGTCAATACGATCAGTGTCAGTGGGAGAAATATGAGCGTCTGAATGATTCCCATTCTGAGAAAACCGCCTTTGCAGTTGTCTCGTAGCCCTCACCTTTTCTTCTTCGATCCTCATTTATGGTTACGTATACCAAACTTAGGAACTCTTTATTATTATCCCACCGAACGTCGTTGATATTTTGGCTTTCACGCCTCTTAGCGAAATGTCTGAAAGCGATAATCAGTTGCGTCATTGTAACCTCAGAGGAGCTTGGTCTTTGTTTGACAATTCTAATCTTGGCTATAGAATTGAAGACTGGTAGCTCAGGTTGTTCAGATGGTGGTTGAAGTGTTGAACTGAACGGTTGAACTGTTCGCTGAGCTTGGCAATTTTGTTGCAAACGTTTCGTCACCAACGCGGTGACATCATCAGTGCGTATTTGAGTGGCGTGCGGTAGCGTAGAGGGGCCGCCTGGAACTTAGCACCACATTACGGGAGACGCATGGTCACTGATGTTAAGGCACTCTCACCGAGGCTCCTCTACGCTACTGCACGTCACTCAACTACGCACTGATTTTGTCCCCTCGGTTGGTGACGAAACCTTTGCAACAAAATTGCCAAGCTCAGAGAACAGTTCAACCGCCCATTCTAATGTGTTGAAGTGTGTTGTTATCGACCTTAGTCTGCCCAACAATCAAGGAATGCTAGGCCGCATTCTGAATCCCAATATTTGTTCAATACGCATTATAGTATCAGCTTGATTGACATAGGATTACTGGGTGCCTCAACATACATAACGTGGCCATGTTTATGCGCAAACGGATATTAAGACCCCTGCTTGTCGTTAGGGGAACTATCTACCTGTAACTTTTAATTCAGCTGATATATTCCCGTTGTTGATTGCTATTACTTCGCATGCCCCCAACTAGCGGGCGATAAAATTCTCCTGAATTGACTTATTGTTTTTGTTCTTTCCCGGGTGTCGCATCCAAGCATGTTACCGTATTTTTTCTCTCTTTCTCCATAAAATCTACGACTGAGCTTTGCTTTTCGGCAACTAGGCATACTACACATGTATAACTTGTACACATTCTCATTCCGACCTAGTGTACATCCCACCCTTCCTCAGCACTAATACACCATTTACGGACTGTCACTACTTTTGAGTATTATCGTCATCACCATTGAAAACGGTATCCCCTCCGAATAATGGCCCACATTAGCCCTGTTTCTTTCGTCTGAGCATCAATATGCCATTTCGTTTCACAACGCGATTCTGATTGTTCTTCACCATTGAATTTACATTTCTATGTTTTACGGATAACAGCGCGTTGCAAATATCCCTTCGCTTTCATCTGCCACACCACACACGTGGCATTCGAATCTAGCACTGGATTTGATCAAGCTGCGCCGTAGTTTATTCAAAGCTGTTTGACGCTTCCAAGAGTTACTGCAGCAACTCCTCTAGGCAGTCCATCGACAACTGGCAGCGGATATCTCTTGGATGCATACCAGGTGTTTATGTTGCAACTGCCGTTACCATATTCCAATCGAACCTGGATGGTCTGGACTGTGTGTGCGGCGTAACCTTCATATTTTGCGATCTCGTTGTTGTACAGTCAACGTGACATACTAGGTATACGGCTTGTTCTAATCCTTTGCATTTTACTTTACCATCCCTTTCCTAACCACGGCAACTTGGAATCGACTGATTAATTTATCAATCATTACGCTTGCTCCAGCAGTATGCCGCATTGAAGTTGGTTGCATATTACGGCAGCTGGCTTTAGGTAGCTGGGACTTCTTCCGCACATTGATACCATAGTACCTTTTCTGGTTATCTCAGTTACCTTCAAATTTTTAAGCATTGTTATTTAAAGGACATCACTACTATAAGGTGACCTCCTCGTGCTCACACATCCTTCTCAGTTAAGCGTCAGGCGATGTCCAATCCTAGATTTCACCTGCAAGACGGAGTGGGTTGTGTTGGGTTTGACCTATTGCCACGAATGTTCTTTCACTGCTTATTGAGGTGAGGCTTTATTCGTGGGATCAGCGTGTTATGCCGTTCCTGTTCGAGCGAAGCGGGATTTGATCGGTTACAGCCCACACGTCCAGACCACTATGGGCTATGATGAAGTTCATCATCGCCCTGAGTAAACGTACAAACGCGAAACCCTATGACCGCACCGCAAACTAAGGAGCGCTTTTACTGACCAGGTAAAGGCAACCTTAGATTCCTCACTTACGTTTTTGTAGCATCTATAACCTGGCAACGTCGGGTACTAATCAGTTATAGAGTGGAAGGTGACATCAACCAGACGAACTAAATTGTTTGAGGGAAACTCAGACACGATTAGCACGACCACTGTGTACACTGAGTTTTGTGGACGTGTGCGCGCATAATTGACTTGCAGCGTAACAACGTGTACGCTAAGTCGCGAGCACGAGTCGAGTCCAAGCGTCATTGACTTTGTTTTGTGGAAAAGGCAGTAGTGCCGCCATTGTTTTAGCAGCGTAGAGTAAGGTCGATAGCTGCTACACTGAACGCTGTGGTTTTTCTACGCTTTCGAGTTTCGGTCCACGCGCCCCAATCTCTACTGTACTTGAGACGTGTGTAGCAGCAAACTCTAGTGCCTCATTAAAGTGATTTTTAAACTCGACTCGCCTTCTCTGGTTCGATTATATGCTCGGGATGCCTGCAAACGGACCATCTGTATTTAGTTGGGTGAAACTCCGAGGTATTCAGTGACATAGCAATCATTAAAAAATCGAACGACAATCTTGCTTGTCATTTTATCAGATAAGCTCATCGGGACTAGCTACTTCAGTGGTTAGATACATTTGTCGAATAAGGCGCAGTCACTGGGTTCCTTGCACTCTGGCTTTTTGTTCCTTGACTTTAAACTCTTGACCATTCCACCTGATAGCTTGTTCTTTCATGTCGCATCATCATCATTATTATTAACGGGAATGATAATATTTTTAGTCCCATTTGACTCCTCGCATCTATATACACAAATCTAAGTGTATTAACGGGCTGTAGCGTATGTTATTTTTGACGATGGGTCACACCAAGTAGTTTTAGCCAACAAATCTAGTTTACTGTCAGGGATTTGTCTCTTACAACAGTCAGGCAACGAGTACGTACCACTATCCAGTAGCTTTCTCCTGCTTGCGCACAATCTGCTCCAACTACAGAGGAATAAGTTTAGTCCCCGTCGTTTGCAAGCTGCTGGTGTCCATCATACTTCGCAGGCTATCCCCAACACGCGAATCGTTGCAACGAGAAGAACAAGCTGGGTTTCGCCCTGGTCGTGGCTGCATCGATCAAATCTTCACAATTCGCCAGATCCTCGAGTTCCGCCATGTGTATCAGAGGCCAACGATTGCTGTGTTCCTGGATATCCGTGCAGCCTTCGATTCTGTCGATCGTACAGTACTGTGGCAGTGCCTTCTGAGGAACGGTGTCCCCGAGAAGTTCGTCTCCATACTGAGCGCTCTATACAGTCTGACCTCGGGCAGGGTTAGGGCTTATGGCATGCTTTCGCCTACCTTTGTGGTCTCCAGTGGAGTTCGACAAGGATGCCCTATCTCTCCGTTCCTATTCAACTTTGCCATTGAGGATGTTCTGAAGAACGCTCTGAGCGATTCGTTGAACGCTGGCGTTGAGCTCCTCCCAGGTAGTCGAGTTGTTGGTTTGGATTATGCTGATGATATCGTCTTGCTGGGTGACGATCCACAGGTCGTCCAACTTGCATTAAACCGCTTGACGATTGAAGCATCGAAGTACGGTATGTACTTTTCGCCATCCAAATGCAAGGCTCTCCTTCAAGACTGGCAGGTGCCTCTGCCTGCACTCACGCTTGCTGGTGAGACACTAGATGTTGTGGAGAGCTTTGTCTACTTGGGAAGTTGCATCACTGCTGGCGGGGCTGTTGGAGACGAGATTTCGATGCGCATCTCGAGAGCACGCCTCGCTTTTTCTAGGCTGAGGCATTTGTGGCGTCGCCACGACATTCGTCTCTCCATCTAAGGGCGGGTCTATTGTGCAACTATTCGTGCTGTACTGTTGTACGGATGCGAGACCTGGCCCATTCGTAAAGATGACTTGCGCAGGCTATCCGTCTTCGAGCACCGCTGTCTGCGGTCCATTGCCCGTGTGTGGTGGCAGCACCACGTAAGCAATGTGGAAGTTAGACAGCGTGTCTTGGGACGTGGAAGCCACTCGCTCGAGGAGCTCATCTTACTGCATCAACTGCGGTGCTTGGGACACGAATTGCGCATGTCTGTCCAGCGTTACCCCCGTCGTGCGTTGTTTGCACTTGCTGGACAGGGCTGGAAGAGACGGTCTGGTGGACAGCCTACAACATGGAGAAGCCGCATGAAAAAGTTGACGAAACAGTTGGCCTCGGCCGGTTGTTGTCGACTACCTGGTTGGGGTCCGAGAGATGAGGATACTTGCTGGTTGAAGACCTTGGAAGTTATGGCTCAAGATCGATGTCAATGGCGGACGTGTGCATCAGTGTGTTGCGGTGTCCCTTCTTCCTCCCCCTAAAAAAGAACAAACTGCAAAAAAATTTCAAAAACTGTGAGTGGTAAACTTGACAAAAAAAAGCATTTCTTGTTGCTCTTTTCTTATTATTCATATTGTTTTCCTATTCAGCCATAATTCCGATGGCGCAATATCTGTACCACAGATTGTGTATGATATATATATATATATATATATATCCTCGAACGAAAGACTCCTATCTTGTTAGGTTTAGTAAAACAGTGGCACTCGTCGTGATTGGTCAGCAGCAACAGCAGTGTAGGTTAACTGAAGGTGAGAAACGCACCTCAGCTAATGTGCAGCAATACAAAGCGGATAACAAGTTAACCATTACAGACTACAACGGCTAAAGAGTAACATAATGCTAAACTCACATTATGCATTACGTTGCGATTGTTGTTGGTGGGAGAGGCGAAGTGGAGGGGAAGGACAAAGAGACTCACTACACAAAAGCCGTTAAGGTCGGCTCATCGCCATGCCAGCTGGTGTATCCAACCAGACGTGTTCATCGGACCCTAGCCCGGCAGTCGTGAAAACACCAAATGGCTCCAGTTTCGAAGTGAAAGACTTCATTCCTCACGATCAAGTCATCGCCTGGCCTCCCATCCTCTTATTCCATCCAGACCCCGGGCGCGCAACCAACGTACGATGCGGGAGTCGGTGTGCTGGCATGCGCCACGCGTGACCCACTCATCGGAGCCTAGTGCGCTCTTCCTGCACCAAATACGCGGCGCCGAATACATTCATTACTCACGCGGTGCTCCTACCAGACATGAGCTAAGCTGCGAAGACAGCGATGGTCGAACGTAACAAGCCTCTTTTTGTCTGCCGATATAATGGGCCAGATTTCACAACCGTGCAGGATGGTGGAACGGACGGCTGCATTGTAATCTTTGCCCTTCAAGGCGAGAATGATGTCACGCCGGCCCCACATATGGTAGAGATTGGCAAAAGCGCCTTAAGCTTTCGTGATTTGTCCTAATTGCTTGATCGTCTACTCGACGCATGGGAACAACCCTTGGTAAGGTAGATGGAAATTGGGCGTTGCCCACTCGAAAACACTGCACTTCACGACTTTTCGAATCCGCGTACTTTCCAGCGCCCTCGTAGTATCCCTAGACTACGTGTGGTTGGAGATGGGCGCGTCGGTATGATGCACTGGTGTTTTGCTGCTGCCATTTTTTGTTTCCTTCCTCGCGAATTGTTTTGGGTGAAAATCGCTTTGGGTCTGGTATCGTAGCCAATACGGTGTGTAGTGAAATCGTGACTGACCGATGGTCATTATTCGCAAGTCCCACAATATCGTGTACCACGATCAGGTGGCACCCAATGTTTTCAGTGCATTTCCATTGGTTGCAGTGGACAGCTAAACAGAAACGAATCATGGCTCACAATCTCAATCCATTAACACAAAAGTATTTCAAGGTTATCCTTCAACCCTAGGGGAACTTTTCATTTGAGCGTATCCAACGTAAAGGGAGTTTGGAACAAATTTTTCCTTCGCCTCAATTACCAAGCTGTCTTTTGAGATTCATTAACTTCTTAACTAAACTGAATATAATGCGGTACTTTGCGTCCTTCAAAGTATGCATGATATTACACTGGCTAGCACTTCAAAGGGCTTTCAGAGCCACTTATACCAGGTAGGTCAATGGTTAGCTGTAGGATGGATTCATTATCAGCAACTCCTCAGGCAGTTGGTGGTTTATCAAGCCTGGTTGTGGTGGTATTTTTGTTGTTTTAAATACCTGGCCGAGAAATTCCTATCCAATCTGAAACCTCAATGCCACTGCCCTCTTAACTGTGCGAAGTTCTACAAGAAGCTCTCTTGGGGTGTATTTTTGTTGTTATACACCGTTCTTCTCTTTCACTTTGCAACCGAGGTGTTCATGAATGACTATCCCTTGTCTTATACTTCTACTGCAACAAAGTCGGACTTAGACACGTTCCTACTTAGATCAGATACAGCTACTATACAGGTGTTACTGAACAGACCGATGAATGGGATTTATTGTTCAATGACGCGAATTGCATTTAGCTGCAGGATGGCTGGTCATATCGGGTTATATTGGTGTATTAGCTGCGTACAACATTCCACAATCTAAGATTAACAATGCTCACGCCCACCAGCGGAATAACGGTGCATACGAGTTCCGAAACTAGTTACTAGGTGCTTTTCAATGCATCTCATGATAGCGGTTTAAACAGCTTTCGCTAGAAAGATATACATGTATATCAGCGAACAAATCGAAGTAGTCCCAGCGTTCATGGTAGCCTATTTTCAAGTATGGTCTGTATCGCCCGTTCTTTTTGATGATGTAGGCTGTCCTTGTTTGTTACCAGGACAAAACTTACTGATAGGAAGAGTAAGTTGGCTATGCTGTCCCCCGCACTCTCACTTCACTATAAATTTGTCGTTTCGGCCAGCGATGAAAACGTTAGCCTTGTCGTCTCCTTTCGACTGGCTGGCGATAAGCCAAAGTAATAGCAGTATCTTGAATGTGCCTTCAGCAGTTCAATCAGCTGGAACACTCTGTGGTTTACTATCAACGCGATCATCTATTTTCAGACAAACTTCCATCCGAAAATAACTGATGAAGCCGGCGAGTATTTGGTTCGAGAATATGTGGAAATGCGAAAGTTGGGCTCTGGTCGAGGCCAGGTTAGTTTCTCTTCTTTTGACGATTCGCATTTAGCGTTTATTTATCCTTTTGATGAACTTTCTTTTTTAGTTTCCTTGTTCCGTGTTAACATGACTTTGGTGTTGACGACAGACGTCAATGCCTTTGAAGTGATTCTTGCACCCCTTGAGTATCTATCTTCCCGGTCTCTAGTACTACTCTTCTGATAACGTTATTAAGCTTTGGAGTAGTTGAGCCTATTTTTCATGTTTTAAAGTTATAATCCAGGAGCCAATATTTATGGAACACGTTGTAGTCATCCTTCGCTCCCCACTTTCTATCCGTCTCTGTTTTGTTGCTTTACACATAATAGGCAGCATCCGTTTCTAGATATACGACTGCGAAAGCCACATGATGCCTACGCCTGCACAGGGACCATGAGTGGCTTGAGCTGCACCATCCTCAGTTCCATTCACACACTTCATATCCAATATAAACTTTAAGTGATAAGACTGGGATGCATGTAGATGGGAGCCAGGATTGATTCGGAACCGGACCACACTCCTTCAATATGCACATCATTAGTTTACCTGAGCAAGGATAAGCATGTAAACCAACTGTATACCATGCTGTGGCTGGGCCGTAGCACGTTCCACACTGGGTGGAAACAATCTTTGAACATAGCACTGTCACGAAGACCTTGTACTCTATTTCCATGGTAACAACTGACAGTCTTAGAATCAGTAATCGAGGTAAGGATTTTCGGCACGTTGGCATCTTGTCGACGTACGCATCAAGCGCAGCGAGATCGGGGAAAGCAACCAGCAAACGCCGTCAAAATGTGACGTCATTATCGCACACGACCGCATGTGATACAGCACAGTGTGCTTGATGTCGATGAGATAGGCTCCATCAGCACCCGACGCTTTTCTCCTTGTTTGAATAGTCCTTCCAGATGCACCTGGGCAACGGCATTCTTGATGTGATCATGGCATTAGCGTCGATCTACTGCCACTTCCCAACACCTAAAGTCAACATTCGTTCATGCCCAATTTTTCTGTCATGTCGTGGTAGCTTAACTTCGTCTTGCCTGCATTTCGCTCAAATGCGAGTAGTTAACCATACAGCGTGTGCTTCGGTGTCATGGTCGCAGCCACCTGCTCAGAGTCATTTGAGGTGTCGCAGTGGCAGCATGCATTTTATTCCATCCATGCTGCTCTAGCTTAGCACGTCTGTGACACGGACCCTGCCACACCCGCGAATACGAGAATCCGGCCAGGCGTTGTTGATAAAAACGCTGAAGATATCAAATGCTCTTGCAAATCGCCCATGCTACCCTGCCATAAAGATGAACAGACAGCATCATTGACTTAGGTACCATCATCTTGATCTGGATAGTCAGCTGATGATTCATCCACACTCGGTGTTCTAGCTTGCCAAATGTATCACTCGCCTTCGATACCTGAGTGTGCAACCCGCTAGTCATCTATAGGTCTGTTGGCATCATGCTCCCGATACCTGCAAAACTTCATGGTGACGACGGAATAAATAGGCTGTTTTACTTGTTTTTATCTAGAGTCCAAACTTAGCCGCGGTCCTCATATGTCCCTGTGTGCAAACAACGCGTAGTCTTCAGCATACAACATCCCGATAGTTGTATCGTGCACTCTAGTTCTCACATTGAGACGATGGATGTTCAGTAACCCACCATCATTGCAGTGCTCGTGACGGATATCGTAATCACAGTCATCGAAAGCAATAGTCATCATTATAGTAAGATAAATATTAGAGTTTAGGACTAAGACACATCTTTGCTTCACATCAGATACTTCATCTAAACCATCCTAGGTTTGTCCGCGCAACTGCACTCTAGCCCGCATATAACTCTGAAAGCACTCAATAAGGCAATCAAGTGTCCGGGCATCCAAACTAATCGAACACCAACCACAGTTCCCCACGGTTCACTGTGTTGGATATCTTAGGGAGTCCTATGGATTGTTCCGTTCACGGCACTTCTCCTGCAGTTGCCGAGGCGCGATCACCACCATAGCTATGGTGCTGCGGCTCGAACGGAATCCACACTGATCTTCGGGCACGTTTGGCCCAATAGGGTGTTTGACGAGTCTGTCACACTGCATCCTGGAAATCACGTCATTGATGCACCTTCGCAAGTTGATACTTGTTCCCTTTGGTTACTGATGAATAGACGGATTCAGGTATGATTCCATTTGATTCATCGCAATTATACTACATGCCGACAAACTACCAGTCCGGATAAGCACCAGACAATCGTTTCGTCCTGTTTGGATCCATCAGGGGTGCGCATTTCTTCGGTCCCCTGTTGGGGATCGTATCCGTGATTGCTACTGGTTTGTATCACTGGCCATAAGCTTATGCCACTGAGGCATGGGGAGGATAGCTGACTACCACCGATTGAAACTTAACTGTGATACAGCCCGACCCATCATCCTATTTGTTGTAGCGCATTTGGCGTCATGGGTCCATCGAGTATCGTTGTTTCGGACGCTGTCCTGTCGGCACAGACTCACTTATTGCTTTGTATCTGCGCAAGTGCTTTCTACGTTTCATGTTTTCCGGGGGTTTCGGCAGGAGTATCCTTTACACTTTGCTGTTGCTGTCTCAATCAGTGTCTGAACGGTTGCTCAAAGGATCATCCAAGTGACTGCACCATATCTGTATGATAGCTGCAGACATGTGTAGGTCACTTCGGACGTAATGTCCACTTGCACCCTCACCGTTTGTAGAGAGAGTCCATGCACTTCCTTCAGTGAGTCATAGAACTTCTCCTGTTGGCGGTATTCGGCGTAGCACTTCATCTGCTTTTCCTTCTACGTCTAGCATGTATTCGTGCTGTTGCGGAGCTTTGCAGCTAGTCTCTGATACATCTTGCAAAACGTGCCTTTTTTCTCTGTGTTACTGGGGTCCTTATGTGCAACAAATTCCGCATTCTTCCCTGACATTGATGCGTCGGAGTTCGCACTGTAACCGTAAAACTAATCAGAGTGCTTATAACTTGCTCATCCGATGATCATAGCGGCATGTAAGGTAACGTGATCCTGCAGGTGGTACCCTAGGTCCCAGCCTGAAACGTTGGAGTCGACATCACCACGGCCATCGCATTCACTAGTTTGATCCTCTTCTCAACAGTACCTAGAGAACGAATGTCGAATTTCCGTTTAATTTACGCAAATATACACACCAGGTGTGCTAAGTTTTACAATGAGCTTCATGCATTTCACGCATCATGTGCACCTCACGCTACCGCACGGTGACACAGGTTGATGCCAGTCGCCTCTTCTATCAGGTGTCCACTCAGGCGGTTGAATAGTGCAAATTCGACACGTGCTGCTGTGGCGGTTTCTCCCACCAAGTAGGTGTAGCCAGGACCATCATTGTGCAGCTTGTTTTGCTCAGCCAACCGAGTTTCACTGAGTGCGGCAATATCAGTGCCGTAGCGACCGAGTTCTAAGGTGGCCAATGCAATCGTATTGCTGTCCAGAATTGTGCTCACGTTCTTGCATCCGGTATTGAGCGCTTCGTGCAGAGGCTTGAGACTGCACCGGGCACTCCATGGGTCGGTGTTCAAGTTAACTGTTGGGATGGACGTTACAAGATGCGTACTGGGATAGTCGAATGTGGATGGAGAGGGGAAGAAGGAAGGTGTTAGTGGCATTATGGTTTAGTGTGTCCACCCTGTTGTATGCAACAGATAAAGCGACCGTTTTCTCCCCATTTCTCGTTGAGCGACGTGGCATTAATGCAACTGCACAAGGGAAGCATCAGCACTATGCCGGTACGCAGTACCGGCGCTTGTCTGCCGCGCAACCACCACGAGTCGTACGTGAGCTAAGGGTACTGCGAGGGTCGCCCGGTCCCTACGCAGGCTCTAACCTGCGCCCCCGAATAGCAAGGCAACCTTGTGATCTTTAAGACTACTAATCAAAGCGATTGTATTAACTTTATTGTTGTCTTTTTTAATGGTGTCCTGCCTTGGCGTCCACACCTGAACAGGTTACTCAATCAAAGCCCTCTTTAAAATGTACCGTCGAATGTCAGCGAGACATACACAATCAGCCAATTGACTCACCTAGACTTTTTTCCACTTAGATACAGGAAGTGACTAACCCTGATCCCACCAACGGTCGCCACTGGGGTGTGTCCTTGAGATGATTCCAAGGCAAAAGTAGAGCTGCAGCAGTCTGTTATGTACTCCTCATTGCATACCCCGGCTAGCCATGAACTCTTGCATTCACCTGCACAATACTGACGGAAGTTGATAAATGAATAATGTTAAAGAAAAGAGTATTGACTAGAGTTGATATATATATATATATATATATATATATATATATATCCTTTAATACCAGTCGATCCACCTTTTGCTCGCTATTTTTCATGCACAGTTGTAGAGGCAGCTGTCTTGTTTTCACCCTTACCGGGTCCACGCCGGTAGTTGCCAAATGCCGGCTTCGCATGGAATCCGTTGTACGTGGCGAGTCTTAAACAAAGACGTGGCCAGTCGTGGAACGCAGTTCTGTTGAAAATTTCGTCCTTGGAATGATCACCATAGCTGTGCAGTCCTTCGATGTTGTGATGTGTCTTATGCGCTGATCATCTCTAGTCTACGTATTTACTTCCGTAAATCATAGACGCGACTACTGCTTGAGTCCATTTCTAGTTTTTCATTGTTTGGTATGACTGCGGTCGGCCACTAGACACTTGTGCTTGCAAAGTTGTCTCCGACGACTGCGTTGTAAAGCCCCATATCCCGTGTGCACCTAAGGCAATGCAGTCTGTAGGCACGCGGGCTTGGCCGACTTCCATCCTACACGAATGTTTTTACTGGTGAACAGTGAAACCGCCTGACGATGCACTGTACGGTCACGACAGTATGAAGCGACTATGGACACAGCGAGCACCACGAAGGCTTTCGCACATTTCGGCGTCTACCACTTCTTCATTGATCTTACTTTTGGGGAGGAATGCGCACCAGACGTACACAGTATAATCCTATACCGTGACACATTGCAGAATAAAATTAATCTGCCTCGATGGCTGTGCTCTTGCATTCGTCCTCTCTTTTCTATCCCTTACGTATTTCATCCTGCGGACTTACGTTCTGTCTTCGACCTGACGATCAAGGTGTGGCCTTCATTTGCTGCCTCGACTATTTCCATTTGACGTGCGGTACAACACTAGAAGCAGGTGCGATCCCAGTGGTCCGATGGACGACAGATGCTCCAAAGTCCGATAGCGATAATATTATTGCAGTTATTCTTTTTTACCTGTGTGAGTCAATCCAACTAGTTCCATGGCACCTCGGAGCGCACATTGTAGTTAGCATACCTGACCGATTTATCTCCCCAAACACAGTCATAATAATTGAAGCCGCATTATCAGGTGGATGGGCGCACATTATGGACATTTGCACCGATCCATGCCAACCCGACATGTCACACAGGAATGAGCTTCTCACACACGCCAATCGTTCATTAAGATTTTATCAAAGTAATTAGGAACAAAGTATTTCTCGTGATTCACAATACTAATATTCGCATAACAATGACAATGGCCATTAGCCCCATCGTCTAATGCCGACTGGTGGCTGCTTTCAACTGCCTGCATGAGAGGCTGTTATTCGGACACCGAACCGATTTCGTTTGATTTGGCTTCAATGCAAATTTCGGACTAGTCTGCCCTCGCCTTAGTTAACGACCGGACAGATAGTCACATGGTCGTGCATGTGTTGACGGGCGGCGATTAGCTTGGCGTGGGGCTACTGATGCCTGTTCACAGCGCTTACTTTCCATCCCATGTTAAATGAGCGGCACAAATCAGCGATTGAGTGCATCCCTAGTGATCCGAGTCAGACAATATCTTCTAACCATTGCTCACACTGGTTGAGCGAGTGGTCTGGTCCGTGTGAGTCCACATCTATTGGCCACTTGGCTAATTGTGACTTTGTAGCACAAAGGTGAAACAAACAATATCTTATCACAGTGCATTCTAGAGTCCTTTAATTTGAAGAACAGCCAAAGACAAATGCAGCGGATTATCACCATATTAACACTACAGTGCGCAACCAGCATTGAGTCTCTCTAGCTTCCTTTATTCACAACATAATTACCGGTGTCCTCTTCTTAACTATTTAACCTGCTAACACCATAATCATGTGCAAGATGGATCACCTGTTGGGTGACTTTGATTTATGAATGGAGGGAGCTAAAGTTATGGGGAAGTTATCACTATCAGAGACACCTCAGCTACGTAAGAGGTCCTTTCTTTCGGTTTTCCGCTGTTTGTCTCGTCATTTTTTTCTTATCTACTCTGATGACTCCAATGATCGTGTACGCACGGGGTCCAGGTAACGACACAAAACTAGCATCACCAATTGTGGAGTACACGAGAAAGATTAACGTTTTCCAGCACAATCCAACTTAAGGTAAATACCATCAAGTAAACGATGTTCTTGCCATATGACGCCTAAATCCGATCACCAGTGATATTCTTCTTTTCAGATCTCTGCCTATCCTCGTCAACTTGAGTCTCTCATTCGATTATCCGAATCCCACGCTCGACTTCGTCTGTCAAATGAGGTGACGGCTGATGACTGCCGGGAAGCCCGTCGTTTACAGCGTGAAGCTCTAAAGCAAGCAGCAATCGATCCCATCACTGGCACAATAGACGTCAGCATACTGACCACAGGTACCTATCATTGTTTGATAGCTCAGTCCGACTTAGTCCGAGTCGACATAGTTTTTTGTAACATATTCAGCAGTTTGTTTTTGTTTTACCTTCTAATCACCTCGCTACTTCTGACTAATTTTTTTCTAGGAGTCAGTAGTAGCATGCGTAAAAGACGCGAGGAGATGGCTGCAGCTATTTGGATATTGTTGGAAGAAAAACCACGACTTCTTACTTTTGTGTACACCCGTGTTCTCGAAGAATTGCGCTCGCGTTCAGAGAGTATGGTCACTCGTGAGGCCTTCGAAGACGGTTTAAATCTACTGAAAAATGCTAACAAGATTGACTGGGTAGGAAATACTATTCGAAGACGTTAGTTCTTCATTTTTCTATTTTTTGTGAACCCGTTCTGTATTTTTACCATACCCAATAGAACTTTGTGTGTTTACCACTTTCTTTATATGTCACAGGCGGTTGTGGTTGTCTTAGTCTGTTCCAGATATTGGCTGTTGGCCCCCGAGTTGTTGACCATATCTCAGATTTTTGTATGCAGTTTAGTACCACATCCAGAAGCTGAAACGCGTGTCCAACTGCGGGGTGGCATGAATTCGGGCAAATCATTCTATGGTCTGCCATAAGTGGGCACTACTCTACCTGGATCCAGCAGTATGTCAGGAGTAGGCCAACAATAAGGTAACGAGTCATCAGCGGAACAAGTTAGCGTCCTAACACCAGAGGTTCCTAGAGACTACAAATGGATGTGTGCCTAAAATAAACGCAGAAACAGCCTTCGTCAAAGGCTTTGATCATGAGCACACCACACAACATCCATGAAGACTCACATATTAATCAATCCGGGCGCGGTCAAATCTAATGCGTACAATGAATGCTCGTAACTACGATAAACCACTTTTCACACCCGGCTTCTTACAGTGGTATCTGAAAATTGTCCGGACGAAGCCGTTTGAAGAAAGAGATGTGTAAGCCTTTCTTGAGGATCTCGAGGACGTGGCTGAAGCAGTCGGATGTGAATCAACTGTTGCTCCCCATTTTCGACAGTGCGGCCGATGGAAGTACTGTGTCTACCGATGGCATTACCAAAACTCAAACAAATACTTTGATGTACTCATGAGTAGAGAATTTTGATGTAGCTAATTGAGGGTTCGTCACAGCTAGTTCCAAATCAGATAGTCGTCCGTGTACTCGGAAAAGCACTAGACTGCAGTTTCAGCCTGTTACGCATCATCAGTAGTGCGCATCCATTTTGGAATACATCGAGGCACACCATATCAGGCATGTTCAAAATTTTACAGGCAATTATGTTTCGCAACAGATGCGTTGCATTCAGTGGGTAGACGACTAATAGGTTTGTAACTTGTAAAAATAGGAAAAGTACCGATGAGGAACAAAATCGTTTGTCATGTGGCGATATTCTGAGTTTATGTGTGATTAATGTAGGAATCCACAGTAAAAAGTGAAGTGGTGACGGATTGTGCAGACAGGGAAGTATCTTTGTAATGGAAAAATCAAAAAATAGTGAACTGTGGCTCTGTTCAGCTCGTTGGTGTGAAGCCGTGGGCTGTGAATTTATTCGATGACAGGTCACATCGCAGTGTTGTTAAACGGACATTTGTAGCCTTTTAAAGGGAGAACGCTTGCCTGGCGAAAACCTACCACCTCCTGGAACACTGTCGTCGATGCGTTTAAATGGTATGATATCATAATTCATCATTATACACGTTAGCTTGAGGTGTAAAACGCCTCAGCTACTGTGCCGCAATACACAAAAGAAATAAAGAAAATAAATGCAACAGTTGTATGCCAGCTGGGCTACCAGCAACGGATGGGCATCGTTCCGGAAAGCTACCAGCCGGCTACTAGGCAACAGAAAATTATTACGTAAAATTGCATTTTCCTAAGAACTGAGATCGTGGTTAGAGAGGGAGGCTAAAAGGGATGGGGAGGAACGAAGAAACTCACAACACGAACGACACTGAGGCCGTGTCCTAGCCATGTCAACAAGTGTATCTAGCCAAACGTGTTCATCGTCTTTTGGACCCCAGCCAGGGAGCAGTGACGCTCCAACCGAGGCCAGCTCCGAATTGAGGGCCTTCATTCCTCTGGACCAAGTCACCGCTTGGCCACCCCTCCTCTTCTCCCATCCACATCCCTGGCGAGCAAATAACGCACGTCGCGGGAGCCGGTGGAATGGCATGCGTAACACCTGGCCGAGCCATCTGAACCTGGTGTGTGAAATGACGGTGCTGGGCGGTTCAGTTCCTTGTCCTGTGCCGTAAACAAGGCGTCGAACACGCTCGTTTCTCACGCGGTGTTCCCACCAGATGTGAGCCAAACTGCGAAGGCACGGATGGTCGAAGGTAACTAGTCTCTTTATGTCCACTGATTTAAAGGGCCAGGTTTCACAACCATACGGTACGGTCGGACGTACCGCTGCATTGTACACTCTACCCTTCATGGCGAAAGTGATGTCGCGCGCCGCCATAGGAGACGAAGACTAGCAAAAGCACCTCGAGCTTTTGCTATACGGTTCGTCATCTCATCTTCGGTCCCAAGGGCACTGATACAACTTCCCAGGTAGTTGGATTTCTGAACGACTTCTAGCTGATCCTCACCAAGGGTCTACGCAGGAGGTGATCCCTGCCAATCTTGAAGAAAAGCTTTGCACTTCGATGGTACAAAACAAAGCCCGAAGCGGCTGACAGCCAGCGTTAATCTGTCCAGTGCAGCTTGACACCTCTGGGAGCTGTCACAGATAAGGGCAATGTCGTCCGCATACTCCAAATTAAGAAGTCCTTCTCCTGGGACTAGCTCCACACTTTCTAAATCTTGTTATGTGAATGCAATCTCCATGACTTCGTCAATGGCGAAGTTGAAGAGTAAAGGTGACAGTGAGCGTCCTTGTCTCACTTCGCTGAAGATATTGAAGGGCGACGACAGCTTGCCGTAAGCCCTCACTCTGCCCGTGCTACGCGCGTATAATGCTCGGATAATATTTACATATTTCTCGGGCACAACTTTCATGAGTAGACAGTTCCAAAGAGCACATGGATTCACTGAATCGAAGGCACCTGTGATGTCGAGGAACACGACAACGGTGGGCCGCCAATATGTGTGACGGTGCTCCAACAACTGACGCAAAGTGTAGATGTGGTCGATGCAGCCACGACCCCGACGAAACCCGGCTTGCTCCTCACGAATCCGGCCTTCACGACTCTTAGTCAATCTGTGAAGGATTGCAGACGCAAGTAATTTGGAGGCGATGGAGATCAGACTGATCCCTCTATGGTTGCCGCATTCCGAACGCGAGCCTCTTTTAAAGATGGGAATAATAACGGAGCGGCTCTAGTCGGTTGGGACAGCTTCATGCTCCCACAGTTTCACTAGTAATTCATGTAAATTTCAACAAGAGCAGAGTCCCCGAATTTGAACTGGGCTGGATGAAGATCATCTGATCCCGCCGCTTTGTTCAACTTCAAAAGTCCGATCTCACGTTTGACTTCTGAGCGAGAGGGCGGATCCAGAGGGTCAGCCCAGGGAACAGGGCGATCAATGGCCTGTGAGGAATCGAACAATTCTGGCCGATTGAATTGCTTTTCAAAATGCTCAGCCAAACGCTCCAAACATTTTGACAAATTATGGATAGGCTGTCCACTCTTGTGATCAATTGTTTCATTGACACCAGGTCTCTTGCTGCCCGCTTCCCGTATCAGACTGAATAACTTTTGATGGTTACCAAGGGAAGCGGTTACTTCAATCTCTGACGCACGAACAGACCACCAGGATTCGCGGTCTCTCTTCAGACTAGCACGGAGTTCTGTCCGGAGCTCTTAGCGAGTTTTATTATGTTCGCTTCCAGCCAGAATATGCCGGCGAGCATCGATAAGTTCCAGAGACCACGAAGAGACCCAATGTCCATGTTGGCTATTAGACTTACCACATGAGGATTTGTTTGCTGCTAGTAAGGTCTGGTGAACATGTAACCAGTGACCATCAAGTGTGTCCAGTGAGCGCTTACACAACTTGCATATCAGCATATTTCGATACCCATTTAGAACAGGTGGCTTCGGTAGTTGACTGGTGTCAATGCGCTCGTAGCGTCGTCGTGAGCGTCCGCGAAAACGCATCCGCAGGTCAGCACATACAAGTGCATGGTCGGTGTCAACACCTGTGCTCCAAATCGAGCGATAGTTCTGGACGCAGCCACTCCAGCGGTAACTGATTGCAATGTCATCGATTTGCGTCCAACGCTTGTTCGAGACTGGTAGGCGCCATGTCACCCTACGGCGGGTGCTGTGTCTGAAGTTAGTGCTCGCAAGTAATAAGCCGGCATCTTCACACAAATGAAGTAACCGCTCACCGTTATCATTACGGGAGCCTACACCGTGTTGACCGCCTAGATGCAGTTCATCAGTGGACAATTTTCCAGCTTATGCGTTCAGATCCCCCGCCAGCACAACAGTGTCCGTGCTTCTTGTGTGGTGAAGGAGCTCAGTCAGTTGTGAGTAGAAGCCGTTTTTACCGAATGATCGCTAGAGTTTGTGGGCGCGTATGCAGCGATGGTGAATAGACACCTATTAGTTCCGCGCGACTTCGAAGCTTTGAACGAGCCTGCCAATCGGATCGCACACATCCGGCTACTGATTGGGATCCAATCAACCAGAGCAGCTTCAGCCCGGGGACTCAGGGCAATACCAACACCGGCTTGGCCGGTGCTCGAAGCTGCATCGTCACCGGATGGGCGCAATGAGAAAATACTGCTGGTATCACCTGAAGGGGATCACAGAGATCTAGTCTTGCAGGCGGGTCTCCGATAAGCGGCATATATCAATGGTGAATGCCTCTAAAGTTGGGGCTAGTGCTGCCTGTTGACCGAGCTGTAGCACTGTGCGTTTATTGAGGCATGCCAATCTGAATGAGGATCGAGAGCTCCAAATGGAAGCCGATGAATTGGGGTGGAGTGCTTGGTTGGACACGGGCTTGTTGACAGGACAGGAGTGACGCTCCGCGTTTGCATGTGTGTTGAAGCTAGATGATAAACACCTAGCAAAGCATGTTGGGGAGGGCCAAGTATCGGGGGTTGAAAAGTGGGGGGATAAAAGTGAAGTTGGAACGGGACGGTAAGTGAAAAAGCGTAAGAGGGGGAATAAGAAGACGGGAAGGCTTGAGCAGTAGCATCCAAACCCCTATCCACCCTGCTCGATGCAGCAGATAGGGCACCGTTGATTATCCTCTGCGGTGGCCAGAGCATCAGAAATTTGTTTGAAGTGTGATTCATTGTATTGCGTGGGAAGGATACTGTCAGGTTGGCCTGGCCTAGACAGTAGAACGATTAGGGTTCTCAACCTAAGTCTTTGGTTCAAAACCTGATCGCGAAGGAACGGGTTTGGCGGTGGGCTACAAGGAGTCCGTTTTAAGGAATCAGGAGGCTTAGTTTGTCTAGCCTCTAACCATTGACCAATCTGGTATGAGTGACTCTGAAGGTGCAAAAAAGCACCACCAGGCGTAGCTCAATTTATCTCTGAGGCACGCAAACCATCGCACCACGGTAAGGTCCAGCCTCATTGCGATGGAATGTTATTATATAACTGGCAATATATCTTGCAGCTCGATTATTCGCTCTTCTGTTCGCAGTCGAATTACTTCTTTGTCAGTCTGAAACATCTGGCGCCGTCGGAACGTTTCTCTCTCAGTAAGTGGCCAGTTTTACAATACTTCCGATCCCGCAGTGTGGCTGTATAGAAGCCACTCGTGGTCAGTTGGCGTGGATGACATGCGCCTGCTCGTGGTCTTCGACAATGAGTATTTGGAGAGGATTGCTCGTGCTTGGTGTTAACAACTTTCATGCAGCGATGAATTTAGACGTCGCGGCTTAAGGAATGCGGGTATTTCCTTTAACAATTTAGTTTTGCTGCGTCAATTGAGGTAGCTAGGTCGCCTCCTCTGAGTGTTTGCCGAATTGTACCCTGTTCGCTTGTTCAAGACCCGGCTGGAAGAGATCACGCGGTGATTAGCCGTCTACTTGCAATAGCATATGAAAACAATGGCTTCGCGTTAAGCTACCGGTGGACCCACACGTCTAAATGGTTGGGTACCAAGCGAGGATGAATGCCGATGGGTTGAAACACTGGGATATGGCACGCAGCAAGAACCGGGAGAGATTTGTGTATAGGAGTAACAAGATTAAAAAGTTTGATGCTAAACACTGGATAGTAAAATTGGAGAAAACGGCGTCCGAAACAAAAACCATTATTTATGTGACACTTGTGTCGATCATTTCCCGTTTGCGAACGGTGTTGGCTCCCAGCCAACATGATACTAACGCGATGGGGATTCATACGCCACAGGCCTTAATTCTATCCATTCGACTGTTGATAATTAACAACTTGCTTAAGTCACATTTTCCCCCAGACAGCCGGACGTGTTGATGGAGCGGCTGGGTCAAATGTGGCGGCGACCGTATGCTTCGCCTCAAAGGTATTTGGTAGACTGCGTCTAAGCTGGGACACATTGGTCGCATTATTCATTGCATCCCACGTAAACCCATGCATCAAACAAGGAACGTGACAACTGAATGTATGCCAAACACAGCCAAATCGGAAAGTCATGAGACAAATAAAGGCCTGCCGTGTCACTTTGGTTACTGTACTGGCAACAAGTCAACGAACAAGTGCTATGCATATGAAAATTAGTTTATGGCTCATTGGGACAAATTGCGTGAGTTGTCACTTGTTTTAAATGTAACTCGGAGTACGGTGTACAATTATTTACAACCTTTTAAAGAATATAAATTTCAATACAATTACTTTTCAGTTACAAATGATTTTACAGCCTGTTTTTAGTATTAAATAATTCGGGGTAATCCCGCGCCCTACTTTTTGAAATATTTATAAAGTACTACATAATTAAGCTTATTCATAATCCTACATATTGCCTGGACAGCAGTACGTTATATTTATTACCGTCGAAATAACTTTGCTGAAAACTCAATTGTAACCAAGATATTGGCATTTTATTGATATTTTGATAAAATAGGAAAATGGGGCAATTCCACACCTGCTCTAGTCAGGAATTTTTATGCACTACAACCAAACAATTGGCAGACGCCTGGTGTTGTCTTTCAGAGACTGGATTTCTCAGATGTTTCTAATGGACAACTTTAGCGACAACCACACATCACCATTGCCCGATATGGAAAAACCGATATCATGGCAAGATTCTAAACCATACTTCTGCTTTTCCGTGGATTCATTTCTGAGTTGGGCATACGAACAAGGTAGTTTATCTTTGTGTAAAACATTCGTAGTCTCGTTGAGCACATGCACTTCATTTAACGGATGTCTGTGGTCTTTGCTGCCTTTGCGAAGACGTCACGAAGCCGTTGATCCATGGTATCTTTGGGACCATGTGAACTGGTTGGTTTCTTTTTGTCCAAATCACTTCGATGCTCAGGATTTATTTTGTCTTTATGCAAACTTTCTGTAGTCTTGTGATTTTTTTCTACCTTTGCTGCTTCTTGCTGCTCCATTCGCTTCACACATTTCTGAGCAGTCAGACTTTCTCCACAATGTCTTGTATTTATCCTTTTCCGAGTTTTACTTTTGTTTTGTTTCAGGAATGATGATAGTCTGTTGAGAAAAAAGTGTCTACTAGGATTTCCTTGATCGCTCTGCTTCTCAGCATGAGATTCTTTTATGGATGTGGAAAGTTAACATGAAGCCGATTCTGTCGTCATGGCAGAATCTGTTAACAGTACTGAAACGGCTGACTTACTTCATTGTTGTATTGCCGTATGCCCACACTTGTGCGACTTACGTCGTGCGATGTTGATGTTGCTTGAACGCTGTCCACATATTCTGCAAAATTATGCACAGAGGGTGAAATTTTGGTAGTGTCAAACGGCATGATGCCACATTTGCTAAATCCAGATAAAATATTTCCTTTGCTCAGATAGTCACTTTCCCATAACTTCCTCAGAGGAATAGGAAACAGCGCTTTGGACAATGGCTGTACCTGGGTTCTGCCTGGGAAATTTAATAGGAATTTTCTCCCACTCTATTCACTAGTCCATAGACACCCACTTCAATAGGTTGGAGCAAGTGGGTTGAATTTGAAGGAAGTTTCATAATTATAACACCATTTTGAATTGCTACTCTAATGATTTTAATATTCATATGTGAAGCATGCTCATCAACAATTAACAGAACAGGTCCATCTTCTGATAGCAATGGGATGAAGTGGTTTATAAACCAGTCATTCTAACAAGCACTGTCCATCCAACCTTTTTCAGAGACCAGCATTCTCAGGTCCATTTTGCGTCTAAGAAACTTAGAATTTTGGCCCCATAAAGGATATATAGGGGAAGCATAGTCCCATCAATCGGAGCACATCCTTGCATTGTGATAGAATCTGTCCCTGAGCCACCAATGACACGAATAAGGTTTTTGATCCCCTTTTCACAAATCACTTTCAATCGTCAAGGATCGAGTGGAAAACCACTCTCATCCACGTTGCAAAATCTTTCGGGCATATTCATAATGCCATTGATTGTAAGGGTTTAACTAGGCATCTGCAACCACTCTTCAAATGTCTGTTTATTCGCAGCCAACTGGACTTTTGATATTTTTATCTGCTTTGGAGTTCAGCACGTCAGATCTGGATGCCTCTTTAAATAATTGTGTATAACCAAACTCGACCAGGAACATTCTTCCTAAAAGAAACAGTCCTACTTTGACCAACGGAAGTAGTAAAATCACCCACAACTTCCATCGCTTCTCTGCATGCGAATCCAACCCCCCATTGGGCAACAAGTTTTAAACAACTAATGTTCTTCTTTTTCTTCTGTGAGAACTATTTTTTCTACCATCTACCATTTTGCTGTATTTTCCTTTTAAGTGGTCTCGAATTGTCACCTTTTCCAAGTTGTACAACTTGGCAGCTTTCTCGGACCCCATGATACCTTTTCTAACTTGAGCAACGGATTGTTCCACTGCAGCTGTGCCATATGCTTCCTTTTTACGTTTGCAGTTTCGAACTATTCTGAAACTCAAAAAAATCAGTATCAGACCGCTCTCATGGAAAAAACAAATAAAATGAGTCATATGCACATCGTGATGTGCGGAATGGCCCCACATGATTTTTATTTGAGGTGCATAATTGCTCCGACATGCTAGTAATTTTTGTCGCTCACACGTAAAACCGGCTCATGAGACAAATAATTCAAACGCGAACAATTATTAACACTTAACCATATTAATCTATTTTACTCCGTTTTTGACAATATAAAGAGTTTTAAGACAGGTATAGATTTTAAAAGTGTAACATGTCTACTTACATGCAGATGACTGCATTGCTCGTGTATTCTATACAACTATCGGAACACTTGTAGATGGTGCTGATCGGATGTGAACAGGAAGCTGGCAAAATGATGTCACTAAAAATGGATGGTTACTGCACGGATTCAAACTACCTTTCAATTAAGAAAAAGTTATATGACTAAAAAACGTGTGGAATTACCCCCCCCCCTCGCGAGACTGCCTCAACTTACCGTAAATATTTACAAAAATTCAGAAAAAAGTCCAAAAACAAATACTGTGTTGCGATCATTTTCACCGATCTCGGGCGTTCTAGTTAGGGCGGTGGAGCGGTCTTTCTAGTGTTGAACCTGCGTGCCGATCACACAATCCTGTGCCCTTTGTTAGTTTGGACTGCTCCCTTCAAATTCTGTATCGTGTCTTCTGAAATGCACTCATTGGATAAGGACAGATGAGTTCGACCCAACGGGATTTATCTTTTAATGTAAGTATAACGATACGTTGGTACATCACAAAGGACCTCTTCGGCAATTCATTTGCTTAGACCACGCGTGCAACCTTGCTTTTTTGAGTTCCTCAGTGAATTTAGGACACCGTTCGACCGCGCTTTTTTAAAGCTACCAAGCAAGATATAACAGTACTGTTGGTTAAAGGCCTGTTTGTCGTCCCACCTACAACACTGCAACTTTTCTTGCGTCTTACCGCACAAAACGTGTGTGATTTTGCCCACTTGTGCGCCTAGCAATGCACCAGTATCCAACGGTATCCTTCTACTAGTCTGCACCGCGAAAGTTGCATAATCTGCACATTAGCATTTATTGTCCTATTTGTGGTAGTACAGAATACTTTTGTGCTTCTTTATGATTTCTACTATTGAGCTGCTTCAGTGTGCGTACAACTAAAAGAACACAATTGAGTTTTTGGAAAATGGCAAGGACGAGAGTTGCTAATATTTGACCGTCTGTCAAAGTGAAAGATGTCTCTGCATATGCCGATATATAACTTAATTGGCATGCATATTGTGGTCAGACAAACAACAGAGATTACGACCGAACTACCTCCTTGTGTTGCTAGCTTGGTGGTTCGGGATTATCCCGTTCCAGCGAAAGGTCCGGCGGCAGTGTCCCAGGACGTGGTGGGTTTTCGCCTGGCAAGCGTTCTCTCAATAAAACCACATATGTCTGATTGACAACGCTGCGACGTGGCGGATGTGACTCGCCACTAACTAAAGTCATTGCCCGTTGTTTCACCTCGCTGGAGCATTGAAATCTTTCAGCTTGACGCCAAATTACTGGGAGTATTTGGCCCCTGTTTGGCAGTCATCCAAACGAAAGGCTAATGAACCGAACAATCGGTCACCGGCTCCCAAGGGCGCGATTCCCTGAATGCGCCCCGCTGTCTTGCGGGTCAAGTCCTTACGATCGAAGGCTCCAGGCAGGCCCCCTAATTCAACCCCTTCCTCGGCCTGGGCAACCGGGAAGCTGTATGCCCGCACAACACGTGAAATGATGGATTTACGACTCTCGCTCACGTTTCTCTGACTCTGAGCTCTCTCTCTTTTGCCGAAGTGCTGGTGGCCGGGCATGCTAAACCCCAATCTACTGCACCACAAACCACTATCGTTCCACGTTTATTAAACCCTCCTGTTATTGGCAACCCCCTTTCCATTTCGAGTCTCCCAAAGTGCATTACAAATAAATACGGTACCTTTGGCCTCATCAGCGAATCGCTCAAAACCGATCGCACACATTCCAATACCAACAACAAGGCTTTTATTGCACCCTGCTCGCCCTTCAAGCTAGCTCTACGTTCAATGTCCGAACTCTTATGCAGGTTGGTTCACCAGCTGCTCTTGCGCACACCTTGGAACCCCCTATCAATCGATGTTTGTGCCCGTTTACTAGACTCCAGCACAACGCTGTGATTGCTCTCACTATTCCTAAGTTCCAACTGCATATTGTGTTTATCTGGAGATGCGAAAGCAGCAGCCTCTGGTGGCACCGGCGTAGGAGTTGCGTTAACGCGCCTCGTGAAGCAGCATTCATTGACTGGTTACCGTTCAACAGTCGTCTTTGTGCAGTCCATTTGGAAAGCTCAGTGCAATCTTCCAACCACGGGACCAGTAGGCGCTGCTTATTCATTGTGACGACGTACGCTTCTACAGACTGCAGTCCGGATGAAGCTGAAGCTCACCGGCATCCGCAAGAAACGCCGCACGGACATCGTGGTACTCGTCGGAGACCTAAATGCGCAGATCCGTAGACTAGAGTTTCATGAGCGTGAACTTGGGAGTCACCACGGCCATGGTACTCGTAGGACGGACAACCGCGATCGACTACTTCAACTGTGCGCCGACAACGGCTTGTTCCTCACGAGCACCAATTTCCGACGTTCCTGGAGCCAACATGCCACATGGCGACCTCTGGTGCCTGGTCAGACTTGGACTCAAATTGACTACATTCCTGTAAGTTATCGTTGGTGAGGCTGCATAACGGACTGCAAGTCAATTTGGAATACTTACTTGAATCTGGATCATGCGCTCGTGTGTGCTAAGTTCGTTCCGTGCTTTGGATGCACCCAACAGCGTCGCAGGAAACGGCTTGACACAGACTAGCTCGCCGCCCTAAATGTTTTCGGCGAATTTCACAGTACATTATTGTTGTATCCCGAAAAAGCAACAGATCAGAGCAGCACCGGAACGTATGTATGGAGGAAACTGTCCGCATACACGCGCAGTACAATTAAATCGACGGAGGTTCGCATTGCAACCAATCAAATGCAAGATCACATGATAGGCCAACGAGTGCTAAATAGAAGTGTGAGTAGGATAAGCTAATCGAGGGCAAAAACAAAGCAAAATATTTGAACACGACATTGTCCCCTCCTCTGTTCGTAAAAATATAGGCACTACATGTCCATGAACGATCTAATTTAAATGTCAGCACCCCAAAGAATTGTCACGTGGTGTTATCCGTTAAAGCATATCGGTAGACAGGGTGGCGTATCCGATCGGAACGTCGTAAGTTTGTATTAATTTGTACCGGGCGCTGTGTTGTAGATGTGTTCATCTGTTCAATAACACGTTGGGAAAGCGCTGTATGCAGCCGTCTTACATTCACCTTTGTCCAATCAGTCAACTTGTAAGTTCCTGGCGTGCACACAGATTCCACACGGGTCGGCGGTCCGAATACATTACCTCCTTTCCGGGAATTGGGCAGTCTCACACGAACAAATATCCCTGGATGATACGTCTTCCCAACGCGTCTATATTTAGCCTGGTAAACAGCCCGTCTTTCGTATTCTCTGTGGTCGGCGGTTTCTTCGGATGTAAAGACTGCATTTAATCGAGTTCGAATTGTTCGCCCCGGCATTAGCTCCGAGGGGGGTCCTTGCCGTTTCAGTATGTATGCAAATACCAACGCATCATCCCAGGATTCTCTCGAAAGCCGAAGGACTTGTAGAGATTTTTTCAAAGTACGATTATGTCCTTCGAGGAGTCCATTCGCTGCAATTATAAGTTACAGTACTCGTGTGTCTGATACCATTGCGCCTTAGGAATTCAGCATACTCGTTACTTCGAAACTGTGGGCCGTTATCAATGATTATTTCTTCTGGCAAATCGTACCTTGCAAACAAACAACGGAGCCACTTTATGATGACCGCTGTAGTTACGTCCCCGCATAGAATAGCCTCTGGCCATTTGCTGTAGAAACATGTAGCCACTCGCACGTTTCGCTTCTTCTGGAGTGCACTGGCAAACGGATCCATAATATCGATGGCAATTTTTACCCATGGCTTCATTGGGTACACGATAGATTGGAGTGAAACATTCATGGGCCTCGCACTGTTATCGGATTGTTGGCAGGCGTAACATTCCCGAATAACCGCCTCGACGCTGGAATTCAACTTCGGCCACTAGTAGTATTGTCGTATCCGAGTTTTGTTCGCACAACCCCTGGATGACCTTCATGCGCATCCTAACAGTAAGTTGTATCCGTTCTGAAGTAGTCCACGAAGGATGACGTGGGAGCAGTATAACCAATGGATAATGCATGAGGTCATAAAACTAAATATTAAAGTACGAGGTAATGAAAGAACCTTAAGTCTGAGGACATAAATAGAATGCTCTGATACGTTTCACGTACATGCATTTCACATAAAGATACCGAGATAATTGATAGTGGATGATCTGAGTATGGGATTTTCGTTCGCAGTCAAATTGGGGGGAGATATCTATGGGAGACTGCAGCTTATTGCCACATACAAAAAATGAAAAATGGTACATCACTGCATTTCTGAGTGTTACGAGTAAGGGAGCTGGGTGAAGATAACTCCATTAGATTTAAACCAGGTTGAAGCAATGAGGAACCCTGTATAGTGGTGACGATGCACCACAGCATATTTACATGCTAGAAAATGTTGGTATGAGGATACGTTCTGCATATAAGGAGAATAGAAAAGATGATAGGATCGCTCCTTGCAGAACACAACTGCCGGCACGGAGAACAGCGGATATATCACCGGTTAACGTGGTGATGTGGGTACGATCCGTAAAACAGTCACGCAACAAGTTACACATGCCCAGATGAACTCCGTGCTCGAAAAGCAGTTCGAACAAGATTGACCAATCCACGCTTCCAAAGACATTCGAATAAACAAGGAATGGTAGCCGTACGGATTTACATCTTCGATCTAGTGCTGACGCAATAGAATAAACTAGGTATGCTACTGCGTCCATTGTAGTGTTAGGGCCTGTTTGCAAACCGATAGATATTATCAACAGACGTGACTATGGAAATCTGCGGAATTAGCAGTCTTTTCGGAAACTCTCAGTAGCAGATGTACACGCGATTGAGCGATGCATTTTCTGATCCATTTCTTAGTACCATTGATATTCTGGTCATTATGCAAAGGTCTCGGATCCCACCCATAGTGAAATATTTGTTGAAGAAATCTGTTAAAGGGTGTGAGAGAATCAACCCTCTCTCATAGCTACTAGCGATAGAGCATCCTGACAACTAGCCTTATTTGACTCTAGTTTCTTGAGTTACTTGTAAACATCAGTTAAGCCGAAGGGCGCTGTTAAAGTTGAGCAGATAGTGGCAGGGGGATGCGCTTGATAAGGCCAAGCTAAACTCAGAATTTGTTTTGTCCACAACCGCTTCACCACTCAGGACTGCGAGCGCTCTTCCCACAAAAATGCCTCAAAAGCCTCTACAAATCACGACAGTTAGCTGCTGGGAACCACTTCGACGTAAGAGTTAATTAGCTACTTTAGCTTGTATTTAATTGTCGAAGTTAGACTCTTGATAGGAGTAGTCCTTTCCTCGCTCGAAGCCGTTTCAACAATGCCAATAAAAAGCTATCCGCCATTAGATAGATCGTTTAAACAGGACACTAGAGACCAAAGCAATAGGTGATGCATTCTGCAGAATGGTTACAACAAATAGACAGGTCATCGTTGTCGAAGTTTGAAAAAGCATATCCGGGAGAAACTAAAAACATCAAGGAAAACCCTATTATTTCGGCAAATAATCAATTAACTCCGATTGTGCAATGAATTCAAACGTATTGGAACCTTCAATTCCCTCACGTGGCCGCCAACATACGGAGGGTTGACAATGAAGCTACTAATTTTCACAGCTCGACCTTCGTTTTTCAGGAGCCGAAGGCCATTAAGTGACCTACACATTTGACGAAGATCTGGGACAGTTGTACAACGTTTTGGCATTGTTTCGGTTAACACATTCTTCGCGGTCAAGGTCGCTGGACTGGGCTAGAAGTCTTGCGGAGAATTTTAGATGCTTATTTCGGAATAACGAGGAAATTTTGAAGAGACAACAATGGGGACGGGGAAAAGTGAAAATGTGACAATTTTCCGTTGAACTATTTCAAAAGCTGCTTCTTCAGCAAGTCTTAGAGGAAAGCACAGGGGAAAATGATTGAGAATTCGAAGCAGTGCTTGAATAGGCAGTCAACCGTAGCAGCTACGTGGAGCACACAGGCCATTTACCTTGATCTTTTTACCAATTCCATGACTGAATTTCCTCATGATGCTGATTCATGATGCACTTTGGAGGCGTGGTTCAAACGCTGGGAAGATATGTCCCGGACGAATTTCAGCCATCAGGCTGATTCATGGAAAGTGCGGATTCTGCTCCACAGGGTCGGTACCAGTGAACATTCAGGATTCGTCGACCATATCCTACCCAAATAGCCGAAGGACATTACCGTCATATTACTCAAAGAAATTTTTGGTGAGTCTGCATCTTTGTTTAGCATTCGCTATCAAGGTCTAAAGATTGTTAAGCGGGACATAGACGATTATGGGGCACTAACAGACATGGTTAATTGTGGGTGTGTACGATTTAATTTAAGCTCTTTGACAGATGACCAGATTAAGTGTTTTATATTTGTCAATGCTTGACAGTCTCCGCGCGACAAGGAAATCAGCACTAGGCTTCTCGTTAAGTTGGATCAAGATCCCGATTCGACATTGAAGTGCAAGCGGTTAATCACTTTGAAACACGAAACCGCCACGACTGAACAGTCACCCGACCACAGTACCTGCTACCGATACCAGAGGATATCATAGCCAAACTGAATAGTGGGAAGCGTTTCGCCAAGCTCGACTTGTCCGATGTCTACCTACAGGTCGATGTTGATGAAGGATCGAGAGAACTGCTGACCATCAACACTCATCGCGGCTCGTACCAATACAACCCCCTCTCGTTTGGAGCAAAAACAGCACCAGCCATCTTCCAGCAGCTGATGGACGCCATGCTCGCGGGAGTTTCTGGGGCTGCTGCATAACTGGAGGATATCATTTTAATGGGCCGGACGGCAAAGGAACTATTTGAGCGACTCGATGAAGTGCTTGGATACATCCAGTCATATGAATACCGAATCCGCGAAAACAAATGTACGTTTTTTACACCAACCACCAAGTTCCTCGGCTTCATTTTCACAAAAGACAGTCGTCGTTCTGATCTAGAAAATAGTCGAGCTATTCAAAAGTTGCCTGCCTGCGGACCAGCAATTGCTACATTCATTCTGGGGCATGATAAGTCATTGCAGTGCTTTTCTTCCAGAACTGCATCGCCTGCGTGCCCCGCGTTACAGGTAGCTGAGTAAAGACTAAACCTGGAACTGGACGTCAGAAGGCTAGACTGCGTCCGAGCGCGTCAAGTCAGTGCTGACTTCAGATCTATTTCTCACTTACTTTGACCCATCCTGAGAAATTATCCTCGCTACGGACGCATCAAGTCAAGGGATCGGTACCGTATCTTCACCTACGTTCCCAGATGGATCTCAGAAGGCGATCGCACATGCTGCCAGGACGCTGACGAAAACCGAAACAAACTATAGCCAGATCGAGGAGTCATTGGCCAAAGTATTTAATGTATGGTCACTGCTTCAAGCTCTTGACGGATAACAAGCCGTTTACAGGCTACCTTCGGATCGGAAAGGAGCATCCCTGTTTGCACAGCCAATCGACTCCAACGATGGGCTCTCATCTTACTGGGCTATGATTTTGAGATGCGTTGTCGATCAACGGTTTCGATGGGCCAAGCAGATAAGTTGTCACGGTTCATTGATTCCCATCAGCAAGAATACGTGGACATGGCCATAGCCTCAGTTGAGAGTGAACCTGTTGTCAAATACATGGTGAGCGAGGCACTACATATTTTGCCACTTACGGTAGAAGCTTTACGGGTCAAAACGCTTCGAGATTCAGTCCTAAAGAAGGTTGCACACTTCCAAAGAACCAGCCGGGAACGTACATTTTTTTCTGTCGAAATGCACCGGAAACATTCGCTCTTCATTGTGAACGATTGCATCATGTTTTCAGAGAGAGTAGTCATTCCGCAGATGTTACAAGCCAGTGTTATGGCAGTTCCATGCAGGACATCCATGGCAGAACCGAATCAAAGTGCTTACCCGAAGTTACGTATATTGGCCGTTTATGGACAGACAGATGGAAGAGATAGCCAGAGGTAGCAGCAACTCCGTTACCGCTTCAAGAGCACTATCGAAGTTCGGATTCCATTCGTGGCCCAAACCAACAAAACCTTGGAGCTGTGTTCGTGTCGACTTTGCAGGCCTAAGCACCGCCAGAACTTTCTCATTGTGATCGACGCTTATAGCAAATGGCACGAAGTGTTCCTCATGAGCAGCACGACAACCAGCGCAACGGTCTCAAGTTTGCGACGAATCTTCAGCAGAAGCGCCTGCCCTGAAGCATTGGTGACGGATAACGGAAAACAGTTTACTTCGGCCACATTCACGGAGCACTGCAAGCGCTGCGCCATCAAACACGTGCGGTCTCCACCATTCCACCCACAACCGGACGGCCAAGCAGAGATTTGTGGAAACGGTCAAATGCGCCCTTTTCAAGTCAGATAGAGAGTGAAATATAGAGGAAGTGATCGACCGGTTCCTCCTTCTGTATTGATCCACACAGAATCCATAAACGCCGGATTGAGCATCAGCAACAGAGGCAATGATGCACAGAAAGCCCCGCGTGCCCTTTGATTCAGTTCGACTGTCCACAGAGCCCACAGCTAGTGTAAGGAACCAGAAGATGGAAGATGATTTCAATTGGCGGTATGGTGCAAAGCATAGGTCGTTTAAACCGGGGCAGTCAGTACCTATACGTGACTACCGGGAAGGACACGCAAAATGGACGCCCTGCACGATCAAGGGCGGGCAGGAGAACATTACCGATGTGCTGGTTGGAATGCATGCCTGGATTTCGAAGATACTGGAACCTTCAATTCCTTCACGTGACCGCTAACATATGGACGGTTGGCAATGAGGCTACTAATTTCGTTTTCTAGAAGCCGAAGGCCATTAAGTGACTTGTAAATTTGACGAAAGTCTGAAACAGTTATAAAGCTTTTTGGCGGCGTTTCTGTTAACACGTTCTTCATGGCCAAGGTCGTTGGACTTTGAATTTGCTTCGGTCTGGCCAGAAGTTTTGCGGGGAATTTTAGGTGTTTAATTCGGAATAACGAGGAAATTTTGTAGATCCAACAAAACAGTTAAGGAAAATATCGGTTGTAGCCTTGTGACATTTTCAACGGAGCAATTTCGTCGTTTGATAGTCTTGTAAGGAGGTCTCGTCAGTGTGAGGAATTTAGCTCTAGTGTGCATGATTGGGCCCAATTTTAACGCGTAGCGTTCTGAGCTGCTCCAATGAGCCCGTTTTGTGTAGAAAAGAACTTTGTTTGTGTAAATGCTGTCCAACTAAGTATCATGTCTGGTCGAATAAGTCACTAGATCTACCATGCCAATTGTCCTTGGAAAGGTGTCCTTTCCACTGAAGTAGCCAGCGACAAAGCAGATAGAACAAACCCGTTTCAGTTGTGGCATTGAGGAAAATTGGTCCTCAAAACACTCCAATTGACACAGATGTGTCAGGAGCAATACAGATGTTTTCAGCGATGGCAACTTATAGAGGTTGAGTAGGTGAATTGTACGGTTGTTGAATTGCACCAACGTTGATTAACGTAGGATATAACGCCACCACCATAAAATGGGGCTTTCTAAGGTCAAAGCTGATGGGAAAATATCTATAGAATTAAATCACTTCATTTTCCACATCAGAACGTTGTATTTGCACGCATCTCGCTGCATAAGTGCACTGAGGTCAACGATTTGACTAAGAAACGCACATTACTGAAAGGTATCAGTGGGACATGCGTTTCGTCGTGAGAATAACAAATGAGGCCAGACTGCCAACCAGCACGACGCTTCCGCTCGTTACAAAATGCTTATTAATAAGCGTTAAAAGATGTTCCTGACTTTGTAACCATATTAGATGAAGCAGGAATTTAACTGATGAAAAAAGGGTCAATGACAAAACAACTTACGAGCTCCGTGTCACCTGGATTTTTTAACGACCAGATACCGGTAGCGCCTGAAATTTATGTGCTAAACGTTTCCATCATCTCATTAAGTTGCTCTCAACTTGAAGCTTTATCTTTGTGGATGAGTTTTTCAGCACCCGTGTAAAGGTGCAACATAACAGGGGTTGAAGCACAGTTCGAACATTTGTATGAGCAACTGTTCAGTTTGACATCAGTCACCGATGACGCATGCGATTGGTTTAAGTAGTTGCCAGTGAATTTAACTAGCCAAGTTTGCGTTGCTGGAACCGGAAAATACAAAATGTTAACAAAGCAACACTGGTAATAACTGAAGTATCTGCACCAAAAAACGTGATACTAATGAAACCTGACAAGGGATAGGGATTGGTCATTATGGGAAAAACAAGATTGTTGAAAAGTGCAGACAATTCTCGCAGATATTATCCGCTTCGTTTGCGGCCTAATGGATCGCGATAGAACCAAATGTTGGAAGATCCAGAGTGCGTGAACTAAAAAAGCTACTGAAGGCTGGATTGATTGATGTAAAAATCATGACAACTGCGCCCACGTGGGGCTCGACTTCTCTTTATGTATGAAGGGCATTCCTCGGCATCCAATCGTATCGATGACAAACGCACCATATCATAACCGAGCTGATCGAACATATCCGATGTGAGCTAACCGTTTGAATTTGTCGACGAAATACGGGGTATAAACGTAGATAGGAAATACATGGTCGCTTATGATGTATGCAAATTGTTCACCAAAGTCCCATTGGAAGAGACATTAGCCCTCATCGGTAATTATACTGATAAAATTGGGTTTCCAGCGCATCACCGCAAGTCTTTGCTACGTTTGTGCACGAAGGACATACAGTTCCAATACGACAGAACTATATACCGTCAAATCGATGGCGTAGCTATTAGCAGTCCACTTGGGTCGGTCCAGGCTGGTAATTTCATTGGCCACTTGGAGCACACGAAACTACATCCTTACACACAAAAAGTGCACCTGTAAAGTAGGTACATTGCCGACACGTCCGTTGTGGTTAATAACGCTCAGCAAGCAGAGCGCTTACTTGAAGTTCTAAATAGATACCATTTCTGCGATCAAATTCACAATGGAAAGCGAGGTGGACAACACCTTCCACTTCCTGGATGTACACCCGAAGAGGAATGCAAAAGGCACACTCACCCGATCTGAGAGTATCGAAAGCCTATTTGGACAAGACAATATCTGAATTACAACAGTTTCTGTCCCACAAATTACAGACGAGCATTCGTCCGCTCTGCCTTCGCAAGAGCTCGCAAAATTTTGTTCTGAAGATATGATCGACAGTGAACTAAAACGCGTGTCGTCAATAGTAGGAGGAATTGGATAACCCGCGAGATTCACAGCTCGGTATGAGAGCGCAGAAAATAGTGAGAGAAACGTTTGATAAACGTCCCCAAGAAAAAAGTGTTCATTACGCCACCGTTTAAGGGGAATAAAAATGAGAGAAGATACCGGCGCCACCTCTGCCAGGCAGTAAGGAAACGTTGTTACGCGGCCGATGTGGTGTCATTGCACCAAGTTAGGAAGTTGCTCTGTAAATCCAATCCGGACAAGCCACATCCTCATGTTACTGCCTTTTGTGTTTATTTCTTCCACTGTACTTGTGGTAGCAAGTACGTGGGCCGAACTGAGACGAGGCTGTCAACCAGAGCATATTCAACAAAACATGGTCGTTAACGGTCCCAAAGTGCCGGTTAGCTCTATTGCGCAACACATCCTCGACTGCACTACGTGCCAATGTCCTCGTGATTCGTTTAAAGCAGTTAACCAACAGAGCACTGCTCGTTTGCTTCAGACCGCGGAAATTTCAGCTATTCGGCGGCCGAAGACCGATTTGTGCTTATGGCCAGTCTCACCTTACCTTGATAAGGTTATTGATCGCTTTTCTTTGAACTGAATGACCTTCCACATTGCTTCCCATTTGTAGGCAACGCGAAATTCCACGGGATGAGTAGAATACTCGAAAACCGGGGTTCAATATGTAATGTTAAAGGTATCTGCTTTTTGCTACTTGAAATATCACCTAACATTTTTAAAAGATTAACGGAATAGGACGCGATTGACCTTGGTACTAGTTCAGGAAAACAAAATGTTACACAGATACAAAAAACGTAAAATCTGCAATCAATAGTGTAAAAGATTATCCCAACTAGATCAACAGCGATGGAATTTGAAGACAACATTAATTGACGGACGGATGGGGTTAGGGTTAGAGCCAACCTAACCCGAGTAAAATACAGGGCTTGGAAAACCGAAACCAGCACGGGGTTGTGTTCGAACTTGTTACTGTGTAATAAAAAGCGAACTAAGTTCATGTTCCGAGTCGAGTATACAACTGACTCGAGGTAAGTATACACAGAGTTGGTATGTTTTCATCAAAACCCACGGATCCTGTGTTTTGTTTGGTGTAAGAGAACATTGTTCTTATCGTATGGCCCACCCAACATGGAACACTTGTGAAAAACCCGCCTCCTATAAAATAACACACGTTTCGATTATCACATACAGTAGTTTTGTGCTATTGGCATTTGCCTTTGGCCGGTTTTGTGTTTACTTCGCCAATACATATTACTTGGCCAATATCGCGTGCTCTGCCAATACAACGGCACACCAGTCCGGAGTCTGTGATAACCCAGCTTATTTGATCCACCTCGTAGGACCACAGCAGTTCGCTATCCAAAATCTGATTATGAAAATCCAAGTGGTCGATTTCACTATACTTAAGGTTATAGGAATAAGACTGGAGACAATCAAATTGGACGACGTACAGCAAGAGTCTGGTTTGAGCGACGTGATGGAAAAGCTTGGTGAGTTTTACGAAGGCAAGATTAATGAAAGGTATTAACGCTACCTAGTGTTGTCAAAGCCGCCTTCTAGGTGAATCAGTTAACAACTAGTTCACTGAACTCAAACCTCTGACAAGAATGTGTAATGTTCGCCACAAGATGCATGATACATTGATGAGAGACTGAAATGTGCTGGGCATTCAGGGAGAAAAAATTGCAGTAGAGACACTTAAGGGTGAACTAGTGCATTTCGGCATGTTGTGTTCGACACCCCCATTCATCGATTCCAAAGGCTACGCTTACGACTCTGTTCAAAAGTCTCCAATGAGATATTTCAAAAAGAGACCGAGTTTGTCACCAGCGTAGCTCTGCATTGGTGAGGCTGGTGGCTACATTCCTCTAAGTGGAATGCCGGACAGCACGAAGTGATCGTTGACCGTTTTCGCTTCACCAATGGCGTTACATCGTGAATGTCTCTGCATGCAACCTAACAATTTCAAAAACGTCTGTTAAAAGCGCTAGAACATTTGTCAGGAAATATTCTCGTGGCGGACAAGGTGTTAATATTCGGCGCCACTGCATCAGTGCATGATCTTAAGTTGGATTGGTTCTTCTACTGATGCATTGACAACAAACATTAAACTGTAGGATGACGAGGTCGAAATCCGCAAACCAGAGGTAGGAATTCATGGACACGTTTTAAGCCCTAATGGATTAAAACCTGATCCAGGAAAGATAAAAGCAGTAGAACCGCCAACTTCTACGGACGTGAAAGGAATTACTCAGTTAAACGAAATGGTCAACAACTTCAGTCACTTTTACCAAGACTAACCAAAGCAATGTCATCCATACGGAAACGGACTCACAAAAGAGGGGATTGACACTGGGACAACGAAAAGGAGAAATCCATCAAATGATTAAAAATTCCTGATCGCAGCTGCTTTAAAACTTGCTTACTTTGGCTCACCTCTGGCTCTCCAGGTACAGCACGATAGCAGTTAGCACGGAATAGCAGCAGTTTATTGCAAAACGAAGTCTGGCAGCGGCAGAATATAGTTATACACAAATGGAGAAGGAAATGCGCGTGATCACGTGAGCAATCGAACGCTTCAACGATTACAGTTTTGGATGAAAGACCACCATATATACAAATCACAAGCCATTGTTATCAATTACCAAAGGGCCACTAAACACTGTTTCCAGAGGATAATCATTCAGCTTCATAAATACCAACTTGAATTCCAGATGTACATTACGGACGCGCCGTCGAGAGTCCATCTTCCAGATACTGGTGCAGTGTAAAAGGACATTGGCACGGTCCACGCGACAGTAACTGGCCGTCACTGGAGAGCGTTTACAACAACCGAGACGTCGCACAGGTAAAGATGCAGTCCGCAAACGTTTAGAAAACACAATAACTGTGGGATTGCTGGAGGATGAGTGGAGTGTGCGGCAGAATTATAACGCGTCAGAGAGGGTCTCTGCAGCAAGTCAAAAGATAAGATGTCGTCGTGCACAGCCTAGAATACCACTTGCCATCTCCCCTTCTATTTGCCTTCCCACTCCTTCGTAGGTGTCGCCATCTCCCGTGCGTTTCCATATCATCCCCTTCCAATCACTTCAGGCTCGGTCCCCCATCGGCAAGTGTGACAAAACTGTCGGGTCGCCACGAGGTTTAAATCAGGCGCAAACTTCATCCAGTTCAGACTATTACTAGGTAGGTGGGATAAAACTAACATGCTGCTTAGGAAGTAAATATTCTGCCTTTCAGTCCCCTCGGTCTATTACAACCCACGGACACGGAAATACTCGGAACTCTCGACCGGACACATACCATTAGAAGTGATACCGTATTTCAGTTTTCGTGATGAGCTTGTTATAGTAGTCGGTTTGATATTCAAAGGAAGTCGAATGTTGATCACAGAGGTAATGTAGCGCAACATGCTGGAAATGACACATGGTGCACACTTGGAAGTGAACAATACGCTGCACGAGCCAGGAGGATGATGTTTTTGTCTGTGATGACCAATCATACTCGGGACTGTCGAACTGCCCAACCTATCGCACTAATGACGTTCAACAAAGGAGAGAATCAATGGTGCATCGAGAGACTGCGGAAGACCGTGGTAGAAGGTAGTAGTTTGTCTGTTCACGCATAACGGAGAGGGAAACCAACTCACGACAGGCTACATCAGTGACCAGTGCTCATATTGTGGTGAACAAGCTGCGTTGTCATTTTACTCAACATGGAATCGCTCCTAAAGCATCCTCAGACAATGTACCAGCGTGTACAACTGAGAAGTACCGAGCTTTCAGTGAACAGTGTGACTCTCAAACCTTATCATTATAGTCAAAATGGAGCTGCTATGTTTGCCTTCACCTTTTCTTTTCAGCAGTACTGTTAATGTATTCATCGTGTTGGCTCTGTTAAATGTTAATACATCGTCGGCGCTCAGCTTAGTTTCCATTTTGCAGCATAGTGTCTCAGAGATGGATTTGGTGCGTATTAAAATTGAAAATTCGTGTCTTACGGTAGTATTCTAGGAGTTCCTCTACCTTCCTGTTGTTCGGGAGCCGCCATGATTGCTCGGCAGCGGAGTGACGACATCGATACACCTGCTAGCAACCGAATAAAATTGTGTCAGCGTGCAAATCTCACTCGAGAGGAAACTTCTGTACCAGTGGCTTCACTTTGAATGTAGCGAGTTTGTCAGGGGTTATCAGTTTGAAAGGTCTATGACGTAACCTAACGAGATTGTGATTACTGTCAGAAAATGTGTCCGAAACCGTCATGGACGGTATCCAATGGAGGAAACAAGACCGAGGATACTATTGTAACTGTATTTACATGTATATACTGTGGCCATTCATTTGCAATTATATCGGTCAGAAATTGACGGTATTTTGAAGGTCCTACTAAGATAGCCCAATGGATATCAGGCAACTTAAAATCTCCGTTGATCAGTTTATAGTAGCACGGCAGGGCTTAGGGAATTAGTCAAGATGTTAATCACAGCGGGAGTAGCCTGTAGTGGATTCTTAACGGAGCTAACGTGCAGCTGCAGTGTGCACAACGGAGTCACCAGTGCCAGAATCGAGATGCTCATGGAATCTCGCACAACCATAGTTATGTATTGCATGCTATCCGGATATAAAGAAGTCAGGCGCAACAATGAGTTCGTATCAGAAACCGAATGAACAGGCGAATGCAGTATTTACGTTAGGTGACCACAATGCTGCGACAGTTGGGTCAAATGGAGATCTGCGATGTATCGGTGAATGGGTAAAATGCTTCCACACGTCAGTCGGTCTAAAAGAGCAGACGATTCACCGGCGTTATCGTAACGCATCAATGGTTGAGACTGCGAAGTGCTACCATCCATCCTGTTGCGGACTGGGAATATCTTCATCAGAGGGAATACTGGACGAAGAATTTCTGGTGTTCTCTGGAGAAGCTGGGACACGATCTTGTGTCGGAGAACGGGAGTCCTCGCTGTGCGTTTCCGAACACTTCACCGCTCCTGATTCGGGATCGCGTGGAGCGCGGTCGGACGATTCACAAGTGATGTACTGTTCAATTGGCTTACTGGAATCGTCACTTTTCAGCGGATTCTTTCCAGGGTTTTCAGAAGGACCTGGGTTTTCTGATGACTGTGGCTTATGCTTGCGGCCACGCCCGGATGCGACTATGATTGGTGAATCGGGATTGAAGAGCGCCACCGAAGAGGAAGAATGCCGCAATGTTGACGGAGTGCCGTAAGAACTGACGCCACTTTTGCGCTTTCGCATCTCTTGGCTGATAGCGATTTTTTCCTTTTGTAATTGTTTGATGACTGCCTGTATAAGAGAGAAGATCAAAGTTGGCGTTTTGGATGCATATCTATGAGACAAACAGTTCATCAATTCCGAGTGGGGGAGCACACTGGCCGATCTAATATAGAGCAGAATATATGAAGATCACTAACATAATTGGATTCCCGAATTACAAGTAATATCCAGTTTACTTGCTAATATGCTTGATGAATAAAAATGCCCTCTTGTTACCTAACCTGGCGTGATTTGTAGAGGGAAGGAAACTTGAGACAAAAGAACGCCGCTGCCTAAGTACTGTAGATAGACGATGTTACTTGACTACATCTAGGATTTCCCGTCCTCAGCAGTTTGTCCAGAAAGGCCTAGCAACAAGAGAGGGGGTTAAATAGAGATTTGCATTGATGCGCGATTTGGAACCTCTGACTCCGCAGTCACACTCACACGGTAGTAAAGGTTGAGTACAGATAGAGAGCGTGGTTGAAAAAACCCGCTGGAATCTGTTTGATGCAATCTGTTTGACTATGTTATACGTCAATTAAGCTGAATACGTTGCTGGTAACCTGGCATTTACCACTTCAAAGTATTCCATGAAAAGAGATTAAGATTGTTTGAGGCCTAAAAAAGAAATAATCTGATTCGAGTGACACCCTAAGTAGGCTAGAAACAAACACCCAGCTTAGCTCTACGGAAAACGGATGCATACACAAAAAATCTGTGGACAGTATGACTGTTTCAAGCACATTGCATAACAGTTGCTATGCTTGCGGTAGCAGTTAGTTTATACCATTTAACATGAGTAGCTTATACTCAACCTACTTACAAAGTATTCAGATGAGAATCGAATCGTTAGCACCCGCGAATCGAGACACGCAGCGTAGTGACCTCGTTTCCTGGAGGGATGCTCGCATCTCCCGTTCGCTTCATAGAGACACACCGCATAAAGCTCCAAAATATGGACTGCCTGATAGACAAAAGATACTGGCATCCTCGCAAAACACATTCATGCAGCGTATGGTCAATGAATAGATAGAACAAATATGCCCCGAAGTTAGTGATCTATGTCGAGGTAGTGGGGTAAATCTCCTATCGTTGCTGAGGAGAACGACTGCTACGCAACGTCGTGAACCCATAGCGCATATGCACGTAGGTTTTGTGTTCCATAAGAACTTTTGACGAAACCACTGAGCTTTAGAGTAATTCGACGGTTAGTCGAGCTTATTGGTAAATCGAGCTTCGAAACACATTTAACTAACTCTAGGTTGATCAACGGCTAGTCAGACAAATCGAGCCTCCCGATTGTCTAACATGATAGTTGGAAGCGGATTGGCACTACTTCCTGTGAAAAAGGTCGAGCTTTTAGACGACAGCAAACTTTCCGTAGACCCCAGAGTGGAAGACCGCAATTACGGAGTCACGAGTATCTCGACACCTGAGTCTACATCATGACAATGTGTTAGGTCAATATCATTAAAAACTGCCTTAACTCCTTATCGGCGTGCTTAGCTCACCATCTCCGCCAATAACTTCGCGTGGCCGGTGATACGGATGAAATAACCACCAATCAAACTGGAATTGAGATCCACATTGGGTAAACTTGTTCATTGGGTAATATTGAACAATCGACCGTGTTTGACATAGGCCAAGGCAAGTAAAATTTGCCACATCAAGGGCTGCCGAAGTTTTATATATATATATATATATATATATATATATATATATATATATATATATATATATATATATATATATATATATATATATATATATATATATATATATATATATATATGCAGGTGCATCGTTGGTGATCTTTGAGTGGATGATGCTTCGGTCATTTATTGCCACAATCAGCGTCACCATGCGGCGTCTGATTGTCAACAAAATAAAGTTCGCCTCCGTCCTCTTATGAAGCGAGCCTACATCCACTGCAGATGGAGATTGACAACGGTCTCGTCTATAAAAATGAACATCTCCTTATCATGCAATGAGTGTACGGAGGCGTCGAGAGCGCAAATCTGTAGACTTGCGATGATCGTCGCACTGTTGGCGCAAACTAGCTAACAGAAGCACTTCTTCAGCCTCCCGAGTGCGTGGAAGACAGTAGATACGGAAAAGTATATCTCGTTCTCTTTAGGTCGCTGAGGTATTTGCATCAAAGTATCATCCGAATATCGTTCAACGATCTCTTGATTGTGCTAGAGGATATCGGAAATCAGCTTCTCTCTGTATTTCTCTCCACGGCAGCGCTGAGTAACGGCACCTATCCACCTGTATGGATTAATGATTGAGTGGGTACAGCATGTGGACACCAGGCTTATCCCCAATTTACGAGGTGTATCCTACGAGGACCGGCGCAAGTGGACAGGAATAAAAACCCTGCCTTATTGTCGACTATGGGTGGACCTCATTATGACCTACCGGATATTACATCTTGATGATAACCCTACGTTGAAGCTGCTTCTTCACATGCGCACATCAAAGAGCACACGAAGACACTCGTACAAGCCTGTAGTGCCAACTCAGACCGAACGCTCACCAACTCTGATTCGAACGGAGGGTAGTGAATATATGGAACAACTTGCTGCCGAGCGTAGTCGAAGCAAAGTCGGTGGCAGAATTCACAAAATCCCTGGACAAAAACTTTGTCGGCGTGAAATATCTGGAAGGCTCGCCAACGTAATCAACCATTGCACCTTAGGAATTTTAAATGCAGCTACACGAAATATCTCTTCGTATTGCTACCCCACAGTATATCGTGAAGCAGCCAACTGATACAGCTAGATAAAGTTCAATCGCATCATAACAGACTACATAATTCGGGCCTGACTTTTCAATACTCGTACAGCGACACATATTCATGCGTACACACGCAGGCACATGAACTACGCGTAGATCAACGGGGAGACAGGGTAAAACTGGCTCACCGCATTTGATGGAGGCAAACGACGCGCAGCATCAAGAGAAGGGCTTGTATTATTACCCTCTGCTTACATAATTCGGTAACGATAACGTGACTACAACGTAATATGAACATCGTCAAGTCGCCTTACTTCTTATTCTTTGTCAAGAAGTTGCGATTTTCCTGCTTGGAATAGAATGTGTTTAATATAGTTAGCGAAAGAGCTAATTTAGAGTGAAAATTATATATATATATATATATATATATATATATATCCAGTTCCGAATTCGTTATTAGTATATATTTCACCGCAGTTGGGCTAGTGACTTAAGCTTGGCTTTTCCGCATTACACTAGATTTGACCTAAGCCATTTGATTTTATCTATGCATTTATTTTTATCCTCCGCATATTCCTTTTGTATTTCGCGCGTTTTCTCTCTCTTTAATTCACGTTATTAGTCGGTTGATATCCCCTGATTTGCACATGCGCTTGTCTAACGTCACCCTGATAGTAGATTAGAATTCATATACTTTTATGATTTTCTCAATTCTGCTATTCTGTCACACATTTAACGTCCCGTTTTCGTGTGTATTTTCTTTGGTAATCAAATTGGTGCCTCACGCTGAGGTTAAGTTTACACACATCATGCTTCTTTACCGCAGCTTGGCTACATCGACTTACATGAAAACTACATCTTCTTAATCCGGACACAAAATATTCCACTTAATTTGATTTGATCAGTATAGTCGTTCTGTTACATATTTCGTGTCAATTTTGCATGCTCATTTTCCATCAAATTATCTGTTGGCTGTTTGATATTAACGGTATGGCTGGCTTCAGGTGCATTTTGACCAGGTGCCTACCTGTCTAACACCTCCACCTCGATTACTGGTTCCAGGAGACCGGGAATCGTTGCTAGGGGGACGGGTGCACAGTCTTCGTGGCCATGATAGATTCAAAGTGTAGTTCCATACAGTATGGAGCAGACTACGACCCAAGCACTGCCTTGTGTACGTCTGGTATGCATAATTCCCCAAAGAGATAGACAGGAATGCTGCTGTTGCACCTATTGAAGGAGTGTGGACCGACTCAGCTGATGAAACGTGGCTCCCATCCACCTGTCTCCCGGTCTTATTCCTTCGGGTTACACTGGATATAGGATGTGGTTGGAGCTGTGGGTGGTGCAGCGCAAGCCACCCATGGTCCCTCTGTAGGCGCAGGCGTTCTGTGGCTGGTCTATGGATGCCGCAGTGACAGACAAATCCGGAAATGGATGCTACTAAGCATGCTTATTAAGAACTAAATTCCGGCGCTCCTGGCGCCAGCGCATCTCCTGGCGACATTTTCGTTTGGACAATCGTGGACGTAGATTGATTACGACGCTGTCAGTAATCATTGGCCAGGAGGCACATCGCACTATGAGTCAATTTGGAGTGTTTATTACTTTAGATCAAGCGCTTGTGGGTGCTGGAGTTGTTCGACTTTACCGTTGCGTCCGACATCGTCGTCGAAAACGGTCTGACATAGCTAAACTCCAAACATCAAGGAGGATCGGGCCGCATGCGCAAGTCTACTACCATTGAAGCTTCACTAGGCACACTGAGGAATGGGTTTCCGTACAACGTTTTTAAATTACGGGGCACCGCCGAACAATTCCCGCTGAAGTTGTGTATGAGCATTACGCAGAGCTAGCACTGTCGAGCCCAGACAACTCCTCAGAGAAGTCTGGTGGACGCAGCATGTTATCAAAATGCAAAATCGGCTACTCAGAAGACTTTCGATCCGCTGGTGGTGGCCAGAACCCAACTGTATGTGAAACCAAGAGTGAATCAATTCATAATCGCCAAGATCGGCGTGTACGTTGAGTGGAGCAGCAGCAGTTCAACTGGCCAACAATGCTCACTAGTCCCGTTGTTGTATTTATGGTGCTCTTTGGTGTTAAACACCTTTCCACCATCAGAATATGAAGGTTCCTACAAGTTAAGCCCTCTAAAGCGACACAAATTTCCTGGTTCGGACGAAATGCTTTCGGCTCTTCTCAAGAATGGAAATCCATTTCTTCTTAATAAAGCAGTGGTAGGGTTACTAAGCTGAATAAACTCATGGTTCGGAAAACCAATTCGGACAGCGCCACGGAACTGTGTTCGCACTTTATAATTATTCAGCAAAAAGGGAGAAGCTAGTATGTCTCCAATGTAATGCTCAAAAGACTACAGGCGAGCGTGTAAAAATTCGGAATTTTCCCACAAGCCCACGAAACATGTTCGTTATGCATAACGGAAAGTTGTCTTTGTCGTTTTGGGCACAAACACCTGCAAGATCTTCATATAAAATCAGCCATGTTGCAGCGATCAATTTTGGTCTGAGCTTTCGGCGTTCGCCTTCCTGATCGGGGTATTGTGTCTGGTTTGATATATACTTCGCAAATACAGCCTACACCTTCAGTATCGTGTTCTGGCATACCATGGCGCATTACGTGGGAGTCTGTGAGAAACCGGCTAAATCGGGCCGCCCTAAGATCAGAACGAGTAGCTACGACGCTCTAAAATAGAACCATATAAGTGCCATCTCGTCTGACGGATCTTATCGGACATCATGCCTGTTCTTCAAAAAGGTGACGGAACCTATTGCACCAACTGTCGATGGGTCAGCACCTCATGCAGAGCAGCGAATGGCGCAGATGTGAAGATCAAGCTGGCTTTCGTCTACGTCGGGGCTGTACTGATCATACACATTTACGACTCGCCAGATACTCCGGCACCGTCGAGCTTCTAGTCAGCCTACATTCGTTTGCCTCTTGGATATCGGTGCTCCTTTTGACTCAGTTGAGAGTTTCATTCTGAAAACCCCTTAGGTGGTTTGTCAACATCCGTCAAACTGGGGTCCCATGTACAGTGGTCATCCGAAATTCTTCGGTATCATCCGTGGAGTCAAAAGGTTGTCCGCATTATCGTGAAACTTTGTTACTGGTAATGCTTGGATTGCCCTGATGAACTGTGGGCTTAGTGGCACAAAGTTGCTACCGCACGGTCGACTTGGCGGTTTGAAACCTACATAGTCTTGGGATATACCACAGTCATGAGCTACGATCACTCGTACGCTACTCTAAACACGCTGCGCAGATTAGAGATACGTATTGCAGTTCGGAATGACCTTTGACAATTTGAAGTGCCAAGTTTCCCTGGTGTACTAACAAAATAACCTAGTCCTACTCTCATCTTATCGGACTCCACTCTGGAACTAATTCATAAATTCATTTCCATTGGGAGCTAACTTAGTTTAGAAGGATTAATGGAAGAGACCAATGCGCGCATTTCCAAAACCAGGGAAGCATTTGTCAACCTCCGGCACCTCTGGCAACCTCTAGCACGGTTTCAGTCTATCATCACTGAAAGGCCAGCCTCAAATGGTACAGTATGACCAGTGCGCTTTTATGACTACGACCGAACAATGCAAAGAAAAGCTTGTGCAGCTGCGCTCTGTGAAAGACATGGTTGTTGCACCAACACAAGTACACAGAGGCATACTACATCGAGATTAGTTTCATATAAGCCGATAGGAACCGCTCAGATATCCTTGAATACCCGAACGAACAGTCATTTCGGAGGAAGCGTGGCTACAAGTGCTAGAAATTCATATAAAGCACAGCCCAATAGCTGACGGTATCTATCGCTGGATTTGCTCGAGGTTCAGTACTTGTTAGTAGGCAAATTAGAAAAGCCTTTTTTGCACGACTGTGTTTCACGGTCAGTTTTTAAGCGCTCACCGCCCCGGTTTGAACATTGTTGGAAGCGGTGCATCGTCCTGAACTCAGCCTCGGAACGGACAAATGAGGAATACCTATTCATATTGCCTGCAAATTTAGCGAGACTCAATTCATACTTACTTCCAAAAGGAGGGCATTTCCCGATCCGCTGCCTGGAGAAACCCGAAAGAGTATACATAGCACCTGTAATCCAAGGGTCTAAGGTTTGGTATTATCAAAGAGAAGTACCTCAAACACAGCGAACAGCTGCGTAATGCACCCAGCAGACCCATTTGCATGGAGCATGAATACGCAGGTAGGTCGTCGAGGCTCTTAGGGGATCAGACTAGCGGCAAGTTTGAACCGGATTCAGAGCGTACCGACAATGGGGAGTATTTATCACAGCTATGGACGGGACATCGACTGATTCTAAGCTGTGTTGCGTCTGGATAAAATGAAAGCTAATTGGCACCGTCCGGCAAACTGGCGACAATGGGGACGTATCATCATCGGCCTTAGATAGCAGCTCCATCCTCGACTGATGCTCTTATTCGGGCATGTGATTGGACTATGCCTTTGTCGGCAGACTATTCCCCTTGATTTGTGCAAAGGGAACAAAAAGCTGCCTCGGTATAGGATTAGATACGTTTACCGAAGTACTTTGTGAACTATACTTTCGACATTAACGAGGAAGATATAAAGTTTTGGCGAAATGTGGTTTCTGTTGTTACCTACAGTGGCGGGGATTCTTCCCGTGGCGCTAAGAATAGCTACAGCATCAAATACTATATATAAGAAAGGATTGCTGAGATATAGAGGAACAAAGCTTGGCAACAAACACAATGAAACAGCATACACTAGCCAAGACGGCTAAAACGAAGCCGTGAAGCCGACATAGAAAACAGGCGGGTTTGATGGAAAAAGTTGTGGAGGAGGTAGAAGTGACAGGTAATCACCGCCACACTTCAACTGCACCATACTGATAGCCCCAGGGACACAAAAATCGATGGGTTCACTCGATACAGTATTACGCACTGCCATCAATGTGAAATGTCGTCCGGTTCGATAAGGCACTTTTAGGGGCATTTTCGCTGGTTTCCTACCTCCGACACATTAAGTTCAATTGGCGAAAACTGAACCATAGTCAAGTGGTAGAGCTGGAAGTCTGACCAGAAGTTGGAGTTAGAATATTACTCTAATTCTTCTCTGTCGGAAGTGATTACCTCGCGCCCGCACTATCTAAGAATACTGGTGAAATTCCAAGCAATGACCCAGTTGTTTAAACAGGCACGGAAGCAGGAGATCGTCATAATCCACAGAGGTGAGTCGATCACAGTGGCGGGAGTGAAGAAGCTATGTCGCGACGCTTGTGCCTGTCGGTATGGTGTCAGCTTGATGACAGTAATGACGAAGCTACCGACTACGGCCATGACCTGCCACACTCATGCAGACTGTAGTTTTGGATGAAAAGATGGTAGGTAAATCTCGACCGACACGCCAGTTGCAGGAGCAACCTCACAAACAGCAGTAATGTGGTCCTCTATTTCAGGAGCGCGCTCGACTTATTCAATCTTTTTGTCCTAGACGATGTAGATAGGTGGAATCGCTTTCCCCGTAGTTCCCACTTTACGTGCCTTATAGTCAGGTAGAGGGTCCATCAGGAACTAAGCAAATCGGACAGGGTAAGTTTGCAACACTTATTCGCATCTATAGTCCCAGCATGAGTTAATGCGATGACACAAAAAATTAGTTTTACTCTCAGTTGTCCTCCGTGATACGATCCGTGTCGCGGAGAGACGGACCACTTGGCCATTACAACGCGTGCATTCGGCGTGGCAGACGTAACCAGATCGAATGATATTCAATGGGCACATCTACTCTTACTGTGGGCCACTCAAGGTTCGACGGTCACTGTGGGCAGCTGATCGCGGAAGCGGTCAGGCACTAGCGTACAGATATTTTCGTAAATCTGTATAACCCTCATAAACCGTGGACCGGTAGAAATTTGACGTTCACGTCCTAAGTAACGTTGGGAAGATATGCGAACGAAGGATGTAAACATGATACCGTTTGGTGATGCCCGATCCACTGATTCAATCAGCGTTATGTGACAAACTGAGGAAGCAGATAACCACTGATGTGTACGAGACGGGCGGTGGCGTTTGCTTCAATGCCAACAAAGTGGTTGTTGGTGCATTAATACCAAACAAAGGTGGTATTTGCTGCATGTTAAAAAGAACCGATCGAAACGGAGTAAGTCCCACAATGTCTGTCAGGTGACAATTCGAGTTCTGTTGTAAAGAGACATCTTAAACCACCAGTATAGGGAGCTTCATGATACCTCAATAGCAATATAAAGGTAGACCGGTGGATAGTGCATACGGTGATACAGATACGCAGCTCGCGGATATAACGCACTCGTGATGCAGGCGTTTCGACCAAGTCCTGAAAATCTTTTTGGAGGTTGCCCGGGACACACTTGCACGGCACCGTGTGAAGGAAGAACATGCTAACACACAAGGACCAAGCGACACGTAGAAACCGCTTTCTCAACTGCGAATTGGTAGGTTAGTCAGAGTTGATGTAATATCTCCGGAAATACTGATGAGTGACGAATATTTGATGGTTCACGCACTCAAAAACTTGGTTCATTGCATGCACAAAAAAGGACAAGTACCTACTGAGCTGAAGGACGCCATTACGGGTGAACGGAAGCAAAAGACATGTCAGCGTGGTATTGTCCTGATGAGCAGCGTCAGAATATTGACTGCGACGATCCTGCCCTATCGGCTCGTCACGCCACCTTTAAAACAAAATGATCGTCAACTGCAGGGGGATCGAGTCAAATGAAACAAGGCGCTGTACTTGCCGATGTTTAACCGAATTTGAGTAAATTCGGGTGCCATGAAGAATACAGTCGTTGCGGCAGGCGGGTTAATAGGAAACTGTGTGAACAAATATCGGACCACTAATGCCTCTGGTGTATAGATAATGCACGTCCTAGTCCATACTTTTATCGGTATACATATATAGCTGCCTTACTTCCATATGCATTCGCATCCTCGAGCACCGCAAGGATAGCAAGTTCTTCTACTGTGCTTTCGAGAAGCAAAAAGAGTGAATTCTACTATTATTAAATAAAGAGCGCCTATGGAATAAGAGCCCTGGCAATGTATTCGCGTAAAATATGAACTAGAACTATATCATTTCAAAAGACCCATCTGTGCACATGAAGAGTGGAAAATGGGTACTGAAACATAGTGGGAAGTTCACCTCATTTGCCAGACCCATTTGTATTGAAGCAGTAAGCTGTGGACTTATCACATAGTAAAGAAAAACAAATCTCATGGAATGGAGCTGCGGGGCTTAGGTTAAATACATATGAGTCAAGTGCTAATTGCATGGACACAAACGATCACTAACAAAGTTGCAAAATACGGGCACCGAGCCACCGAAATATCTCAGCCTTTTACGTTAATTCCCATGATATGAGCCTGAAACCCCTTGATGCCGAATGATTCGATTCACTTTTCTATTGCAACATGTCTCGAGTATCAGTGAGTGATTATTTCGAATTGAGCCCTCGGCAGGCAAGTTAAATAAGACGACGTGAACATACCATTAGTCGGTCTTGTTCTAATTGCGCAGCCGCCTTGGCTTTCATCAAGCGGTCATCAAAAGATGACTTCATGTCGATCATTTCAGATTTAAGCTCCGCGATTGTTCTGTCCTTTGACAATAAATCGGCGTCCTTGATAGCCAGTTGTCGTTTCAAGTTCTTCACATCGTCTTGTAACTGGCTAATGGTCAGTATGTGTTCATTGTACACAGAATCAATGCTGTGGGGGTGCAAAAAGGATTTTTTACACCATCTGGTCAATAATCTTTGAAGGATGGAAATATGAACAGGTGGTGCAGGTAGTTCAGGGAAATCGTTAGAGAACATGTGTTTGCATCAATAACCTGACATCACAAGCAGAGCGAAATGCAAAATAACACCAGCTGTTTCGATTAATCCTGGCTCCGCCTGTCTTTCGCCACCTTGGATAGAGTGCGAAGGAAATGTTGCCACTTCATTGTTGTGCTGACGGCCATATTTTGCGTTAGGATAGCTATGGTTGGAAGACAAGGCTGATGTAAAACCGAGACTTGTCAGCATAGTATGTGGAAATAGTTATGCATGGCGAGGTTGACTTAGGTCAAGACAAGTGACCACAAACACAGCTAAAAGGAACAGCAGACACTAAAAAAACTGGATAGCTATCACCAACACATAAGATAAACATACTGAACTGCATCAATTAGCAAAAAGTACGTATGATGTTCGATTTTTTCCAGAATGTGTGCAGCGACTTAGGACTACGACCTACGAGGATCAAACATATTACAATCGAAGCGGTATTTAGAGGCAAAATCCATGCTGCCTTCCATAAGCAGAGAGTGGGCGATATGATCGCATCCCGGACGAATCGACCGATTAAATCCGCAGAGCTTCAACTAAAGTAGTGTAATGGTGAGACGACACATTTCAAAGAGCGACAAAGCCACTATGTCAATGTTGCAGGACAGCCAGTGCAAACTTCAGCTGGTTTCTTAAGTAGTATACATGAAGTGGTAAAATGGATAAAATCCAACAGTCGTGCATACTTTCCTGTTTGGCATGAATAAAGGATTGAGTTTTTGCAGCCAGTGAATTCGAAAATGTGCGGATGAGACGTATCAATGTCAGTTCACCTCAAGATGAGTATTCACAAATCGGTAGGCGATTTCATCATTCCTGGATGCACCGATCATCGGGATCTCACACGAAAACATGGTGCTACAAGGGTGTTTGCTTTCAAATCAAAAGCGCCTTGCGCTGTTTTCTGATGGGAAAAGCAAATTCAACTGAGGCTTCGCGCCAAACACTAAGGAAGTACATGTAAGATGGACCCCGTTAAAATGGACATCTATAAAGATGGTTACGTTGTGAACAAAAGTAATGTGAGTCATAGTTTCAAGCCAACTGAACATGTGAGCGATATAACCGTTGGAACAATAGCAACTAACGACTTGGACTGTTTCCAGGTCTGTTTCTGTGCCTATTAACTCAAACTTATTTGGAATCAAATAAACTCTTGAAATACTGAAGAAAAACTTTCAGGTGGGACACAGATGCCAACCGCAGGACTTAACGTTACGGATCATGATGGCCTGGACATGCGTCGTTGTCATCGTGCACAGAGACTGACTTCATATGAGGGCAGATGCGATGTGGTCAATGGTACAGTCGAAAACTCTGGTGATATTTTAATGGCATCTTCCCTGTGTACGTCTAACAGCAGCATGTCACTATCTGGTTGTTTATTAGCATACATCCAAATTTAAAGTTAGTTTATTACTACAAGGCGCATATATCTCGCAATGCAGGGGAGTGCGTGACTTGGGCGTGCGATATTCAGTCACATTTAACTTTTCTGAACACTGTGACTTTCAAGTTTCAAAAGCCATTAAGATCATCGGGTATATCTGCCATCATTTTTACCTCATGGAATCTCGCATATCACTTTACAAAATATTTGTATTGCTGTGTATGGAATACTGTTCAATGGTACAGTCTAATCTGCGGAAATCTGACCAGTACGCTCTGGAGAGGGTTCAGAGACGCTTCACGAAAAGCTTGACATACAGAGAGCGATGTGATAAACTTGGATTTGACCCAGTTTGGCTTCGGATACTGAAGCTGAACCTATGTATTCTTTACGGAATCATAAATTGCCAAATTCGCAGTCTTGAAAACGGTGTTCATATAACTTCAAAGAGTAGATATCCAATATGTAACAAAGAAGTAAAGGTCATAATTCCAAAATTTACTGCAGGAATCAGAGAACGTTTCATTCTAACCCAATACTCAAAGATTTGGAACAAAATTCCAAGTGACATCAGAACATGCTATACACTTTTCAACTTTTTAAGCTTGTGGTTAGTAAGCATTTAACCTTCCAAAACGTGATTAAGATGTTCGGGACATCACAGTCCCTAGATAACGCATTCGAAAACGATATCCATGGTGCCTGAATAAATTTCCGAAACACATACACATAACAATTCGGACAACAGCCCCTTTCATTACATTTCTTTTTCGTCTCCGCCCAAATATCTCTCATGTGATTGTGAAGAACCCTGATTCAATGGCAGGAAAAAAATAGCAGAACAATTCTGCTTACTCTGTTACCTAATTTGCAATTGCGCCCATGTTTATCTCTGAATATGTATTAATGAAATGTCATGGAAAACTTGTACCTTGTACCATTATTTGATCTGTCCCTATTATGGAACAGCTTCTCGCATCGTCGATGAATATACAATTTATTTTATTTAAACACTGCAGCTAGCCCGCTACGTAACAGAACTAAATCCAAAGGAAGAGAAAACAGGCTATATTCTAAAAAGTAGATTAGCCAAAAGTGGAAAATTGTATTTACTAAAGTATTAGTCAGTTAGCAATGTGTAAATATGTTTGTACGACAAACGGAAAACAGTCAACTGGCTCGCCGAGCAACGTCCTCGTGATGTCAGCTAGGTGATTGGGGTAAATTTCGTTTCAGCGAATAGTTCGGAGGTAGTGTTGCACGACATGGAGGGTTTCAGCCTGACAAGTGTTCTCCCCATAAAAGCCACAAACCTCTGACTAACCACACTGTGACGTGGTGGATGTGACACAGCACAAATACAGTCACCGCTCCTTGCTCCTCGCTTACCCAAATGATCCTGCTCACTCCGATGATGTCAGTCGTTCAGCATGAAGGCATCTATAAATCCCTTCTCACACTGGCGATCCGACCGAACACAAGCACAAATACAGCAGCACATGTACAAAACCAAGCAACATCACCACATACATATGGCTGGTGACATCCGGTTCCGGATTTGTCTGTCACTGCGGCATCCATAGAACAGCCACAGGACGCGTGCGCCTACAGATGGACCATGGGTGGCTTGCGCTGCACCACTCACATACCCCATATCTAGTATAAACCCGAAAGAATAAGACCGGGAGGCATGTGGACGGGAGCCACGTTTCATCAACTGAGTCGGCCCACACTCCTTTAACAAACAGAACAGAAGTATTCCGGCCTAATTGGGAAATCATGCACACCAGATGTACATAAGGCGGTGGCTGGGCCGTAACCAGTTCCACACTGGATGCATGGAACGAGTCTTTGAGCCTAGTACCGTCACACGGACTGTACACCCGGCCTCTCTAGAAACGACCAACTGTCTTCTGGAGCCAATAATTGATGGAGGGTGATAGACAGGTAGGTGCCTTGTCAACATTCACATCAAGCGCAACCAGACCAGGAATATCAAACAGCCAACAGATAATTTGAAGAAAGTAAGCACGCAAAGTCGACACGAAATATGCAACAGAAGAATAGAAGTAAGCAAACCAAAAAGCAGAATACTTTTTATCTAGATTAAGATGTAGTTTTAAGTGTAAGTCCGTGTAGCCCAACTGTGAAGAAGCATGATGTATGCGACATCAACCTCAGCATGAGGCACGGCTACATACACATGGTTCGCGGCATCCGGTTTCGGATTTGTCTGTCACTGTGGCCAGCCACATACCCACAAACCTTCACATACATAGATTCAAACAATATAGGTTCAAGATTACCGGTAAAGTTGTAACATTTGTGTACAGTCGTCAATCATTCGTATAGTTTCACCATGATCATGCCCATACAGGCGTGCATCGCACTGTCCAGAATATACCAGTTATTTATATATTTATATAGAACGGTCACATAAATACAAGACTTACTTTTGAACACTGATTGAAGAATGCTTCTGTGTCTCAGGTGCAGTGGGTTCAGATGTCGGGGTCATGTACCCATCAGGTCGGGTCCGCTTCTGTTGACTTTCACTAAGGAAAGGAGATACCACAACAATTATTCAGTAAAGTTGTGATACCATAAGAAGGTTCGCAACTGGAAAAGAAAAGCCGCAGCACCGAGGTCAAAATTTACCATCCGCACACCAATAACATGCATAGCAACGGATGGCGAACCAGATTGGATGGCAGGTCGTAAGCACTTTGGCAATCCATCATCGTCGCCTATAAATCAGTGGCATGTGTTAATGCCTCATCAGAAGATAGTTGTCTGTTAAGATCCAAAAGGATAAGAGGAGGTAAACGCTGTTGTTAAGGCTAAACGAGATCAAATGGCCGCACAACGATATTAATGGATGTGCGTTAGCCGTCTGATCGAGTTTAGTAGCGACCAATGGTAGCCCGAACAATGTACACGCGAAACATCAGCGATTCTGTGAATTTGTTGGAAAAACAGGGGTTAAAGATAAAGTGGCGTTGAGATATTAGACCTTGCTTGGTTAACAACTCAAAATGAAAGCAAGGAAAGTGAAAACGATCACGAGAGAATAACAAAACATTAGCAAGTACGGATTAAAGGACTGAGAAATCGGAGTGGCCAGCAATGAACACAGGGAGCAGCGCATTTCAGCAGGGGATAAATGAGCGTGGCACCGAAATGTGGTCTTTGTTGCCGAGTAAATAACCGATTTCTTTCTGGTGTACATAATACGACACTCCTCGAATGGAGCACAGATGGATTATCAGCAAAACGACGAAACATGGTTGTATAAAAGGTGTAAAATGCAGTCTAAATTAGAAAAACATTGTGCAGTTACTTGCAGAAACGGTTTTCATTCAAGTCAATAAAGTCATAAAGATAGCTAACAAGATATCACATAAGTAAATTTTCCGTACTGCTTCCTGGTTGCACTTAAATTCAACTGCTGACATCCACGCCATCTAAAGCAAGACAATTGAAAAAAATCGCAGCATCCCCCACGCGACCATCGTGATCAACATCACAATCATTCTACACGTTATCTGAAAGTGAGAAAAGCAGCTAACTTACCGCACTACAACGCAGTGAAATTATCGAGCACGTAAATCATAAAACGGTATACATCACAGAGATACGAGTAATATTAGCGTTTTTTATCAGTATGCATCGGTAATGAGATCGTGGTTGGAGGAAGAGGCGAAGCAGGATGAGGACAGACAAAGGAACCTTCAGCAAAAACGCCACTAATGCCGGCTCACAGCATGGCAACAAGTGTTTTCAAAGAAATGTTGATCGTCTTTCGGACCTAAACCATGAAGTCGGGACGCAGTAACTGAGGTCAACTTCAAGTGATGACCTTGGTGCTTCTTGACCATCCATCCAAACTCCGGACGCGCAAACAACGCAAGACGTGGGAGTCGGTGTGCATGCGCGACACCTGGCTTAGCCACTGGAACGTGATGCGTGCTGAGCGGTTCACTCGCTCTTCCTGCACCAATTACGAGACGCCGAACATGATTATTGCTCCCGCAGTGTTGCCGCCACACATGAGCCAAACTACGAAGGCAGCGATGGTCGAGCGTGGCTATTTTCTTTAGGTGTGTCGCCCTGATAGGCCAGATTCCGCAGCCGTACAATAGGGTTGGACACAGCTACAATGTAGACTCCGGGCTTCAGGGCGAAAGTGACGTCACGCAGGCGCAGTAATTGGCGAAGTTGAGCGGAAGCGCCTGGAGCCTTGACTATAGCAGTTAGCACTTCACCTTCTGTTCGACAAGCGCTGATACAGGTGTCCAGAAAGTCGAATTTCTGAGTGACATCTAACCGACCACGACCAAGGGCCAGTGCAGAAAGTGGTCCCTGCCAATCTTGGGGTGGGTTTGTATTTCCAGGGTGCAAAGCACAGCCCGAAACGCCTGACATCCAGTGTTGCTTGGCGCGGACATAACGTCTGAACTTTGGAGTACACTTGTCCTCGGTAAGCTCTAATCCAAGGTTTCGATCGCTTGGAAGAATCCTCACAACTCCCGGGTCGTGCCCATTGAAAGCAGTTTGCATGACTTTGACAATAGCGAGGTTAAATAGGATAGGTAAAAGCGTGCCACTTTGTCTCACCGCTGGAGATATTGGAGGACGGTGACAGATTGCCATAAGCCCCAACTCTACAAGAAATAAACGCATAAAGCGGAATCATGATATTGACGTTTTTATGAGGCACACCTTTCTTAATCGAACAGTTGTGAAGGCAAAGTCGATCCACCGAACCGACGACACGATGAGACTGGACCTTAATATAATGCGATGATTTGCAGGCATAAATGATTCATTGAGCTGCACTGGGTTGTGCATTTTGCGTCTTCAGATTTATTCGTACCAGAGTGCGCAATAGTTAGAGACCAGACGAACTCAGTTTCCTGGCCCTCTAGGTTGGGGATATGAGTGAGGGTGGCTTCCTACATTACAAAACGCACTCTGTAGCTCAGTGCCAAAGCCCCGCTGGCTTGCAGTCAGGTTTCTTAACCCAAGACTACAGTTTAGAACTCGAGTCTAGGTTTAGATAGACTGACAACACCTGCCAATGGAATACAATGATAAGCTCTTCACATGACTTCTTAATGATCTGCTGTGGCGGGGGATAATCAACCGCGCTGTATCTTCTGCATCGAAAAGGGTAAATGGGTGGTTACGTTACTGCTCAGATCTGTCTTCTTATTCTCCATAATTTCCTTATCTTTCTTAACGTCTTGCTCCAGCAGGACTTTTATCCCCTTATCAACCAGCAAATACTTTTCCATCCACACTTTGCTTCGGCGATCATGTGTCCTCTAGTTTCAAAGCACATGCATACGCAAGGCGTCTCCCCGGCCCATGTCGAACTATGCGGATCAGGTTAATGCATCCGTTTCTATTTGAAGTCGTCGACTCTCGCTAAGACTGACATGCCTCAACGTGCATACTTTGTTACAGATCGGTTAACAGGAACCACTTGCACAAACACTCGAGACCCTATCGGCCGATATCTGATGTTTATTGGAAACCCGTCTGTAAGACTCCAGCTCTGTGCTTACATTGCGATCCCCATCGTGAGACACTGGCGGAAATTCTTTATTGAGCATGTGCAGAGATGGCGCAGCTTCAAATCCCGATCAAACCGTTGTGGACATTGCTCGAAGTCCCGGAGATGAAGCTGCTGTGATCGATTGGGCCGCAGTCAACAGTCGGATGTATGCCGTCAGACTTACTGGCCGGTTCGATGCTTCGAAGTTGCACGGTGCCTGTTTGTTATTGCTTCCTGAGCAGTCTGTAGCGCTGAGTTGGATTCTCAGGTGGCTTGGTCATGTCTTCAGTATGAATGGGACCATAATACCGAAGCGCATGCTGTGTGGCCAACTACTTGCAGATGAGCGAAATGTAAGCAAGACGAGGTTAAGCTATCACGACGTGATATAAGTAAATTTATCACGAACCAATATTGACTTTAGGTGTTGGGAAGGAGTGGCAATGGGTTGACACTAATGGCGTGGTCACAACAAGGATTCCGTTGCTCTGGTGCATCAGGAAGGACTAGTAAATCAAGAAGAAAAGCACCCATTGCGCAAGCGACAGGCGTCGATTAAGCCTACCTCATCCACGTTAAGCACATGGTGCTATATCACATCCGGTCGTGTGTGCCTCAACCGAGGCACGAGAGGCCAATATCGAAGAGGAGAAAAGTAAGTTGAATGGATAAGCGTCAGCGCATGGTATGTACGCTGCTTCTGGTTCCATTTAATACATCAGACCGACAATGGGACAAAGGTGCTAAGTGTGCCTCATCGTCAATGATGTTGGTCTGTACATATAAGTGTGGAATAATGTCGTCACATTTTGATGGCGTTTGCTGGTCGATATCCCTGGTCTGGCTGCACCAGATGCGAACGTCGACAAGATGCCTACCTGCCGAAAACTATTGCCCAGATTATTTGTTATAGGAGAGTTAATTGGCTCTATGGAGATAGAGTGCAAGCCATCGTGACAGTGCTAAGCTCAAAGAATAGTTCTATCCAGTTGGGAATGAGCCACGGCCAAGCCACAGCCTTGTGTACGCCCGTACGTATGATGCCCTAATTGGACAGGAGTGCTGTGCATGTTGCAGGAATGTAATCTAGCTACGATGAGTCGTGAAATTGCTTGAGCTGACAATAGATGTCATCCTTACCGACACACCACAATTTTTTGGGATAGTAGATGGCAATCCAAAATAAACAATGGCTTGGAACCAGACAGTTCATATAATGGTTCACATCCGACCACTGAATTGGATCCAATCGAACAGTGCAACATCAGCCCAGGCAGGCAAAAGAGGACATCAGCAGTAAGCCGGTACACAGTATCGACGCTTCGCTACCGCGCAACCACCACCGGTAGCACGCGGGCTAAGGATACTGCGGGGATCGTTCCACTCCTACGAAGGATGGAACCTGCGCCGTGAGATTATAAGACAAGCCTGTTAAACTCTAGGCTACGGGCCGGTCCAGGAGATCACAACAATGCTCATAACGGCATTCGAAGTTGCATTAACTGGGAGAAATGCAACAGTTAAATGTCGCCAGTGAGCACAAAGATGGAGTCTGGGGGGCAGGTTTCCCATAGGCAGTAGATGATGTCGTGGTAGTTGACTTCTCTGTGTGATTTGTATTTCGGTATTAATTTTATGAAGTAAAACAATGCAATTTCTTATTTGTTGGCGCCGTTTTCCTCGCTCTGAAAAACGGTTTCCAATTCGCTTCCTGTTAACTTGTTCGCTAAGAGACACTACGCTATCGATGGTTCTCTTTTTGTTTTCATCCGGGGCGCTTTCGAACTCCCCAGCTTTACTTCTACCAGGTGGGCGGTTGTCTGTGGTTGAGTTATTTAGCTGCGATAAACCTCCTGCTTGGAAGTTAAACATTTTGCTTTGGGCTTTTCCAGCTAGTGTAAGGCGTGTGAACCAACTGACTATCCGTTGCGATCTCCAATCCTTAACATATCTGACGACTGAGTTGTTAGTTTTTTCTCCACAAATATGTCTGCTGATGCTGATTTGAAGCAGATGATGCAACCTCAGATCATGCTAATGGAGATGCTGATTTCGAAATTCGCCATCTTGGGGTAACCTTCTTCTTCCGCAGAACTGCCGTCAGTGGATCAAATCGCATTGAATGTTCCTGATTTCCAGTATGATCCGTAAGCTCAGGTGACATTCGGATTATAGTAGAAGCGATACGAGGATACCTTCTCGGTTAAACTGGCCAACCGAGATGACGAGACCAAAGTCCGGCCACTTCTGCGGAAATTGGGCCCAGTGGAACACGTCCGTTACACAGACCTTATCCTCCCTGCCGAACCTCGGTCACGCAACTTCAACAAGACAATGCAGACATTGATGCTGATTTCCAAGGACATTTCATTTTTCGAGTGCCTACGGCTAGTCAAATGAGACGCCGACGAGTTTGCACATACGCTCATATTGAGAAACGTGAGTGCGGCCGTTTTAAGCTCGAACCTCTTACCGAGGATAGTTTCCGATGCTTTATTTTTATCTGTGGTCTCCAGTCATCGAATGATACAGACCTACGAACCAGACTATTGGATAAGATCGATTTACAACCCAACCTCACACTAACACAATTAGTGCAAGAAGGTAAGCGGCTTCTAATCGTTATGCACGATACTGACTTGATTCAGCAAACTGACAGGGCATCTCGTTTTGCTGCCCAATAAAAGCAGAAGTCGTCATCACAGCCATGCAATGCAAGCCACGCTAGTCCAAGAAAATCACCATACGACTGTCGCTACTGTGGTTCCTGGCGATACCACAAGTTCCGCCCGTTTAGACAGCACCGTTGAGGACGGTGGCATACAGTTGAACATAAAGATTTCCGTCACTCCCCTGAATCTAATAGGCACAGTTCAATCCTCAAGTCTCACAAGCGACAGATTTCCAATCGTCGTCATCAACAGCAGTACATCAGCCATTTGAACTGATGCTTCGCTGCCATACAATCATGATGACCTATGGAATAAAGAACAATAAAAGTGAGAGAAGGAGAACTTACCTGAAAACCTCAATGCTCTAAGCAAACATTCAGGGTCAGGGCGCCTACACCTTGTGTAGCCAACATACCCTCAAAAACAGCTGCTTATCGTGCAAAGGCGGCATCAGCGAGACAGCGTCCTAGCCGCTTGCACTGCCATGCGTCACAATCAGCCATTACTCCGCAGATAACTCAGCACCAAACACTTTAAACAGGCAGTCCAAGAAGAAGACAGCAGTGGACGCGCCACTGGTGTTGGCTGTGAGCCACAAACTGTGAAATCTTGAGCCAAGCACCAGGCAGGTCATGTGGACTCCAGCCCGGAAAGCAAGACGGACCGACGGTACACAGTTTGGTCGTCAGTGACTTCATTTCTCGCTGCCAAGTCAACTTCTGTAAACCTCGAGCCTTTCCCCACCCTACACCTGGCAGACTAAACAAGGTGCTCCTAGGTAAGCGGTAACCGGGCATAGCGGTACGTGCCCAAGCCAACGCAACATATTCAGTGCCATCTGTTGATCTAGGGAACTAGCATGATTATCATAACCTAGTACTCTACCACGCACATTATCGTTGAAGACACGATGGTGCCACCCGACAACAGCAATGTTCTGCAGACAGCGATGATCAAAGAATTGAAGACGCCTCAAATCATCTGACCGAAAGGGCCAAGTCTCACTTCCATAGAGTAGGACGGCCCTCACTGTGGTTTTGTATACACGGCCTTTGAGACGAAGGGAAACTCCCTTCTGTTGCCAAAGATGCCACACGTTCAAGAAGGCAGTCCAAGCTTTTGCAATACGCGAATTGATTTCAGTTGCTATGCGCCCATCGTTGCTGATGCAGTTGCCAAGATAAGCGGATAGATCAACCACCCAGAGTTCCTCGTCATCAAGTATCAAGCATGTGTCGGAGAGATCAATTTGCCCAGTCCTTTGGAACTATCAACTTCATTGTTCCTCCACAACACCTCATCATGGACAGCCCATTTTCTTCCGCATGTGCCACAACCCCGGCTGCCTGTTTTACCTACACCTTGAACATTGATAAATCATTCGACTTTGCTCATCTAGACCACCCTTTATGGTTACTCAAACCCGCCTTACACATTTTGCTTTTACACACTTCATCATTTGATGTGTTTGTTACCAATGACCCATCGCAGACGCCGCAGGGAACCCGCCCCATAGTCTACACATGACAAACACTCCGCCAATCAGCTGTTCCGAACCTGTCTATCTTCACATCCAACCGATCTTCCAAACTATGCTACTGGCGGGTTTTGCCCTATCAATCATTGCCGCATCAAGCGAGTTTGACTGCTCGGCATATACCTATACGTTTAGACAGTCAATTGGTGGATTGGCTTGCTTCGAAGCAGTGCTGCTCGGTTACGGCTTCGCTCACTTGCGTGCATTTTGTGCTTGTCTATGCTTGGCTTTTGGATCAGTCTTCCGCGGTATCTGCTGAAGTTTTTATTGCGTTTGTGTGTGAGGAAACTGTTTGAAGTTTGTCACTTGGCATTTATTGTTGTTATTCAATAGCACGAATTACACCGGCGTTGAGTTTTTTACTTATCCCGGGGATTGCGAATGTGTTCCGGTCTTGAATTCGGACAACCGGTGGCTGCGCCGATCTAGGCGTTTTAACGCTCACAAAAGCGTAATCAAGTGGCTGGTGGTCCTACAGCAGCAATTTGCACTGAAGGTGCGAAGCGCATAGCAAATATAGGAACCACTCTACATAGGTTATTCAGGGTTGATTGGGCCGTGGCAAAACCGCCAAAAACAAAGGCGATATCGTCCGCATAATCATGATCAACTACTATTACACCAGGCAGGATTTAAACGCCTACAATCGTGAGATTCCGGAAGGGAACCCAAAATTAGAGTCCAGGAAGAAATTTTAAAAAATGGGGAAATCGGTCAACCCTGACGAACGCCACTTGTTATCGGAAAGCTATCCGACAGGTTACCGTAGACCGTGACGCGATCTGTGGTGTTCGAATATAGCGCACGTAAAAGGTTCACATATTTCGTGCGAACACCTTCCCGCAGAAGTATTTCGAACAGAATGCATCGACCGACTAAATCGAACAGATT
>OX104063.1:184234438-184343853 GCA_944474145.2 Dicrocoelium dendriticum
GCAGCTTCGAAACCCTTCACGTTGGATGCGGTCCCAGGGATCGAAATGCTAGAGGTTTGCTTCGAAGTAAACAGTGACCTCAAGCGAAATTGCGTGTCACAATCCAGACACTCAACAGTGAACATACAACCGCTGTGTCAAGCGCTGCTCGCGGAGCTCTATGGCATAAGCTGTACGTCGTACCGACGCTTCGCTGCCACGCAAACACCACCGGTCGCACGTGGGCTAAGGATACTGCGGGGGTCATCTACGTAGGCTTGAACCCGCGACCTCCGGGTTGCAAGGCATACGGCTTTGTCCATTCGGCTACGGACCAGCTTAGTGTCCGTCAACCAGTATGCGTCGGGCTACCTCTACTTCCCGAGTCCAAATCAGGACAGAACCGATAGATTGAGGAGTGCAGAGTTGGGGGAAGCAGCTCCGAAACACTCCTGACCGCAAGCTACTTTGGCAAGGTATTACACAGAATCCGTCTTAAGCAATAGGGAGCCATCCGCACTCAAACTCCCTACCTAGATGACCAGGAAACTGGGTTGGTCTGGCTTCTAACCACAGACAAGTCTGGAGTTTCAAAAGGTAGAAGAAGCAGTAACCAACATAGCTCAATGGATCGTTGATGCAATGGAACTACCGCACAATCTAAAGGTCTAGTCTCATCGCAATAGAATCTGTTTGTAGGAATAAAGAAGCTGAGATGCAATTGAACATTTAGCAAACTGGAGAAAAATACTCACATGATGCGTTCGTTCTTCGAACGGCTTTGGTCAATGTCATCGCTGCGGCGCTTGTTGATGCCGTGATCTGAACGCTCACGGGAGCGAGCAAGCTTGAAATTGTAAGTGCAAACCCAGCAGAGAACTTGCCCGTCTACTTTCTGTCTGCTGGCCTTAAAAATATGGGAGGAAATAAAAGCAAAGTAGTAAGATTTTAGTTGTAATATTTTGGGGTATTCATCCCTCACGGGAATTGTATATTTTAAAGGTGTCAAAAGGGTGCATTCGTCAAAAATCTCTAGCACTTCTTTCAGACGCAGAGGACCCGAGATACTCGCTTGGTATGAAACCGAAAAAGTGTAACCGGTAGCAATTATAAAACAAGCATGGAGAGTGAACGAGTTTACGTTACGAACCATAAAACTGAGAAAAATTGAAGGTAGCTCAATAATTTACCACGCGGTGGGTGCGCCAAAGCGTGAGAGATAGAGCATGTGGAAGAATAAGAAATTGAAGCTAATGACAAAATCGGAAATTCCACAATTACGGTCGTAAGGTATGACAGAGAAGATCAAACTGTAGGTTCAGGGGGTAATGGCAACAGTAATCTAAAGAAGCCGTTACGCATAGTCCGTGCATTTAGAAACTGTGTGCGCGAGATCACGAGATCATATAAGTAATGGTAGTTTGAGATGACCGCCGGCGCGCTGAGTTGCTCCGGAGACAAATCCCATCTTTATAGTTACGTAAAGACCAATATTCATCGAGAAAACTACATCTCATTGTCTTAAAGATGTAATTTCTGTCGGTGAGGAAACATTTACAGCCGAAATATCCTGCTCGGTGCGCAATGAAGTCTGCAGAGGACTGAATCTTAGCTAACAGGTCGAATATGGAGTCAAGACAAGAAGATGTAACTAGAGTAGACCTGGCTTGTTACGAATATCCAGCGCCATAAAACCTACTGCAAACAGTAGACCCCCAGTATTTTGAAATCGGAAATAGCTCTCGCTAAGTTTTAATCGGCGAGCCTGGGTACAAGGCCGACATTTGTAAGGTAGTAGGTAATGAACCACTTGTCACTAGTTGTATAACCAGCTACCGTCATCCTCTGTGTACTGCCGATAATAATAGCACTATCCCAAAAATAGTGACAGGGGTCTTAAACCTCGCCGAATAGGTGATACAGATGCATTCAGAATGGAAGGATAAATAATACGTTATCGAACAGTGTTTGTCGATAATGACCTCAAACTGTCGTACAATCAACGCTACAACTGAGGGTCGATATCCGCTTAAATAACGCTAGGACGATGCTAACCTAGGAAGAAAGAAAAATTGAGTATGAGTGGACCGCACTCGTGTAGTCGTTAAGGATATAGACTGCCGCAAATGTATCTGCTGCATATCGTTCGTGATCTGCAGTGGAGCAAGCGTTGGTAGGCTCGCACGATAGAGTCGCGAGTAGCACCTAAAATACGTTCTTATATGATGAAGATTAGAGGTAACACTCAAGACCATTTATACATAACGCAAATCGCATTAAACGGTTAATCGTGCATCAAGGCAATAAAACAAACAGAATGACTGGGGAGTGGTAACAAGGCAGCCTTGGGGCTGGTGTAGCACTTAATTAGCACAAGTGTGTGGAGTGAAGATGAGACAATCCCAATGCAATCTTAAGTAACGGAAGTCGAAACACAGTGATGGTACGCACGCAAAGTATTACACACGAAGTCTGATGATGCGAATGCGAAACTACCGTGTTCAACCAGACATGCTGTAAAGTTCAGTTGGGTCAACCTCGTGTAGCCCAAAACTAGAGATACCCATGTGGAAAATCGTGTGGTGAAAAGGTTTCCATATTATCACCCGGCCGCCACAATTAGCTGACAAAGTAAACGAAGCTTCAGACACCAAGTTAACACCCACAAGATATTTACACAGTACGGACAGCCGCCATTCATGCAGTCCCAGTGTAACTGTATGTTCATGGTTCTACTCCACCTAATAATAATAGTAACAGAATGCCCGAGAACATACATCTGGCCGAACGATGCGATAATGCAAACGGAATTTTTCAAACAGTTGTATAAATTGCAAAATGCGGTAAGAAGATGAAAGCTAGTTGACGCATGCATTTCGTATCACCTTGTCAGTACCACAGATAATGGTACTGACGAGATAAAGTAAAATGCATGCATCTACCAGACTTAGTCAACATACTGCATTGTTCAAACAACTAAAGGGTACTAACTGCTTTAAAATGGGAAAGTGTCAATGTAGGATCACTCGTCCATTTACCTACGACGTGCCCCTCCTAACATCTCCCCATACGAAGTCCACTGTCATGTGATTTCAATCTGGATCTTACCTGTGACGCTATGACAGCGACCACAGCGGTCCGTCCATCTTCTGGGCCGATACTCAGAATCAGGAGTCTGTAAGAATGTTTGCGCTACGTTGCTGAGTAACCTGTCGTTGACTGCTTGAACTTGTCCAAAAGTATTTCAATGTGCGTAGACAAGCATCTTCTCTTCTGTCAAGCGCTGTGTATCTCCTGAGTTGTTTGATGTGGCGAACCCACTGGTCATCGCTTACGGCCACTTCATAGCAGACATGGCTGTGTCTTTTATAACCAATCCAGAAGTCCACGAGATCTTGTCGTTTCGATCGTCTTTTGGACAAAAGTTCATCGTCAAAATGTCACGGTATTGCGTGATGTCTTTGGTTGTACCGATGCTCCATTAGCAAGCAGTCTTACCACATCAAACTTCGTTCGAAACCTCCTGAGTGAAATCGATTGTGCTGTGGTGTCCGTGGATTAAGCGAAATTCTGCATGGTAGCAGAAAAGTCTGTAGGACCTCTTGAATTGATCCGTATTCGTTAGCTGTGAGCAAACCACAAGTCTATCAGCTTGCCCATGGAAGGGTGGATGATGAGGAGGTGAACATACGTGTCCATGCCATGTAGCGCACAAAATTCAGCAGTGTGAAGAAGTAATCTGAGTTCCGTTGTCGGATGAAAGGGATTCCAGAAAACCGAACCGACTGAGTATTTCCATGAAGGTGGCGATAGTTGCGGTGTTGAGCCGTTCCACATTTTCTGTATGCATGGACAACGAGTAAGAAGTTCCGTGCCTTGATTGGCACCACAAAATCAAGGTGTACCCTTGATTATGGTTTCGTGGGCGTCGGTCAGCAGAAGAGTCCACATTTCCACGATGATTTCGCTCCTAGGGCCCACTTTGCGCACGAACATGCTAACTCTGCCATTTGAGAATCTATAAACGGTCAGTGTTCATAATTTCTCGCTAGAGACTTCATTCTGTTGCAACCGGGCTGTCCAGCATGAAGCTCTTTTAGGTCTTAGAATTGGAGTTCAGTTGGAATGACAATACGTTCACCAAACAAGATACAGTCTTGGATGACAGATAATCCATCTCTTCCCTGGAACAATTTTTGCAGCTGCGGTCAGAAATTTTAAGTGGCTACTGTGGGTAGTCCGCCGCAACGAGACTGGACCTTAACGTGGTGTGACGGTTTGCGTACCTCATTGACCCATTGAGCTATACTGGGTGATGCCTCCGGGCACCTTGAGAGCTACTGTTCCAGGTTGGTCAATGGTGAGAGGTCAGACAAACTCAGTCTCCTGGTCCTCCAGGTTGGAAGTTTGAAATGAGATGGCGTACATTTCTGTAAAACTAAATCATCGACACCTCCCCGCTGCGCTGCGGACAGGCTTTTGAGCCAAAGGCTTTGGATGAGGACCCTAATCGTCCTCCTGCCTAGGTCTGGGCGCCCCGGCAGTATCTCAGCCCACATAAAACCATGACATCTTCTTCAAACATAAACTTCATCCTGCATCGGCCGCCGCGCAGATTATCAAGGGTCACCTTATCTGCTGCATCCAGCAGGGCGGATAAGCGAAAACATGTTACTGCTGGCGTCCCCCTTCTTTTTCACCTTTTTCTCTTACTCCCATCCGACCCCCACTACTAACCTTCCTTCTATAATTCCCAGCTTAATTGACGGCAACCGAAGTGCCACTGGAGTAGAACCATCTGCAGCTACCATTCCACAGAACCCATCGGACGCCTATCGCCAAAAGTCCCGTATAAGGTCACGCCACCCCGTTACCATGGCGACATACAATGTTCGCATACTAAGACAAACAGGTCAACAGGCTGCACTCGCACGCACCTTGCATACACTGGGTATTGATGTGTGTTGTGTGTCCGAAACTAGGATCAATGACCCTAACGGGGTTATTGAATAAACAGTACCAGGCTTATCCTCTAGTTATTCGTTGCACGCATCCGGAGACGCCAACGCAGCATTCATGCGTCAAGCGGGTGCAGGTATCATTCTAAGCTCCAAGGCACAGCTGTCGTCGGTTGATTGGATTCCGGTGAATAGCGGCTTGGGCTTAACGCCGAACGGACTGACAACGGCGAGCGTCAGCTGCGACTGTGTACGGGGAACCATTTGTTGCTTAGTAGCACTGCTTTTTGACACAGTGGGCGCCGAAGTGCCACTTGGCGTCCTACTGTAGCTGGCCAGCCATGGACCGAAATCGACCACACTGCCATAAGTTACAGATGGCGTGGTTCCATCCTGGATTATCACTCGCACTGGAGTATCTGTGTCGAATCTGAGCATGCCTTGTTACGCCGTCGTTTCTCCATGAACTTTACCGGGAGGCGCACTAAGCGTCTCCTCCAATTAGCAACTGGGAAATTGCCTCAGCCCTCGGTCAGGCAAGCCTGTCAATACGCAATGCGTACCAAACTTTCGCTGTCTTGTCCTAATGACCCTGAGCTTCAGTGGAATAGGATCTCGGCCGCCATGCACGACGCAGGAGCATCTGCTTGTGACACTATCCATCGTCAATGCGCCAGTCACTGGATATCCAAGAGGTCAGCGAACCTGTTGGAATCTAGAAGAAATCTCCCGCCTGGCTCAGAACACAATGTGACTAGACGGACTAATAGGCACGAACTCAAGCGGAGCCTCCTTGCTGACAAGGTAGCCTGGTGGACCAGTCGAGCTTAAGAAATGGAGGAGGCAGGAGTAGTAGGCGATTACCGCAAGCCCTTCCAACTAATCCGCACCACCGGTCCCAGGAAACCAGGTGTCAGTGAGACAATAAGAGACAGCGCGGGTGCCTTGTTACACAATAAAATGCGCCGTATGACATGTAGGGCGGAATACTTTCAAGATCAGTCGTCATCATCATCATCATCATTACACGTTAGCTGGAGGTGGAAAACACCTCAGCTATTGTGCCGCAATACAAAAGACAAGAAAAGGAAAACAAACAGTGGCACGTGGGCTGAATCCCCAATAACTGATGGACATCGTTCCGGAGAGCTAACAGCTGGCTGCCGTAAAAGAGAGTCATAGTATGCCTAACAAGTGAGATCGCGATTGGAGGGGGATGGACAAAGGAACTCACAACACAAACGCCACTGGAGCCGGCTCCAAGCCCTATCAGCAAGTGTGTCTAACCAAACGTGTTCACCGTCCTTAGAAAACCAGCCAGGCAGTCGAGATGCACCAACCGACGCCAACTTCGAAGTAAGGGTTTTCATTTCTCTCGACCAATTCATCACTTGGCCTCCCCTCCTCCTCTTCTAACCGCACCCACAACGCGCAAACAATGCACGTCGCGGGAGTCAGTGTGTTGGCATGCGCAACACGTGGCCCAGCCATCGGAGTCTGGTGCGTGATATAATGGTGCTGAGCGGTTCACTTGCTCTTCATGCACCAAATACGCGACGTCGAACATGCTCATTGCTCACGCGGTGCTTCCACCAGACATGAGCTAAGCTGCGAAGGCAGCGATGATCGAATATGACGAGCCTCTTTATGTCTGTCGACCTGATGGGCCAGGTTTCACAACCATATAGGAGAGTTGAACGGACGGCTGCGTTGTAAACTCTCCCCTTCAGGGCGAGAGTAATGTCGCGTCTGCGCCACAGGTGGCGGAGATAGGCAAAAGCACCTTGAGCTTTTGCTATACGGTTCGTAACCTCATCTTCAATCCCACGGGTGCTAATATAGCTACCCAGGTAGTTGAATTCCTGAACGACTTCTAGCTGATCAAAATCAAGCGTTAGCGCAGGGTTGGTTCCCTGCCAATCCTGGAGAAGTACTTTGCATTCAATGGAGCAAAGCATAGCCCAAAACGATTGACAGCCAGTGCTAATCGGTCCAGTGCTGTTTGGCATGTTTGGGAGCTGTCACAGATTAGGGCAATATCGTCCGCATACTCCAAGTCAAGAAGTCGCTCACCAGGAAGTAGCTCCACACCTTCTAGGTCGTGTCCAGCGAACGCTGTTTCCATGACTCCATCAATAGCGAAGTTGAAGAGGAAAGGTGACAGCGGGCATCCTTGTCTCACACCGCTGATGATACTGAAGGGTGGCGAGAGTTTGCCATAAACCCTCACCCCGCCCGAACTATGCGCGCACAGCGCTTTGATAATGTTTACATATTTATCAGGCACACCTTTAATCAAAACAGACAGTCCCAAAGGGCACATCGATCGACTGAGTCGAAGGCACCTTTTATGTCAAGAAACACGACAACGGTGGGTCACCAATAAACATGGCGGTGCTCCAACACTTGACGCAATGTGACGATGTGGTCGATGCAGCCCCGACCTCGATGAAATCCGGCTTGCTCTTCCCGAATCTGATTTTCACGAGTGCCAGTCAGTCTGTGGAGAATGACAGAGGCAAGCAATTTAGAGGCAATCGAAATCAGACTGATCCCTCTATGATTGCCGCATTCTAAACGGGAGCCTCCTTTGCAAATTTGGACAATGACGGAGCGATTCCAGTCTGTCGGGATTGTCTCCTGCTCCCAAAGTTTTATTAGCAACTCGTGTAGATCATCTACTAGAGCGGGTCCCCCGAATTTGAAGAGGGCTGGGGGAATTCTATCTGCCCCTGCGGCCTTATGCAATTTCAACAGCCTGATCTCACGTTCGACTTCTGCGCGTGAGGGCGGATCTAAGGAGACGGGCCAAGGAGAAGGGCGCTCAATGCCCGAAGAAGAAACCGATAACTCAGGTTGGTTAAATTGCCTTGCAAAGTGTTCGGCCCAACGCTCCAAGCGTTTTGACAGGCTATGGATCGGCTGCACACTCTCCTCGTGTATGTTCGCGCTAACACCAGGTCTCCTGCTGCCTGTTTCCCGTATCAGAGGGAATAACTTACGATGATTACCAACGGCAGCGGTTGTTTCCATCTCAGAGACACGATGAGACCACCAGGTTTCGCGGTCCTTCTTTAGGCTAGCATGTAGTTTTGCCCTGAGATTTTTGCGAGCCTCATTGTATTCGCTTCCAGCCGGAAGACGTCGGCGAGCATCCATAAGTTCCAGAGACTGTGTAGAGACCCAATGTCCGGTTTGGCAAGTTGCTTTGCCATATGAAGACATGCCTGCTAACAGCAACACTTGACGAATATGCCACCAGTGATCTTCAACGGTGTTTAGTGGGCGCTTACTCAGCCCAGATGACAGCGCACTTTGGTACACATTCAGAACATCTGGCTTCGCCAGCTGGTTTGTGTCAATCCGTTTACATCGACGTTGCGGACGTCCACCAGAACGCACCAGGAAGTCGGCACAGACAAGTGCGTGGTCAGAGTCCACGCTCGTGCTCCAAGTCGAGCGACAGTTTTGGACACAACCTCTCCAGCGGGAACTGATCGCGATATGATCAATTTGCGTCCATGGCTGGCCAGAGGCTGGTGGCCGCCAAGTCACACTCCTGCGGGTGCTGTGTCAAAAGTTAGTGCTCGCGAGAAAGAGGCGAGCATCTTTGTCGAAAGTTAGTGCTCCCGAGAAAGAGGCGAGCCCCCTGCTCAAGGACCTCTTTTTACTCAGGTGAGGCAGGACGCGCCATGGACGGTTAGTTTAGAAATTCCGTCGCAGGCCGAGGTCCGAAACGCAATCACAGCTCTCACTCGTTTTCGTGCTGCTCTCCCGTATCCCCTCCCACTTGCACTATTTAAGGATGGAGGTGACGTCCTCTGCAAAGCACTGACCTCCATATTCGAACGTATCTGGAAGGAAAAAAGTGTCCCGGATAATTGAATCGAATCGATGCAATATACAACAAGGGCGGTCGCACAGACTGTTCTAACCACATGAGTATTAGCTTAACCCCAGTTGTGACAAAATTACTAGACTCCATCCTCGTTCGTCGTCTCACTGTGGAGCGGGAAACTCGGATTAAGGAAGAGCAAGCCGGCTTCCGCCCAGGACGTGGCTGTATAGACCATACACTTCATTTGCGGCAGGTGCTGGAGCAGCGCCATACATACCAAAGATCGACAATAGCTGTTCCTCGATTTCAAGAGTGCGTTTGATTCAGTCGATCGATGCATTCTGTTTGAAATACGTGCGCGGAAAGGTGTTCCCACGAAATATGTGAACATCCTTGGTGCTCTATACTCGAACATTACGATCCGCGTCAGGGTCTACGGTGGCCTATCGGATAGCTTTCCGACCCCAAGTGACGTTCGTCAGGGCTGTCCGATTACCCCATTTTTGTTTAATTTGGTTATGGATTATAGCATACAGTGTTCCCTTGCAAAATCTCACGATGTAGGCGTTGAAGTGGTACCTGGTGGAAGGTTAGTTGACCTACATTAGCGGACGATATCGTCTTGCTTTTCGACGATGTTGCGGCGGCACCATCAATCCTGAATAGCCTGTCCAGAGTGGTCCCATTATTTGAGGTGCACTTCGCACCTTAAAAGTGCAAAGTGTTGTTGCAGGACCACCAGCCAGTTCGTGACCCCTTGACCCTTGCTAACGAGGAACTCGAGGTGGTTGATCAATGCACTTATCTTGGCAGCTGCATCAGCAACGATGGGTGCATAGAAACTGACGTCAGCCCACGCATTGCAAAAGCCAGAGCTACCTTCGTGAACCTGCGGCATCTTTGACGACAGAAGAGAGTTTCCCTCCGTCTGAAAGGCCGTGTATACAAGGCCACAGTGAAGGCCGTTCTGCTCTATAGCAGTGAGACTTGACCCCTTCGGGCTGAAGATCTGAGGCGCCTTCAAGTCTTTGATCATGCTTGTCTGCGAAACATTGCTGGTGTCGGATGGCACCAGCGTGTCCGCAACGATGATGTGCGTAGGCGAGTACTAAGTGGTGATAATCATGCTAGCTCCCTAGAACAACAGATAGCACTGAATAAGTTCCGTTGGCTCGGGCACGTGCTACGTATGCCTGGTCACCGCTTATCTAGGAGGGCCTTATTCAGTCTACCAAGTGTAGGGTGGCGCAAGGCTCGAGGTGGACAAAAGTTGACTTGGCAGCGAGAAATGAAGTCACTAACGACCAAAGTTGGTATCGTTGGTACTTCTCGCCTTCCAAGGTGGAGTCCACGTGACTCGCCTTGTGTTTGGCGCGAGAGTCTACAGAACATGGCTCACAACCGACACCAGTGGTGAGTCCGCTGCCGTCTCCTAACCAAACTGTCTGTTTAAAGTGTTTGGTGCTGAGTTATCTGCTGGGTAATGGCTGATTATGACGCGGGGCAGTGAAAGCCGCAAGGAAGCTATCTCGCCGATGCCGTCTTATCTTTGCACGATAGCCAGCTGTTTGTGACGGTATGTTGTCTACACAAGGTGTAGGTGCCTTGACCCTGAATGTTTGCTTAAGGCATTAAGGTTTTCAGGTAAGTCACCCTTCTCTCCTCTTCTTAGGGTTTATTTCATAGATCATCATGGTTGTATGGCAGCGAAGCATCAGTTCAAATGGCTGATGTAATGCTGTTGATGATGATGACTGTGGGCAGTAAAATGTGCGCCGCTGTGACAACAATGGGTCTCGTAAAGTGACGTCTCGAACCAGACCGAAAGATGCCTCGTAGTGTCTGAGAACCTGCGGGTGATTTACGCTTAAATGAAGAAATTAGCGACGACGGTGTCTTCTGGTTGGTGCTTTTCATACAACAATTGTGATAGAACATCGGTCTGAGAAATATCACGCGTCGACCGGTACTTGATTTTGAAATCATTCCCAAGCAATTTTATCGCCCACCATCGCAGACGATTGGCCACATCGTTTTGACTGCTACGTGCTTGATCGAATCCAATCCGAGTATATGGTGGCGCAAACATCAGCTCCCACTACCATCATAAAATATTCAAAAGATGCCAAAGGGTGGTAACTGCCCGACATGCAGAGGATATACAGGAGTGCGCCTGATGAATATCAGATTAGCTAGAGGAAAGGAACGCCACTGGCTTCATGAAAATTGAATTATACCTATGCACATGAACCTGATTTCAAGTATTTGATACATAATTTACATTTAAAATAAATGTATTGGTATTTACACAAGCAACAGTAGGCACGGTAATCAGTGCAGAAAATGGACAAATTATACAATGTACGGTTGAGAGACAACAGTGGTAAGTGTGAAAAGCTTATTATAACTGTCAAACCAACACATCGATGCAATATTGGAAAGAAGTGAAGGTGCAAAATCTACGTGTTCAAAGTCAATCCCCCGAATAACTTGATTACCTTATTAATACGGATCACAAAACTGGACAGCTTCGAGCAGATCAACCTCACAGGTAACTTATAATAGAGTAGGATCATATCAGATCAGGCAGCCGTTTTAAGCCATGAAATACACGGCGGTTCGTCAACACAATAGACGTGACTTTCAAATGCAATGCGCACGTTCGCTTACCGAGGTTCACGCAAGAAATCGGATAATGAAAGACAGCGAGATGGAGAGAAGATTGACGCGAAAATAATAACAGGTTCACAGTAGTTGGAAAATGCACACATCAGCGGGAAGACAACACTTAATTCAGAAAAGTTGTGCTCATACCTCATCTTTTAAAAAGGCGCACACTTGACCACAGCTTTGACATTCGCGCGGTTCGCCGAATCTCATCCGGTAATGAAGACAACGTTGGCATACCAAAGCGTTTCCGAAAGCAGTCTTCAATCGACATATAGAACAAGGTTGCGGTTCACCATATTTACTCTTAAGTGATTGACATCTGGGGCAAATCACTCCATAACTGAAAGCAACCGATTCGAAAGTCATGAACCAACTTACATGTAATACTTGAAGTCCGCTTTGCAGTATTCACACTGTTTGAAGGTGGAGTGATGGGGATTGCAACTCTTGGATTGTCACTTATCAAACATATGTCAAAAATACCTTGCATGTCTGTCCAGTACGTGACATTTCGGACTGAGGGAAGTTTCGAAAACACTTTGCACAGGAAAATAACGGTTGTTCCATCGTGCTGACAAAAAAGCAACATATTAAAAATGAAAATACTTTCTGTCTGGGTTGTTCTTTAAGACGCGCACTTAAAAGCAATACAAATACAATATAAATATACAATTCTCATCAAATTAATCACATCTGAGATGTGAGAACCCAACTGGTGTCAACGGAAGACAGTCGTAAGTACTGAACACTGACAGACAAATAATGTAAGGCCACACTGTTTCGGTGAACATTTGATGAAGGAAGAGTAGGTGCTCACTGAAATGAAGAATGTCCGTGTGCTACAGATGCACAATGTGGCAGAAGAAAAATGCGGATTCTGTTCAGATCACAGCACAATCCACACAGTGTTAGCAGATCCTCAACTGCTAACGAAAGCTGTTACACTCAGTGCTAGCCAAATATACCACAGTGCTTAACGCCACAAATCGAGGCGCTGTTGATGTCATTGGGTAAGTTTGGATGCGTCGGCAAACATTTAGATTTGATTCGATGTTGCCATAAAGTAGGCAGGGTTAAGATGACATGATACAAAAACATCGATTATGTGTCGGACGTATATCACAGGCGCGTATCCTGAATTCCCCACGACAAGTTGAGTTCGACAGGGTTTCCTATATCTCCATTTCCCTCCAACTTTGTAATCGGGATGATCATGAGTGGTTCCGTTCTTACATGCCTTTCCGAAAAGGGAGTTCTGCCATGTGACCGAGTAATGAACTATTAGGAGGAGCACACCCTAAGAAATGGATCAGTGACCTTACATGGACAAAAGTCCAATGTTTTCCAAAAACTCAAAAAAATTATCGCGTCGTCCGATGGAAAAAATGTTCTCGGACAACCTAGCGCTAGTACTGATGACTTGAGAGTGGAACAGAGAACATGCAAGGTCATTAGGAAGATATAGCGGCAGTCCGTGCTGTGAAAATGTACCAAAGTTTGGTGATCACTAAACCGGTGAGTTAAGCCTAGTCTTCTTGATTAGCAAACAGGAACGGAATGGTTCAAATTAACCAAGCAGAGTGACGGCGCGACCTAAATGGTCTTAACAGCTTGGAGAGGGAGCGGTTTTGGTTACAGAACCCAAAAATGTCATTTTCAGTAGAGCAGCTCACAGCGATACTGTAACACCAACAGAGATAATTTGAAGAAAGCCAAACACCATTGATCGAAGATATCTGCCATCGACTTGCGATACGAGCAAGACCAAATGTTGAAAAGCAGCAGTCTTCTGCGGATGTAGTCGTTAACAGTATTTATGGGTTTCAATAAGACCCGGATGCCGGCCTCACTTTGGAACCTTGGTTAAGAAAACATATAGATATTTTCTGGTCTAAATTTGCCGATGCTGACGACGGGTGTAAGTGTAAACTGCTTCTGCGGAAGCATGGAAGCAAGGAACACGATAAGTTCCTCAATAATGTCCTCCATAATGGCCTAAAGATTCTATTTTCGAGCAATTTGTGCCCTTGTTAAGTGACAATTTTTTGTGAATAGTCTTTTTGATTTCGCTGCATGAAGATCGTCAAGTGCGTAAAACATGATTTCTTGATTCGAAGTGTTATCGTCAATCATTGCAAGCGTATTATGCTAAAAGCACTTAGGGGTGATCAGGTCAAGGCAACAATTTTCGTTTGTTGTTTACGGGCACCCGAGGATGCCGAAATATGTATGAGGTTGCCTAGTAAAATTGAGCAGGATCCATACATCAACCTCATGTCCATCATCGCCAAATGTCGGTGGTTTATCAAGTTGAAAGACGACACGAACCTGATTGCCTTAGACTGCAGTCCCGTTAATGCACTGGCCCCGGTAATCTATGAGCAGCTCAGAGAATACTATATGCCACAGCATATCTGGACGATGTCATTACCATGGGACCTAACACGGAAGAAATGCACCAAGGAACAGAACACGTGCTTGACGGATTACAGGAGTAGTGGATTCCGTCTGAGAAGGGACAAATGTGTTTTTATGAATTCTATTAAATACCTCGGTTTTATCGATGGTCAAAGTGGGCGACGGCCGGATCCATCAACCACCAAGGTGATCAAGAGCATACCCTACCACAGAACGCAGCGATATTTCCTTGGTGTGGCGAGTAACTATAGTACACACCTATCGCCTATGCGCGGCCAAAGTGGACTATTAAAAAGAGTGCTGATGAAGAAGGTTCCGTCGGTCTGGACCGCCGAATGTCAGGAAACTTTCTATAAAATCAAGCCACCATTAAGTTCAGGAATAATGCAAACGCACTACAATCCAAAGCTGCTAATCGATGCGACATCGGATACATGCAGCTAGGGATTTGGTGTAGCTGTTCCGCGCATTTCCCAAACGCATCTGACAAGCCAGTTACCCATGGCAATCGCAGTTGAAGGGAGGCTCTTGCTACGCTGTTTGCAGTGTAGCGTTTGCACAAAATGCTTTATGACGGTCATCTTAATTTGCTAACGGATCACGAAAAACTTCTTGGTAAATTCAGATTGAATAAATGGGTCCCAGTGCATAGTTCCAAACGTCTGCAAAGATGTTAGATAAAAGTGTTCGGGTATGATTTCAAAATCAAGTACCGGTCGACGCGTGATATTTCTCAGACCGATGTACTATCACAACTGTTGTATGAAAAGCACCAACAAGAAGACACCGTCGTCGCTAATTTCTTGATTTAAGCGGAAATCACTCGCATGTTTTCAGACACTACGAGCCAGCTCACAAAACCTTCCGGTCTGGTTCGAGACGCCACTTTACAATACCCGTTGTTGTAACAGCGGCGCACATTTAACTACCCACAGTAGCCACGTAAACATTTTTGACGCGCAGCTACAACAATTGTTCTAGAGATAAAATGCATTATCTGTCATCCAAGACTATCCTGTTTGCTGAACGTATTGTCATTCCAACTGAACTCCAATTCAAAGACCTAAAAAAGCTTCATGCTAGACAGCCCGGCTGCAACAGAATGAAGTCTAGCGAGAAATTATGAACACTGGCCGTTTATAGATTCTCAAATGGCAGAGTTAGCATGTTCTTGCGCAAAGTGGGCCCTAGGAGCGAAATCATCGCGGAAACGTGGACTCTTCTGCTGACCGACGCCCACGGAACCATAGTCAAGGGTACACCTTGATTTTGTGGTGCCAATCAAGGCACGGAACTTCTTACTCGTTGTCCATGCATACAGAAAATGTGGAACGGCTCAACATCGCAACTATCAACACCTTCAGGGAAATACTCAGTCGGTTCGGTTTTCTGGAATCCCTTTCATCCGACAACGGAACTCAGATTACCTCTTCACACTGCTGAATTTTGTGCGCTACATGGCATGGACACGTATGTTCACCTCCTCATCATCCACCGTTCCATGGGCAAGCTGATAGACTTGTGGTCTGCTCACAGCTAACGAATACGGATCAATTCAAGAGGTCCTACAAACTTTTCTGCTACCATGCAGAATTTCGCTTAATCCACGGACACCACAACACAATCGATTTCACTCAGGAGGCTTCGAACTAAGTTTGATCTGGTGAGGCCGCTTGATAATGGAACGTCAGTACAACCAAACACATCACGCAATACCGTGACATTTTGACGATGAACTTTTGTCCAAAAGACTATCGGAACGACAAGATCTCGTGGACTTCTGGATTGGTTATAAACGACACGGCCATGTCTGCTATGAAGTGGCCGTAAGCGATGACCAGTGGGTTCGCCGCATCAAACAACTCAGGAGATACACAGCGCTTGACAGAAGATAAGATGCTTGTCTACGCACATTGAAATACTTTTGGACAAGTTCAGGCAGTCAACGACAGGTAACTCAGCAACGTAGCGCAAACATTCTTACAGACTCTTGATTCTGAGTATCGGCCCAGAAGATGGACGGACCGCTGCGGTCGCTGTCATGCCGCCACAGGGCAGATCCAGATTGAAATCACATGACAGTGGACTTCGTACGGGGAGATGTTAGGAGGTGCACATAAGTAAATAGATCAGTGACCCTGTATGGAGAGTAACCCAGCGTTTTTGCGAAACCTGGTAGTAGGATGTGGGCAGTCGATCAAAGGAACCTTCTCGGAGGACCTAATACTATTGTGTTAAGTAGAGAAGAAATGAAATGAAGGTGTTCAAGGCCACCAGGAACACATAAATGATAGCAGTTTTATGGTCTCGGGATCCGTGAAGACGAATGAACGTTTTTTACAGCAATCATCAAATGTCTCAGTTTTATTGTTTTAACTGATGGCAGTCGACCGGATGCAACGAACATAGAAGCCATATAGAAAATGTACCCACTAACAGATCTACAATCATCGGGTTCTGTTTGTGATCTCGTCAACCAATACAGCGCAAGTTTGCTTGCGCGCTCCTCTGAACAAGGTGCAGACCAAAAACTACGCATGGAACTGGACGAGTGTTCTGAACGAGGCAAGTTACTATTGGTCTCAGACCTGTTTCTGATTCATTACGACCCAACTCGAGAAATTAGTGTCGCAACAGATGCATGAAGCCGTGTGATCGGTGCAACTATACGTGTACCCGGATGCATCCCAGAAAGCGATCGCTCAGGCCACCATGATGGTTACAAAAACCGAAAAAAGCTACAGTCAAATCCGGGAAGAGGCACTGGCCCTAATCTTTGCAGTGAATAAATTCTACAAGATGCTAGATGGTTACCGCTTCAAACTTCCGACGGATCACAAACCGGTGCTGACTATCTGCGGCTCGAGAAAGGGCATCCTTGCTCACACAACCAACCGCATCCAACGTTGGGCACTCACACTGCTGAGCTATTATTTTGAGATTCGTTACCAAACAACAGTTTCCGTGGGCCAAGCAGACGCATTGTCACGCCTCATTAACTATCATCAGCATGCTGAAGAGGACGCGACCATAGCCTTAGTCCTGCTTAAATATGACGTAAAATCTTTCGTGAGTGGCGCACTTCATGAGTTTTCAGTTACTGCAGAAGTTGTACAAACCGAAACACTCCCTGACCCGTTACACAAGAAGGCTCCATATTTCCATACAACCAGCTGGTCACGTTCATATTCAGTGGTTGGATTGCAGTAGTACTGCCAGAGACATTCACTTTCCATTATGGATGACTGCATACTTTTTCGGAAAAGGTCGTCATCCCGAAGGCCCTACAAAAGCGTGTAGGTTGAGTTTCATTGCCGGAATTCTGGGAACAACCGGATGAAGGCGATTGCCCGCAGCTATGTGTACTGACCTTTCATGAAGAAAAAGCTAGGAGAACTGACTAAACGCTGCCAACCAAACTACTTTTTGATCTCCTTGTGGATCACTTCAACCTACCAAACCCGACAAGGAGGGTCGCAGTCAATCGAGTGATACATCTGATAGTCCAAAGCAAACTCAAAGGAACTTCAGCCCAGGCTGTGGACGGACAAACGGAGAACACTATCTTCAAGACTGCAAGTCAACCTATACTGCAGCCGCGATCTCAAGATAAATGTCTGGGAGAAAGTAAAATCTCCTGGAAAGGCTCATTTTTCAATGAGAAAACCAGTTGTGGCAGTTTCCCGTATATCCTTACACAGCCTCGGGTATCACAGCAGAGATACCTCAGAATAGAAACGAGTTTAGCTGGTGCGTCCTTCGTGGATAGGCAGTGCCACAAGCGGGCACAGGCCACGTTCTACGTATGTCAGCTAGGCATTTGCCCTATCGCGCTGTTCAACGGTGTAAGACTCGACTGGTCAACCAGTCACCTGGCGACAACATATGAAATCGTTGACTTCACGTCTTGCCGTCGTTGGATCCATACGCCTGGGACCTAAGGGACGGAAAGTGTCGATGGCTCGAAATAATGCAGAATATGGCGCGCAACAGGAACCAGTGAAAGATCTGTGCACATAGTTGTTTAGATTCAGACACAACGCCTGACAATTAGAAAAGATGAAGAAGGAAAAAACGGTGTGTGAAAAATTAACAAAAAATCGTTCCATTCTCCTTGCGACACAACAGCTGAAATGTGTTACGCGCCTTTAACTAATATGTCCTAATGATGATGTTGCGGCAATTCCGCCTGTCATGCGCCGAATTTCATGGTTTTGTTTGGCTGTGTCTATTTATTAGACCTTTGATTCTACTACTACTACTACTCGGTATTTTCGGATTCAAGAAAGACATCACAATTCACGAAGGGAGACTATGCTTCTGGCTTATGATTTTTCAAAGAGATCAGTCGACTGAAGATAAAGATGCCTTGTCACGACTCATGGAAGCTCAGCATCTGAAGATAGCGTCGCCGCGTGAGTATCCGTAGAGTCAACAATAAATACCGTGCTTGCTACCTCAGTCCGCACTTCTGTTATGATCCGCGATTCTCCTTCTTCCATTAACACCCCGGTTGAGTAAACAACGCAAGATGCGGGATTCGATGTGCTGGCATGTGCAACAAGTGGCTCAACTATTGGAGTCCGGTGCGCGATATAATGATGCTGAGCGGTTCACTCGCTCTTGCTGTACCAAATACTTGCTTTTACTTAATTGCGGCTAGCTCCTGCGACAAAATAAGCCGACTTCATGAATGTAGCGGATTGCAGTTGCCCAAGTGCGGTGGTCGGCAGCAAGCTCCATGCAGATAATGATCCAATGATTTTTCCAGTGAAGAGCACCATGCACAACCTGGAGTCTCAGATCGACGTCGGATTTCACTGCAGTGAGCCACGTTTTCAGTTGAGCATCACAGCGACGACACCAACCCTGGCAAGGCGAGGGTGAAATTATGGCCCTAGTGAAGTCAGTGTCTGGTCTGCGGAAATCGTGACCAAACCAGTGAAGCCTGCGGCGCTTACTTACTTGTCATCGGTGATACGCTCATGCCATTGCATTCTTAAGATAAGACTTAAAAGGAGTGGTCGAAGATTTCCAGCTTCCGAGTATCTTCGGATCGCAGCGGCCATGTTTCGCAACCATAGAGTAAAATGGTACGAACAGTTGCTGAGAATACTCGCATTTTCGTTCTCAGACTAATTTCCGTCCTTCGCTACAACCTGTTTCTCAGTTATAAGAAGGCTGTTCTAGCGCTGTCAATACGATTGCGAATTTCGGATGTAGCCAGACCATAGGGGAGAATAGTAGGTCCTAGGTACCTGAATTCAGGAACAGACGCGTTGAGTTGTTCATGTAAGGAGAGTGACGAGGCGGACTGGGTGGCTGACGATGAAAAGTACTTCGTCATGCTGGTGTCAATTTCGAGATGGATCATAAAGGCTGATTGATTGCCTTGATTAGGCAGCGACTATAGTAATATAGGATCCTCTGCCTGCACCAAATACACGACACCGAATACGTACATGCTTACGCAGTGTCCACACCAGACATCAGCTAAACTGCGAAGGCAGTGATAGTTGTACGCAACATGTCTCTTTAGGTCTGTCGACCTGATGAGCCGGATTGCACAACCAAGTACCCCTGTCAACTTGCACAGCGCGTTGAGCACCATCTGCACAGATTAGGTCGAGGGGGAATTCTTTATAATAGATCCAAAGGACGATGAACAAAACAAGAACTGAACGAGGTAAACATCATTGAAAGGTACGAAAGAGGTACTAAGAGCCTAAAGAATGTTCCAGGTAGCAAAGGCATTGAACGACAGCTTGCAGTTGACTGCAATGTGCGCACCGCCGAATAACCTGCCTGTAGCAACAGGCATAATGGCAAACAGGCCACTCAAAAAAATAAGAAACCCAGATCGCGTAAAAGAGCTTGAGTGCAACATCTTGTCTCAACTCTTAGTATGGGATTGTTATCAGAATAGCGGCCCACAGTGACAACATGACGCAGTGGTATCTTGTATGAGACTTTGTCTACAAATGTGTCCCAAACAATGCGAGTGTTAAGTACCGAAGAAGCAGTGGCAATTGCGGATAAGAACAAGTCCTCAGAGATGTAGACTTGACCGAAGTACTTATACACTGAAGTGATAATTGCGATGGAGATGATAATGTAAAACTTCACAAACCATAGAAAGTAGAAGCCTAAACGACGCAGTAATTATCTGAGAATAAGGTTTTCCTCGAAAGGATCACCAGCTTAATGAACTTGGTTGTAGAAGAGTTTGTTCGGCGATTTTAGCCCACTGACAACTTCTTCCTCCCTTGATTCGCCTTCGGCTATAGGTCTTGGATTAGGTCGTGGAAAAGTGGATCCGATGTTTTGTAACCCGGGTAAGATACCGCAGAGCACAAGACATTCGGGGGGCGGTCCAACATGGTGTCTTCCATAAACTGTTTTGTTACATTACACACCTTGACATTATCCAGGGGTGATGGAGGCAGTTTGAACTAGCGTAAAGATAAGAGCTCCAATGTCAATCCTCCCGATGCAAAGTCAATTGACGAGTCCACGTTTAGCTGAAAACTAATCAATCAGTCAACAACAGCAGTACATCATCCATTTGAACTGAGCCTTCGCTGCCAAACAACCATGATGATCTATGGAATAAAGAATAATAATGAAAGAGAGAAGAGGGACTTATCTGAAAAACTTAAGCAAACATTCAGGGTCAAGGCCCTTATACCTTATGTTAACAACATACCGTCACAAACAGCTAGCTATCGTGCAAAGATAAGGCGGCATCGGCGAGACAGCTTCCTCGCGGCTTTCACTGTCCCGCGTCATAATCAGTCATTACCCCGCAGATAACTCAACACCAAACACACTTTAAACAGGCAGTCCGACTAGAAGACGGTAGCATACGCGCCACTAGTGTTGACCGCGAGCCATGTAATAAGACTATTATAAAACGGAGGAAAAAACATCGCTCTACTGCTATTAAACATCACACTTTCACTACCGGCTGCGTCCCATCTCAATGGAAGCAACCCATTATATTGCCTAAGCACAAGGGTGACTCGCGAAATGAAGTAGCAAGCTACCGCCCAAGAAATCACACCTCTGCTACTTCCAAAGCCCTAGAGAATAGTCAAGAATATCGTTCAATTTCATACAAGACTGGCTCTGGTCAACCCCTTACAACATGGCTTTATCTCAAAACACTCCTGCGTTCCCCGTCAGTTACAATTCCTCGATCATGTCACCACTATGATTGACAGAGGAATGACAATCATTATAATTCGGTTAGACATGCAGAAGGCGTTCGACCGCGTGCCGCACAAGCCACTGCTGTTTGCTCTAGAGTCATTTGACACTGGAAATCCTTTGCAAAACTGGTTCAATTCATACCTTAACGGTCGAAGCCAGATAGAATCGGTCAGTAATACTCTACGTCGAAACAAATGACTAGTGGCGTTTTCCAGGGAAGTGTGCTAGGACCACTACTTTTTCTAATCTACATAAACAAATTATATACAACCCGATCAAATACGGACGCCCATTTCTGTTTGCAGATGACATCTGGTCTACACATTTCATCCAGACCAACTACAAAGGGGCCTGCGAAGCATCCGTGAAGACCAAACCGCACCAAATATAGCCAGTGAACGTTTGTTACTGAAGTTCACCGCAGTGAAATCCCAAGAAGGCTCTAACACACTTGCCGGAAAGATGCCAACATCTGCTTTAGTTCGAAGCTTAGGAATTAGGTACTCCAACTCTTACAATTTCTCCAAACACGTGCCTTATTAGGTTGCAAAAGCAAGGCAGCTAGGCGGATACATTACCAGAACTTTCTCCCTGCCTGAAACACGACTTGAGTCATTCAAGATAATAGTACGACCGACTCTGGAATACAGCATCATCGTTCACAGCCAATTGAGAAAGACTGAACAGCTCTGGAAAATGTCCAACGATCATTTACCAAGCTGGTCATGGGGCGCTACTCAAACGTGTGTTCTTATGATTCCTGTCGAAAACTTCAAATGGATCCTCTTCGGCTGAGATGCCTAAAGAACAATTTCCTTCTCTTCCACAAGATTATTAATCTGGTTTTCTGGGACCAGTGATGCGCATTAGCTGGAAGAGCTTGCGGTAATTGCCTATTGCCCCTGCCTGCACCATTTCTTCAGCACGACTGGTCCATCAGGCTTCCTTGTCAGCATGTAGCCTCTGCTTTAGTTCACGCCTAATAGCCCGTCTGGTCACATCGTGTTCAGAGCTATGCGGGAGGTTTCTTCTAGATTCCAACAGGTTCACCGACCTCTCGGATATCCAGTGACTGGTGCGGTGACGATGGAGTGTCACAAGCAGATGCTCCTGCGTCGTGCATGGCGGCCGAGATCTTATTCCACTGAAGTTCAGTGTCATTAAGACAAGACAGCGGAAGTTCGGCATACAGAGCTTCTTGATAGGCTTGCCTGACCGAGGACTGAGACAATTTCTCCGTTGCCAATAGGAGGGGACGCTTAGTGCGCCTCCCGGTAAAGTTCATGGAGAAATGACAGCGTACCAAGGCATGATCAGAGTCGACACAGCTATTCCAGTATGAGCGGCAATCCAGGATGGAACCACGCCACCTGTAATTTATGGCTGTGGTTTATTTGGGTCCATCGCTGGCCAGCTACAGCAGGACGCCAAGTGGCACTTCGGCGCCCACTGTGTCTAAAAGCAGTGTTACTAAGAAACAATTGGTGCTCCACACACAGTCGCAGCAGACGCTCACTGCTGTCAGTCCGTTGGGAGTTAAGCCCACAATTACCACCCAGCTGAGCTTCTGAAGAGCTCAGACGCCCTACTTGTGCGCTCATATCCCCTGCAAGTAATATAATATCTGAAGTAATAGCACTGCGCAGTAGAGCGTTCAGTTCGTCACAGAATGTGTCCTTGACTGCATTAGAACTGCGGTCGATGGGAGCATAAGCGAAAATCACAAACAAACAGCGTTTGTTACTACTTCGTGAATCCACCTTACTTGATGTCGTCAAACGGGCTGGACATAAACGGCTGTTCACCGGAATCCAATCAACCAACGAGGGCTCAGCCTTGAAGCTTAGAATGATACCTACACCAGCTTGACTCATGGTTGCTGCGTTGGCGTCTCTGGATGCGTGCAACCAATAACGAGAGGGTCAGCTGGGTGCAGTTAACTCAATAACCCCGTTAGGATCATTGATCCTAGTTTCGGACACACCACACATCAATACCCAGTGTATACAAGGTGCGTGCGAGTGCAGCCTGTTGACCTGCTGGTCTTAGAGTGCGAACGTTGAATGTCGCCATGGAAACGGGATAGCGTGGCATTATAAGGGACTTTTGCCGATAGGCGTCCGATAGGTGCTGTGGAATGGTAGCTGCAGATGGTTCTACTCCAGTGGCACTTCGGTTGCTGTCAATAAAGCTGGGAATTATAGAAGGAAGGTTAGTAATGGGTGTCGGATGGGAGTAGGAGAAATAGGCAGGAAAGAAAGGAGGCGCCAGCAGTAGCATGTTTTCGCTTATCCTCCCTGCTGGAAGCAGCAGATAAGGCGACCTTTGATAATCTGCGCGACGGCCGATGCAGGATGAAGTTTATGTTTGAAGAAGATGTCATGGTTTTATGTGGGCTGAGATACTGCCAGGGCGCCCAGACCTAGACAGGCGGACGATTAGGATCCTCATCCAAAACCTTTGGCTCAAAAGCCTGTCTGGAAAGCAGCGGGGAGGTGGCAATAATTTAGTTTTATAGAAATGGACGCCATCCCGTTTCAAACCCCCAACCTGGAGGACCAGAAGACTGAGTTTATCTGACCTCTCACCATTGACCAACCTGGAACAGTAGCTCACAAGGTGCCCGGAGGCATCACCCAGTATAGCTCAATGGGTCAATGACGTACGCAAACCGTCGCACCACGTTAAGGTCCAGTCTCGTTACGACGGCTCCCAATGGGCGTGATCCCCTGAATTCGCTCCGCTGCCTTGCAGGGAGGCTATTCAGGCAAAGGCTCAGGGTGGTGTCCCCTAAGTCAACACCCTACTTCGGCTTGGGCAACCGGGTAGTATCTCGCCCTCTGACGAAACCATGGACATGGCTGTGTTGTGTTTTCTTTTACTATTCCTTTACCTTCTTTTGAATCCCATGATTCCTGATGGCATTATATCTATTCGTAGACCGTTGCATATATATATATATATATATATATATATATATATATATATATAAAAGACCGGGAAGCATGTGGATGGGAGTCACGTTTTATCAACGGAGCCGGCCCACACTCCTTCACAGACAAACACAAGCACGCTGTATTTGGGGAATCAATCGCACACAAGGCGGTGGCTGGACCGTAGTCCGCTCCACACTGAGTGCATAGAACCGCTCCTCGATCCTAGCACGGCCACAAGGACCGTGCACCCCGTCATCTCCGGCAACGACCAACTGTCTCCTGGAGCCAGTATGGACGAGGTAGTGGGTAATAGACAGGTAGGCACCTTGTCAACATGCACATCAAGCGCAGCCACACCGGGGGTATCAAGCAACAGCCAATAACTTGAAACGACAAGATGAAAGAAAACAAATCCAATAACGCATACAGATACGGTGGCATAACTCTTCACTAAGTTAGCATATGAAGTAAGTTGGTTAGCAACGAATCCGCGATAAGTAAAAAAGTCCACAAGTAACTTCAAAATGCTACAAACGCAACAATGTTACCGAAGATAAGATTAATTAGCGAAAGCAACGTGGCCAGTTAATAGAAGATTATTTAGGTAGACAGAACAAACCAAATAAAATGGAATGAAATTTATCCAGCTTAAAAAGACCTAGTGCAAGTGTAAGTTGGTTTAGCCCAACTGCGGTGAAGAAACATCAAGAATGAAACATCAGCCTAAGCATGGGGCAAATACATACATTATATATATATATATATGCACCGTTTCACTTGCGCTAATCTAGCTAAGTACTTAAATTTTTGAGCGACTTCTAACTCATGACCACCAAGAGTCAGCGCAGGAGCGAGTCCACGCCAATCTTGGAGGACTTGGCAGTTTGACGATGCAAAGTATAGCCCGAAGCGACTGACAGCCAGTGCTAATATATCCAGTGTTGCTTGGCACGTTTGAAAGCTGTCAACTATAAGGACAACGTCGCCAACATACTCCAAGTCAATAAGTTGTTCACCAGGAAGCAACTCCAGCGAACGCCGTTTCCATTACTTCGTCAATCGCGAAGTTAAAGTAAAGGTGATAACGAGCAGCCTTGTCACACCGTTGGAGGTATTGTAGGCCGGCGACAGTTTTCCACAAGCCCCAGATCTGTCTGAACTCTCCGCGTAAAGCGCTTTGATAATGTTTACAGATTTATCCGGAACGTTCTTCCTGAGAAGACAGTCCCAACGGGCAAATCGATCCGCCGAAAGGCACCTTTGATGTTGTAAAACACGACTACGGTGGGTCGCCAAAAATATGGCGGTATTCCAACAATTGACGCAAAGATATGGGCGATGCAACATCGAGTTCGACGAAACCCGACTTGCTCCTCACGAATATGACTTTCATTGGCGCCAGTCAGACTGTTTTGATCTATGATTGCCGACCCCAAATGTGCACCTCCCTTGAAGACTGGGACTATGATGGAGTGGCTCCGGTCTATTGGGACAGTCTCATGCTGATACAGCTTCACTGGTAAGTTGTACTAATCTCCCGAAAATTAAAAGCCAATCTGCTCTTGCGGGTTTATTGGGTTTCAACAGTCTTATCTCGCGTTCAACATCTGCGCGTGTATGCGAATCCAAGGGGATTGCCCAGGGAGAAGAGTAATCAATAGCCGAGAAGGCAGCTGGTAACTCTGGTTAATTAAACTGTTCGTGAAAATGTTCGACCAACGCACCAAGCGCTCTGACAAGCTGCAGATCAGCTGTCCACTGCTGTTGCGAATGGTCTCGCTAACACCAGGTCTCCTGCTGCCGGTCTCCGGTATCAGACGGAATAACTTACAATGGTTACTAACGATAGTAGCTGTTTCCATCTCCGGCGCAAGGTGAGACCACCAGATTTTCCGGTATCACTTCGGGATAGCATGGTTTTGCTCTGCGGTCTTTGCGAATCTCATTGTTTTCTCTCCCATCCGGAATGTGTCGGCGAGCATCCAAAAGTTTCAGAGACTGCACAGAGACCCAATGTACAGGTTGGTAATTTGATTTGCCACGTGAAAATATTTCTACTGGTAGTAGCGTATTGCAAATGTGCGAACAGTGATCCTTAACTGTGTTAAGTGGGCGTTTACACAGCACGGATGCCAGCGAACTTTGATTTGCATTTAGGACACCTGGCTACCGTAGTTGGCTGGTTTTTGTGCGGACACAGTGTCGCTGTGGACGTCCGCCGATCGGTACACACATGAGTGTGATCGTGTTCAAAACCGAGTGACAGTTTTAGACAGCTTCTCCAGCAATAACTGATCGCGACGTTATCGAATTGCGTCCATGGCTGATTTGAGACTGGTGGGGGCCAAGTCTCCCTTATGCGGGTGCTGTCTGAAGTTAGTGATCGCGAGAAATTGACGAGCATCTTCCCACATGTAGCAACCGCGTACCGATATCACTACATGAGTCTACACCGTGTAGGCCGTCCAGACAGTTTTCCGTTTCGGGCGTTCAGATCAGCAAGTATCACAGTACCCGTACATCCTTCGTAAGAAATGAGCCCGTTCGGCCGTGATAGAAATCATCCTTCACTGAGTCAGTGCTACAATTTGAGAGCGCGCAAGCAGTAGTGAAAAACAGGCATCGTTTGTCCCCGCACAATTTAGAATCATTGAACGAGCCGACCAATCTGGCGGCGTACATGCAGCTGTTGAGTAGGGTGAAATCAAGCAGGGAAGCGTTAACACGAGGGCACATCATCATCATCATACACGTTAGCTAGAAGTGGGAAACATCTAGGCTACTGTGCCGAAATACATAGAAAAAAGGAGAAAAAAATGCAACTGGTGCAAGTCGGATGGGCCACCGGTAACGCATGGACGTCGTTCCGGTAAGCTACCAGCCGGCTACTGTGCATCAAAAAAATTACTATGCAAAATTATATAAGGCTAAATAGTGAGATCGTGGTTGGAGGGGGGTGGGACAAAGAAACACAGCATGAACGCCACTGAGGTCGGCTCCTAGCCATATCAACAAGTGTATCCAGTTAAACGTGTTCGTCTTCCGCACTCCAACGAGGAAGCCGAGACGCTCCAACCGAGGCCAGCTCAGAAGTGATGGCCTTCATTCCTCTCGACCAAGTCATCGCTTGGCCACCTCTCCTCTTCATCCATCCACACCCCCGGTGTGTAAACAACGCACGTCGCGGGAGTCGGTGGGCTGGCATGCGCAACACGTGGCCGAGGCATCGGAGACTGGTGTGTGAAATAACGGTGCTGAGCGGTTCACTTCCTTTTCCTGTGCCGTAAACGAGGCGTCGAACACGCTCGTTGCTCACGCAGTGATCCCACCAGATGTGAGCTAAATTGCGAAGACACCGGTGGTCAAAAGCAACTAGCCACTTCAGGTCCGCCGTTTTAAGGGACAAAGTTTCACAACAGTAGGGTCGAAGGTACCGCTGCATTGTACACTCTATTGTTCAGGGCAATAGTGATATCGCGCAGGCACCATAAGTGGCGAAGGTTAGCAAAAGCACCCCGAGCTTTTGCTATACGGTTCGTGATCTCATCTTCAATCCCACGGGCGCTGATACAACTACCCAGGTAGTTGAATTTTTGAACGACTTCTTAGTGATCCCCACCAAGGGTCAGCGTAGGAGGCGGTCCAGACCAATCTTGGAGGAACGCTTTGCACTTCGAGGGTGCGAAGCAAAGTCCGTAGCGGCTGACCGCCAGTGCTAATCTGTCCAGTGCCGGTTGGCAGGTTTGTGAGCTGTCACAGAGTAGGTCAATATCATCAGCATACTCCAATTCAAGAAGTCGTTATCCTTGGAGCAGATCCACACCTTCTAAGTCGTGTCCTGTAAACGCGATTTCCATGACTTCATCAATAGCGAAGTTGAAGAGGAAAGGTGACAGCGAGCATCCTTGTCTCACACCGCTGGAGATATTAAAGGGCGACGACAGCTTGCCGTAAGCCCTCACTCTGCCCGAGCTACGCGCATATAATGCTCGGATAATATTTACATATTTCTCGGGTACACCTTTCCTGAGTAGACAGTCCCAAAGTGCATGTCTATCCACCGACTCGAATGCACCTTTGATATCGAGGAACACGACAACGGTGGGCAGCCAATATATGTGACAGTGCTCCAACAAAACTGACGCAAGGTGAAGATGTGGCCAATGCAGCCAAGACCTCGACGAAATCCAGCTTGCTCTTCACGAATCTGGCTTTCACGAGTGCCAGACGGTCTGTGAAGGATGGCAGAGGCAAGCAATTTGGAGGCGATGGAGATCAGACTGCCTCATTCCGATCGTGAGCCTCCCTTGAGAATTGGGACTATGACGGAGCGGCCTCAGTCGGTTGGGACAGTTTCCTGCTCCCACAGTTTGACTGGAAAGTCGTGTAAATCATCCACAAAAGCATGTCCCCCGAATTGGAAGAGAGATGGAGGAAGATCATCTGGTCTCGCGGCTTTACTCGAGGGCACAAGACAATGCCCACACCGGTTCGACTGCATTTAAAGTTGCATCATCTCCAGAGAGGGGCAATGAAAAGGTGCTGTCAGTGCTGCATGTGAGGGAACGCTAAGTAATAACAGAGCTGGAATCTTGGAGGCACGTTTCCGATAAGCAGCAGATATCAATTGATAGGCTCTCTAGTGTTCCGATAAGTGCTGTCTATTGGCCAGTCTGTAACAAAGTACGCACGTTGAGGCATACCAGTCCTGAGGAGGATCAAAGGCTCCAAATAAGTAGGGATGAACTGACGTCGTCCGTTTGGTTGAACATGGATTTGTCGACTGGACCGGAGTGACGTGCTGCGATAGCGTGTGAGCGGAAACTAGAAGACAAACGCAAGATCGGAGATGAACAAGAATTAGGGTGTTGAAAACAGGGGGGCAAAAGTAAAGTTGGGACGGGACGACAAGGATGAATAAGCGCAAGATGAGTAAGAAGACGGGAAGGTCTGAGCGGTAGCAGCTTCACCCCTATCCAGCCAGCTCGATGGAGCAGATAGAGCACCGTTTATTATACTACGCGACAGCCAGATCATCGTATTGCGTAAGCAAGATACTGTCATGTTGTCCAGGCGTAGAAAAGAGAACGATTACGGTTCCTAAACAAAGTATCTGGTTCAAAAACTTGACCGCAAGGCAGCTGGGTTTAGGCAATGAGCTAAACAGTCCGTTTAATGAAATAAGGAGCCATCCTCACTCCAACCTGGGAGATCAGAAGACTGAGCTTGTCTAGCCTTGAACCACTGACTAATCTGATATGAGTGGCTTTAAAGGTGTAAAAAGCACCACGCAGCAGAGCTCAATGGATCACTGAGGCACGCAAATCATCGCACCATGTTAAGACCGTATCGTCGCGATCGTCCGCACACCATGGCCATTGACAACGGTACAGCATTCACCTCCGCAGAATTATTCGCATTTTTAGAACAAAACAAAATCCAGCGCATCCGATCGCTGTCATTCCACTTACAATCCAACGGTCAAGTGGAACACTTCGTTAAGACTTCCAAGGAACAGTTGTTAAAGCCAAGGGGAGGAGGCTACTCCGAAGTCATCGAAAATTTCTTGCTGGGTTGCAGAACAACGCCAAATGTTAATGCATCAGGTAGAAACACCGGCAGAGGCTTTGACGGACCGAAAAATACGCCTATTTGTCAATGTCATGTCTATTGATCAGTCAAAAGACCCCACACTGTGCAGTGTTACGAAAATTTCTATCAACAGTGAAAGAAACGCGAAACAGTTTCATTCATTAATTCGTTTGTTATTACACGTTATTCGATGTATTGTCACCCCTTATACTGCAAATTCGTGTCTGCGTAGATGTACGGTGGCACCACCGGTGTTTTACTATGTAGTTTGTGTTTAGACGAGGATTCCGTGAGCTTCCGTCTCCATTGCGTACGCTGCCGACCCGACAGCCCCCAGCAATCCGCTGGCAGTCCTCCCACATTCCGCTGAATCCAAGTGAACATTTGTTGTACTATTAGAAGAATATGGGAAAGATTTTTGCAGCTCACCTCCCATGTCACTCCATGTAGGGCTACGATGATAGGAAATACAGGGCAATGCGTATTGTCCTATATTTCTTACTATCCTGGCCCCACCTGCCGCCTCGGTTGTAGCACGTGAAGGAAACTAAAGCACACAAGTTCGCCGTGTAGTATGTGTCCGGTTAAGTGTTCCGAGGGATTCCGAGTCTTGGGCATACGTGGGTCGTATCAGACAGGGGAGGCTGAAAGTCAAAAGAGATACTTCGTAGGCGGCTGGACAACCACCTAATAAGAGTCGGAGCTGGATGGAATGTGTGCCTGTGTTACACCTCGTGATGAGCTGGACGGCATTGTTACAGCCGCTGATGGAGGAACGGGTGAGGTGATTGGATGGATGGAGTGAAATTACTGCTCTAGCGATAATGAAGAAGAAATGAGAACGCAATCTAAGCTACGCTCGACAACATCTTACATACTGACTTGCTGTAACCACACTCCGACGCGCTACATTATCCCTCTCTCATGAGGCGCTATCCTCAGTGCACACAGAAGCCCTCTCCCGTGTCAGCCTGCTGATGCACAGACTAATGAACGCTGTGATAGGTTCAAGCGATTCCGCGTTAGGGAATGCTAATGATCGCTGTAACGGTTGCAGGGACTGGCGTTATGAGCTGGCTGGGTAGTCATATATGTAGTATATGTCCGGTCGAAAGTTCCGAGGGCTTGTATCCGGGGTATACGTGGGTCGTGGTAGACCGAGGGGGATGAAAGGCAAAGGAAACACTTCGTATGTGGCTGGACAACCACCTAGTAAGTGCCGGAGCTGGATGGAGGGTATGCCTGTGTTACAACTCGTGGCGAGCTTGACGGCAGTCAAAGCTGCTGATGGAAGACCGTGCGTGAGTTGACTGAATGGATGGTGTGAAAATACGCACGAGATTTGGCTGTTCCACAATACTAAAGAAGAAATGGGAAGGAAAAGAGAAGGGGGAATAGCAACCACAATTAAGGCTACGCTCGACGACATCTTACCTGCTGATTTGCAACAGCGACATTCCCATCGCAACGAGACTGGACCTTAATGCGGTGCGATGGTTTGTGTACCCCTGTGACCCATTGAGCTACGCTAAGTGGTACTTTCAAGTGCCTTCAGAGCCACTCATACCAGAGAGGCCAATGATTAGGAGTCAGACTAACTCAGTCTCAACATCGTCCCGCTGCCCTGTGGGCAGACTATTTAGTCAAAGGCTCGAGGTAGAGCCCCCTAAGACAACTCCCTACTTCGGCTTGGGCAAACGGGTAGTATCACGCCGACTGACAAACCGTGGTCTGCTTAACTGCAATAGCGCTCTCAGTTGCTTTTGCTTCTGCTAGTCAATCACCTTCACACGCCACTCTTTCATTTGTTACCAATCAGTATTTTCCGTTACCAAATGATTCTTGTTACCATGATTTTACTCCGGATGGTTTCGTTGACACCCAGAGAGCACGCCCAGTCGCACTCCACCGGCCTCGATCTTCGTTCCGTCTGGCAGCCTTCAATGTACGTAGACTCATGCATATCACGCAGCAAGCTGATCTTGTGCGCATCCTGGAATCCATCGCCATCGATGTTTGCTGTCTTCACGAAAAGCGCTTACAAGATTCCAGTACTGTGATTGTGTTGAGATCTCTCGCCGACCACAGAGCCATATTTCACCTAGGTTTACCTGGTGACGCAGCAGCTGAGGCAGGCTCGGCTGGCGTTAGTGTAGTGCAAAGTGGCAAAGCCGAGGCAGCACTGCTGGACTGGTTCCCGGTTAATAGCCGACTGTGTGCAGTTCAGCTTCGGGGATCATGCAAGATAAACAGATGTCAAGAGGTGAGACGTAACTTGTTTGTGATCTCAGTCTATGTTCCACCTGACGGCAGTTTGGACTCCGTCAAGGACGATTTCTACCGTGAACTTCATCAGCTCTTGAGCAGGGCCTGCAAATCCGACATTGTTGTTGATGCTGGGGATCTCAACGCACAAGTCGGTCGTCTGATGCCATGCAAAAGTCGGTGGTCACAATGCGCTCGATGAGAGCCACTCAGAGAATGGAGAGAGGCTTCTCACACTGTGCGAAGATGATTCTATTTGTCTCTCGACACGAGGAGACGTTCCGCTACTTGGCGACCCCCTTGTGCGTCTCAATCATGGTCTCAGATTGATCATATCGCAATCAGTTTCAGATGGAAGGGTAGAGTAAAGGATTGCAGATCCATCTGGTCCACTTTGCTTGACCTAGACCATGCTCTTGTCTGTGCGAACATCTGCATGAGCTTTGGAGGGTCCCCTAAAATGAAGTGCTGTAAGATAGACACAAACAATCTATCTAAAGTTTCGGTTCAGCAGTTATCAAGCTTCCCTGGCTGGTGCACCCAGTTGCGACCCACCGCATAATATTGATGAACACTGGACATGAATGCGGAAGACCGGACAGCAAGTCTGTGACCTCACTCAACACTCTATGAAGGGCTGGATCTCCACGCGTTCTTTGGATTTATTTGACCGCCGCAAGAATATCCCAGCGGAGTCTTCTCATGATGAAGTGCGCCGTTCTGTCAGACGGCAGCTCAAACAGAGCCTACGCAGTGATAGTGAAGCCTGGTGGTTCCAGCGTTCTTCGGGAATGGACGCCGCTGCACTCTCTGGCAATACTCGCAAGCTCTTCCAACGCATTCAATCTACTGGCCACAGAAAACCTGGTGTCAGTGAGACTATGCGAAGCGGATGGTTCGCCGATTGCCAACTTACAGAGACGCTTGGACAAATAGTTCGAATATTTTCATTCCTAATTCAATTGGACCTCACCGTTCACTTATATGCCGTGAACCCAAATGCCCGCCCTCGGTCGTCACAGCTGACCCACCCACCCAGCGAAGCGGAAGTTTGTCTTGCGATTCGACACCTAAGACGATTCAAGGTTGCTGGCTCAGAGACTTCCTCCGGAGCTGTTCAAATATGGAGGAACAGTTATCATTAGCCAGCTAACCCTATTATTCTCCAAAGTCTGGCATGAAGAAAAAGTGCCTTCTTCCGGAGGCGTCAGTTATTGTCCCGGTTTTAAAGAAGGGTATTCGTATTTCGTTTACCAATCACCGGGGGATCAGTTACATTCCGGTTTCTTCCAAGCTATTGGCATCCATTCTACTCCGTAGACTACCTCCCATTCGCGAATTGCAGTACCGGGAAGAACAATCTGGCTTCCGACCTGGCCGCGGGTGTATGCATCAGTCCGTCAAATCCTAGAACACCGCCACCTTTACCAGAGACCTACCATCGTTGCATTTCTGGACATCCGTGCCGCATCCGAATAGGTTAATGGACCTGCGCGATGGTGTTGATGATAAGGAACGGGTTCCCAGAAAAGTACACCGCCATCCTACGCGCACTGTATTTCCACATCTGGCAAAGTGAGGGTGTATGACAGGCTCTTCCTCCTTCGCTGTCCCTGTTCCTCTTCAACTTTGCGATTTAAGACATGTTGTTAAGAGCTTTAGATAGTTGCCAAAAATTTGGTATACAGCTATTACCGAGCAAGCGAACAACCGACTTAGATTATGTCGATAATATCGCCTTACTTGGTGGGGACTTATGAGTATGAAAACCATTCTATACCTTTTCTCAATTCATTGCATCGCTCCCCAAATGTTTGCATCGGTCAAGCTTGAAGCTGCATCGCGTGAGTCATGTGACGCGTTGTACGTGTGCACTCGTATGAGCCATACTCATGGTGGCAATGAGATCACGTGATCTAACGTCGAGAACACAGTCCATGTGCATGGCTCATACGAGTGCACATGTGCAACGTGTCAATTGACGCACGCGATGCAGCTTCAAGCGTGACCGATGCAAACACTTGGAGACGGATGCAACGAATGGAGAAAAGGTGTAGACCGCTTGGCGATTGAGGCATCTAGGTACCGAATGTGCCTTGGCCCGTTATGGTGTAAAGTGCTGCTTCGGGATTGGCACTCAACTGTTCCCGTGCTCAATATTGAAGGTACACAGCTTGAACAAGTAAACGGCTTTGTTTACCTTGACAGTTGTGTGTCTGCTGGTGGTACCATTAGAAGGGGAGTTTCTCTTCGCATCACCAGAGCTCGGTCGGCGTTTGTCAACCTGCAGCACTTGGGGCGTTGCCGGGATATCTCCTCCTTGGTAAAGGGTCGTGTTTACAACGCCACCGTCAGGGCGGTATTGCTATATGAAAGCGAGTCATGGCCAGCTAGCGTAGACGCTACACGCCGGCTCTCGGCCTTCGACAACAGGTGCTTGAGGAGGATTGTTCATGTGTGGTGGCAACAAATTTGCAACAGTGTAGTCAGACATTGTGTCTTAGGGAATGCGAGTATTCCCTTCAACAAGCTAGTTTTGTTGCGCCAGTTAAGATGGCTGGGTCATATCCTGTCCCATCGCGCCGTTTGCTAGTGCAGGACGCAACTGGAAGAGACTATGTCCACCATCCACTTAGCGACAGCAAATGAAATGGTTGACTTCACGTCTTGGCACCATTGGATAAACACGTCTGCCTAGTGGGGGACCAAAGGATGAGGAGTGCCGATGGCTGAAAACAATTCAAGATATGGCTCGTAATCGAAACCGGTGGAGGATCTGTGTACATAAATGCTTAGATTTGAATATTTAATGCCTAACGATTAAAAACGACAAAAAATGGCGTGTGCCAAAGAAAAAATGCTTCGTTGTTTTTTTTATTGCGGCACAACAGCTGAAGTGTGTTCCACACCTTCAGTTAATGTGCCATGATGCAGATACGGTGTTCAATCTATCTTCTTTTATTGATTTCCATGGTTATGTTTGGCTCAATGTCTAGTTGATAGACTACTACGATGACTACTACTACTACTACTACTACTACTACTACTACTATGACTACTACTACTACAACCGAAAAGTTATCTACAAAAACTTGCATTTTCGTATCAGAAACGAGTCATTTCCCCCGAAAACGTTTTGTTCTACAATAAAGCGGCCACAAATTCGTAAATCTGCTGAGAGTCAGATGGGGATAGTTAGCAGACTCCTGACAATTCGACAACACACTGGCAGGGGAACGATTTCACTAAGTAACTTTTTGATGAATATACGCCATATTCTGTAAGAAAAAATAGGTATCGCAGCAAATCATTTACGAATTCTCGGCAGCCCCTCGGACTCTCAGCGGTCTCCTGTCAGTCCGACTGTAGTGACCGAGTACGTAATTCGTAAGAGTCACCTACGCCTATTAATACACCTGGGGAGCTGCAATGCAAACAAAAACCTCGTAGGTGTCTGGATACTCATTTCAATGGGACCGCTCGATTCGCAAATAGCGAACAAATAGTTGACTGGCTCTGTAGGTCAGGTCAGGTACCAGGGAGGATAGAGGCTTTCCCCTAACGAGCGTCCCGTTTCTTGTGACGGTATGTGAACAACACCCGGCAAAAGGATGAGCAAAAACAAGAGCAAGCTTTGCACTTTCATGTGTCAGCATCAGAAAACACTACATATTACGATATAATTATATCTCTGGAAAAAGGGTCGGAGCAACAATTATCTAAGCCCATTTTGAAGGCTTCTACAGTCTCACATTGCACTCGATCAGAAGGAAGTTTATTCCAGATGTCAACTACCTGGTTTGTAAAAGTTTCGCTCTGTCTAAACGAGCCCTAAGCTGTTTGAGCTTCAGGCGATGCCCGCGCACGTGGTCCGACGTAGCTAACTCAAACAGATGAGTGGGATTAATACCACTGAGTTCGTTAATGATCTTAAACGTCACTATCAGATCCTCTTGCAATCTGCGCCATTCCAAGAAAAATAATCCTAAGCTACTTAGCCGATCTTCGTACGACTTACCTCGTTGACCTTCGATCATCTTTGTCGAAAGTTTCTGAATCTATAAGCATAGCGTCACTGCGGAGATATGGTGTCCAGGCCGGAACACTATTCCAGATGTGGCCTAACCACTCCTTTATATAACAGCAAGAACACTTTGCTTTAGTGTTACTCAGCGCCCTCCTGAGACGAAAATACGCTTATCGCGCTTTATTGGCAGCATGGCGACATTGTGTCGTAGGCTTAAAACTGTTCGCTATGATGACACCTGTATCACAGGCTACATCAGTACAGTGCAAGGTTAGACATCCCGCAGGTGACTGCACTGCAATTCCGCTACCACTACTGGTCAATAGCTGACATATATACTGGCATTCAGAGGTAAATCCTATTGGCTCAACCAATTCACCACCGTGATGATATCCTTAGTCAATGTTGCTCGATTTCCCCGACTGACTAGATTCAAGTCATCTAAGAAGATATAACATGAATCCAAAAGAAGAGGAGCCAGGTCGTTTATAAACATAAGAAACAATAATGGACTTAGTACCGAAGCTTGGGGGACATCGCTGTAGACAGGGTTTACAAAAGAACTCGCTTCCCCAACCCTGAGTCTGAATGATTTTCCCCGCAAGAATTCAGAAATCCATACTAATATTTGTGGATGTAATCCAAACCAGCTTCTCAATTTAAAATCGATGATTCACTTCGTCAAAAAGTTTACTGAAGTCCAAATAGCACAGCTCTACCAACGTCCCACTATCAAGACATCGGGTAATCTCGACTAAAAAGCACAATAAATCTGTAAGACAATACTTCATTTTAAGAAAGCCATGCTGTTCTGCTCTAATTAGATTGTGCTCAGTTAGGTGTTCACGGATCTTGTTTCTTATAAGCTTTTCCAAGCACTTCAGCATGATGCTGGTCAAACTAACAGGTCTATAGTTAAGAACCCCCTTCGTGGATGGCAACAATGGTCGCCTTCCAATCGCGTGGTAGCTTGCTTTCTTTAAGAGACTGGTTATATAATTCCGTGACAGGATACTGTAGGATACCGGCTAGTGACTTAAATGGCGAGATGTACATTGTCAGGGCCAGTTGATTTGTAACGGTTCAAACTAGCCAACACTGAAAACATCTGGCACAGTGATAATAATTTCCTGCATTGTTTAGCTACTTGAGCAGTGCGGTTGTGAAGGCAAGTCTGATCTACTATCCTTCCGTAGCAGGTTTTGGAAGGCATGTAGCAGCACTGCCACTTTAATGACGTCCACAGCCTGACTGCCATCCTCCATGGTTAGACAGCTGACAGCCTTTCTTAGAGAAGCCTTTGATTACACATAACACGGGATTTGATTTCGCAAAATTGGCCAAGTTAAGCTCATATGAGCAAGTTCAAGTGCAAGTTCGGGTGGGACTGCAATGATAGAATCCCGTGAGTGTTTGATTTTGAGTGGATCGTTGAGCTAGGAATCGATGAAGTGCTCAGGGTTCTTGATGGATCTAAAACGGGACACTCGTATCGCACACTGGCCAAACTGTTAATGCCTCCGTTTCTTGCCCTGCTGTGGCATTCAGTTAGATGCTCTTGGGTGGCAGTACCAAACCTTCTCCTAACCGACTCGTATCTGCAACTTTCCGTTCGTCTTTTTATTTCTTATCACATCTTGGTATTATCAGTAATTAGTTGACGTCTCTCTTCTTGTTTTCCTAGCTTATCCTTCACTCTCTTACTTCACATAAACCGACCTAGCAGGGAATGCTGGGCAGGAAAGTGTGGGCAGTAATTGCTTGAACAAGGTGTGATGCGGTCTGTTTTAGGCTTTTCAACATCTCAAACAGACCTATCAATTCCCGATCCAACGATACGCAAAAGAACATTCACGGGATTGTCCTACCGTTCCGGTCCCAGGTGAACTTGAACTTAAAGTAAAATAGGATATATCCTTCCTAAGGAAGAGAAATCGAAGGTACAGAATAAGGAATTGCACTGGAAATAAGAAAATAATACCAATGCATGAGTCAAAAGTAGAGAAAAGAACATCGAATCATAAAGATGTGTTACTCAGGAAAAGGGAAAGTTTTCGTGTTGCCACTCGAGTTGCCGCTCAAAGCCTTTAACCTTAGATTCCTTGATAACAGCAGAGCAATCTTAAAGTGAAGATCCGAGAGCAACCAGAACGAACGCTCTACATTTCGCAGCCGAGTATCAAAATAACCGTCTCTTGTACGAAAGGCCGCGCGGCCTAGCCGGAGGGCTGCAGTAATTGGCACAACGGAAAAGCAACTTTTTGCTGGAGGCCAGCGCTGCGTACTGCTCAGTATTCAGGTCCGTGCAAAGCTGGTGGTACCATCGGTTGCATACGCCGCACTGCATGCCGCCGGAATCGTCAGTTACTGGCATATTGCAGCTTGAACTGCCACAAAGTGCGATAGCCTCAGAATGCAAGGCTCCTGGAACAACAGCCCGCGCATTTCGACACTGACATAGTGGAAAACAGTGAAATTATAACACGTATACAATAGTAAAACGACCTCAATAAAAAGGTAAAAAACAAGGTGCAAAACAAGATTAAAACTAGAAACAAATGGAAAATTATCAATAAGCGCAAAAGACGCGTGGACCAGAACCGCTTTAATCGTTCCAAGACATCTTGGATCAGAGAAAAGTTAATAATAGCCAAACTCCGTTTCAAGTGTTTATTCAAACAATGTTTTCCACAATATGGTACGTAAAAATCTCGATCAGTATGTCACCGGAGCGTCGGATCCGCCAATTGCGATCAATTATCTTTTGACAGTGTGCTTATGGTACACAAGTTTGTATTGAGTTCACTGAGTTGTAGAGAGCAGGAGGGAAATCCCTTGTCAGCCCCATCGATTCCGTATCATACTGGACTTGATGAGTGTCGTTGCATTACGACGTTCCTCGAGGTTTCGTCGCAATTGCAGTGACAGCCGCAAGATTCCAGCATTCGCAGCGTATGTTTGTCTATCAGTCGCTTGAAACTTTCTTCGGATGGAGCGTCTGCAGTTTCTTCCGGTAGACTGTTCCAATCACTCACCAGTCTAATGGATAGGGTGACGTACATGCGAACTGTCTCCTTTGCTTAAATAATTTCCATGTGTGACCGCGTGTGAAACAGTCAGAGTTGGACTGGAAGAATTGCTGTAACTCACTCCCAAGTTCCCCTCGGAGGATGCGCGTAGTGTAGATGAGATCACCCCGGCGACGGCGGAACTCGAGTGAGAACAGATTTAGCTGCTGGAGTCGAATGGGGTACGGGAGATCACGAAGCCCCAGAACAGCTTTTGATGTACGTCTCTGAACCTTTTCCAGCAGAGCGCATTCAAACTTTGAAAGCGGATGGCTAGCTGGAAGGCCATATTCTAAGACAGGACGGACGTACGAAGTGAACAAAGGCCGAAAAATCTCAGGAGTCATTCGAGCGAATGATCTTCTTAAGGCACCCACCAGTCTCCTTCCAGTAGCCACCTTCTTCAACGTGTCCTGCGTCGTTCTAAGGTCAGGAGTCACGATAACCCCGAGATCTCTCTCGTGGGTGGTATTCCTCAGGAGAAACCCACAAATGTGGTATGCACCGTACGGTTTAGTGCTATATATATATATATATATATATATATATATATATATATATTATACACAATCTGTGGTACAGATATTGTGCCATCGGAATCATGGCTGAATAGGAAAACAATATGAATAATAAGAAAAGAGTAACAAGAAATGCTTTTTTTTGTCAAGTTTACCACTCACAGTTTTTGAAATTTTTTTCAGTTTGTTCGTTTTTAGGGGGAGGAGGAAGGGACACCGCAACACACTGATGCACACGTCCGCCATTGACATCGATCTTGAGCCATAACTTCCAAGGTTTTCAACCAGCAAGTATCCTCGTCTCTCGGACCCCAACCAGGTAGTCGACAACAACCGGCCGAGGCCAATTGTTTCGTCAACTTTTTCATGCGGCTTCTCCATGTTGTAGGCTGTCCACCAGACCGTCTCTTCCAGCCCTGTCCAGCAAGTGCAAACAACGCACGACGGGGGTAACGCTGGACAGGCATGCGCAATACGTGTCCCAACCACCGCAGTTGATGCAGTGAGATGAGCTCCTCGAGCGAGTGGCTTCCACGTCCCAAGACACGCTGTCTAACTTCCACATTGCTTACGTGGTGCTGCCACCACACACGGGCAATGGACCGCAGACAGCGGTGCTCGAAGACGGATAGCCTGCGCAAGTCATCTTTACGAATGGGCCAGGTCTCGCATCCGTACAACAGTACAGCACGAACAGTTGCACAATAGACCCGCCCTTTGATGGAGAGACGAATGTCGTGGCGACGCCACAAATGCCTCAGCCTAGAAAAAGCGAGGCGTGCTTTCGAGATGCGCATCGAAATCTCGTCTCCAATAGCCCCGCCAGCAGTGATGCAACTTCCCAAGTAGACAAAGTTCTCCACAACTTCTAGTGTCTCACGAGCAAGCGTGAGTGCAGGCAGAGGCACCTGCCAGTATTGAAGGAGAGCCTTACATTTGGATGACGAAAAGTACATACCGTACTTTGATGCTTTAATCGCCAAGCGGTTTAATGCAAGTTGAACGACCTGTGGATCGTCACCCAGCAAGACGATATCATAAGCATAATCCAAATCAACAACTCGACTACCTAGGAGGAGCTCAACGCCAGTGTTCAACGAATCGCTCAGAACGTTCTTCAGGACGTCCTCAATGGCAAAGTTGAATAGGAACGGAGAGATAGGGCATCCTTGTCGAACTCCACTGGAGATCACAAAGGTAGGCGATAGCATGCCAAAAGCCTTAACCCTGCCCGAGGTCAGACTGTATAGAGCGCGCAGTATGGAGACGAACTTCTCAGGGACAACGTTCCTCAAAAGGCAATGCTACAGTACTGTACGATCGACAGAATTGAAGGCTGCACGGATATCCAGGAACACAGCAATCCTTGGCCTCTGATACACATGGCGGAGCTCGAGGATCTGGCGAAGTGTGAAGATTTGATCGATGTAGCCGCGACCAGGGCGAAACCCAGCTTGTTCTTCTCGCTGCAACGATTCGCGTGTTGGGGATAGCCTGCGAAGTATGATGGACACCAGCAGCTTGCAAACGACGGGGACTAAACTTATTCCTCTGTAATTGGAGCAGATTGTGCGTAGGCCCTTTTTGAAGATGGGTACGACTATCGATTCACCCCAAGATGATGGAACCTTCTCTTTCGACCAAATTTTCGAGAACAAAACGGTGAGTTCTCGGACCAGCGATGCGCCACCATCTTTAAATAGAGCTGGGTGAAGACCATCAGGGCCGGGAGCTTTATAACGCTTCAGGTGCCGGAGCTCCTGCTCGATTTCCTGAGAAGAGGGAGGGTCTGTTGGGGTAGACCACTCGGCCCCAGCGCGAGCGCCAGAGGTAGCAGATGGAGCTGGGGGCCAACAAAACTGCGAGCAAAAATGTTCGGCCCATCGCTCCAACCGTCGTTGAAGATTGGTGATTAAGGTGCCATCCTCTTCGCATATTGTTTCACTTATACCAGATCGAACACCTTCGGTGACTCGAAGGAGATGGAAGAGTTTTCTGGTATTACCAGAGAGACTAGCAAGCTCCATCTCCCTAGCACGTTCACGGTTTAGTGCTACCCATTGGGAGAACAGCGCATTTATTACGGTTTACTGACAGTTCCCACTTGATGGACCATTCGTGTAGCTGGTCTAGAGCCCCTTGTAATCTGTCCGCATCCTCAATGCTGGATACTGTTGACCATAGCTTGAGGTCATCGGCGTAGATCAAGCAGTCGGTTTGAAGTGCAGTAGGTAGATCGTTAATGTACAGTTTGAAGAGCTCCGGTTCGAGCACTGATCCTTGGGGAATGCCACTAGTCATAGGCACTGGAGCAGAGAGGGTTTGGTTCACTTGTATGCGCATTGTCCTACCACTTAAGAAATCGGTAATCCAGGAGAGATTTCCTGTAATGCCAATTCCCTGGAGTTTATGTAGCAGGCGTACGTGTGGAACCTTATCAAAGGCTTTGATGAAGTCAATGAATATTACGTCAACCTGTTTTCGGGTATCTATGGCTTCTGCACATGTTTCCCTGGCGATGAGTAAGTTAGAGATGTATGAGCGTGCTCTCCGGAGGCCATATTGAGCAGGTGAGATGAGGTTATGATTTGCACAGTGTAGCTGGAGGGCGCACTTGAATATTCGTTCCATGGTTTTGTACACGACTGAGGTCAGATATATTGGCCGGTAGTTGGTTGGGTCTTGTTGGTTTCCCCACTTGTAATTTGGCAGGATGGTAACTGCTTTCCAGCCTGTGGGTAGGCAGCCGAGTTCGAGGGATTGCCGAAACACTTGGCAGCGAGGGGAGGCGACGTAATCAGTTATCGTTCTGAGGAAGCTGGGATGAAATCCGTCCGGGCCTGGGGAGGAGTTCAGGTCCAGTTCGAGTAGCTCAGTGACTACTTCGGGGTTAATTTCAACTTGCTCCATAGAGGAGTAGTGTGCAAGCAAACAGTTGTTGAGCAGTGGTGACTTCACTGAGTAGACCGAGGAATATTGCGCAGCCAATGGGTTTGCTTTTTCATCATCGCCGTAGAGAACGGTATCTTTCTTAGAAGAGGATACAGCGGGGATTCCACTACCAGTTTTGGCATTTCGCTTCAAGTAGGCAAAAAGTTTCTTGGGACAGTTTTGGGATTCCATGGCCAGTCCATGTTCATATTGTAGTCTTTTGTCTCGTTTTCTCAGGGTGCACAGGTTTCTGACAGCTTTGTACTCTAAGTAGCTTGATATCAGTCCTGTGCTCTTGAAATGATCCCATAGTTTCGTCGTTTTTTCATTAGGGATTTTACTTTTTTATCAATCCATGTGTTAGCGAGACCATACGCGACGAGAGTGGGCAGCAGATTCACAGTCTGACAAAACGCTTGGAGCGTTGGGCTGAACACTTTGCAAGGCAATTTAACCAACCTGAGTTATCGCATTCTTCTTCGGGCATTGAGCGCCCTTCCCCTTGGGCCGTCTCCTTGGATCCGCCCTCACGCGCAGAAGTCGAACGTGAGATCAGGCTGTTGAAATTGCATAAGGCCGCAGGGGCAGATAGAATTCCCCCAACCCTCTTCAAATTCGGGGGACCTGCTCTAATAGATGATATACACGAGTTGCTAGTAAAACTTTGGGAGCAGGAGACAGTCCCGACAGACTGGAACCGCTCCGTCATTGTCCCAATTTTCAAGGGAGGCTCCCGTTTAGAATGCGGCAATCATAGAGGGATCAGTCTGATTCCGACTGCCCCTAAATTGCTTGCCTCTGTCATTCTCCACAGACTGACTGGCACTCGTGAAAGCCAGATTCGTGAAGAGCGAGCCGGATTTCGTCGAGGTCGGGGCTGCATCGACCACATCTTCACATTGCGTCAAGTGTTGGAGCACCGCCATGTTTAAGGCGACCCACCGTCGTCGTGTTTCTTGACATAAAAGGTGCCTTCGACTCAGTCGATCGATGTGCCCTTTGGGACTGTCTGCTGAGGAAAGGTGTGCCTGATAAATATGTAAACACTATCAAAGCGCTGTACGCGCATAGTTCGGGCAGGGTGAGGGTTTATGGCAAACTGTCGCTACCCTTCAGTATCACCAGCGGTGTGAGACAAGGATGCCCGCTGTCACCTTTCCTCTTCAACTTCGCTATTGATGGAGTCATGGAAACAGCGTTCGCTGGACACGACCTAGAAGGTGTGGAGCTACTTCCTGGTGAGCGACTTCTTGACTTGGAGTAAGCGGACGATATTGCCCTAATCTGTGACAGCTCCCAAACATGCCAAACAGCACTGGACCGATTAGCACTGGCTGTCAATCGTTTTGGGCTATGCTTTGCTCCATCGAATGCAAAGTACTTCTCCAGGATTGGCAGGGACCAAACCCTGCGCTAACGCTTGGTGGTGATCAGCTAGAAGTCGTTCAGGAATTCAAGTACCTGGGCAGCTATATTAACACCTGTGGGATTGAAGATGAGGTTACGAACCGTATAGCAAAAGCTCGAGGTGCTTTTGCCAATCTCCGCCACCTGTGGCGCAGATGCGACATTAATCTCTCTCTCAAGGGCAGAGTTTACAACGCAGCCGTCCGTTCAACTCTCCTATATGGCTGTGAAACCTGGCCCATCAGGTCGACAGACATGAAGAGGCTCGTCACATTCGATCATCGCTGCCTTCGCAGCTTAGCTCATGTCTGGTGGGAACACCGCGTGTTTGACGTCGCGTATTTGGTGCAGGAAGAGCGAGTGAACCGCTCAGCACCATTATATCACGCACCAGGCTCCGATGGCTGGGCCACGTGTTGCGCATGCCAGCACACCGACTCCCGCGACGTGCATTGCTTGCGCGTTGTGGGTGCGGTTGGAAGAGGAGGAGGGGAGGCCAAGTGATGACTTGGTCGAGAGAAATGAAAACCCTTACTTCGAATTTGGCGTCGGTTGGTGCATACCGACTGCCTGGCTGGGGTCCTAAGGACGGTGAACACGTTTGGTTAGACACACTTACTGATATGGCTTGGAGCCGGCTCCAATGGCGTTTGTGTTGTGAATTCCTTTGTCCATCCCCCTCCTGCTTAGCCTCCCCTCCAATCACGATCTCACATGTTAGGCATACTATGACTCACTTTTACGGCAGCCAGCTGTTAGCTCTCCGGAACGACGTCCATCCGTTACTGGGGACTCAGCGGGCGTGCCACTGTTTGTTTTTCTTTTCTTGTCATTGTATTGCGGCATAATAGCTAACGTGTAATGATGATGATGATGATGGTCCTTTGGATGGTGGTCTGCTCTTGCAGTTCGGAACAAACCGTTTAATGAGCCGCGTCATCATAGATCGAAGGCGTTCTCATGCGTTATCAAGCTCCAAGGATTGTGGAATACTCTTGTCCATGTTCCTTGCAGTAGTTCTTAATATGGGCTGGTCAGTGCACCAGAAATTTCGACGCAGTGTCCCCTGATCGTGGATTGTGAGGCGTGTCCACGGAAAGGAGACTGTACAGTGATCACTCTTCCCAAGAGGTTGAAGGATCGTTAGGTCTGAGAGATCAGATGGTGCCGAAGTGAGAACCAGGTCGAGAATGCTTGGTGTCTGACCAGGGACTATCCGCGTTGGTGTCAAGACATGCTGTGTCAGGTTGCACTCGTGAACGGTATCAAGATAAACTTCAAAAGAATCAGGTGAGAGAACACCGTGAAGAAGGTCCCAGATTATGTCGGCGGCGTTGAAGTCACTCATAAGGAGACACCTTGTTCCGCTGCTGTGGGTTCGCACGGAACGTAATAGGTGTGAGCCAGGTGCTGCAGGGGCTCTGTAGGCCACACCGACCATCAGCGATTGGTATCCGTCATGAATTCGACACCAGAGCATTTCCGACATATCCTCCTTGTCACAATCGGGTTCGACAATGTGGACCTTGAGGTGGTCCCTTGTGTAGATGATTACCCCGCCTCCAGACCTATCACCGAGGCGATCGCATCGGAGTAGCTGATATCCTGAAACATGAACGAGTCAGATATATCAGATGACAGCCAAGTTTCGGTGAACGAAATTAGGTCCGGTTGCTGTTTAGAGATAAAGAATGGAATCTCATCTAGCTTGTTTCTGAGACTGCGCACATTCGCGAGTATTACCCGTAGTCCGTTCTTTATGTTCGAGGTCTTGGAAGAAGGAGCATTGGCCTCAATCGAGCTCTCTGAGTTCTTTTGACTACGCGAAAATCCACTATGTTTGAGATCTGTTTCTCCATTTGCGCGTCGTGTTCGCTGCTCGCAGACAGCGTGCCTCATTTGGACTCGCTCCCCCGGGGAGAGGTCTTTCAAGACGTAGAAGGTTTCTCCCCTGAGGCGCGGGGTCCGTCTCAGGATGCGTTGGCATTCTTCTTCATCCTGACAGACGATTTTCAGAGGACGAAACCTGGTTGGGTCCTCTTGTTTTCTGCCAAGGCGAAAAGCAGATATTACGTTTATTCCTTGCTCGCGCTCATCAAACATGGAGACCATTCGTTTAAGGAAGGCTTGGTCGTCAGATACAGATTCAGATGGACTGGAACGATAAGAAAATCCCTTGAGTGTTCGTTCTTGAGCAAATCGAGCCAGAAAATGATAAGGTGCTAGTTCCTGATAGATCTAAAACGAAACACCCGAAACACACCCCGATCAACCAATTACTGCCCACGTTCCCTGCACTAGCAGTCCGCGCTGTGTAGGTTATGTGAAGTAAGAAAGAAGTAGAAAGTAAATGAAAGTCTGGAGTCTCTGTAGGATTCTGGGACGTTTGTGATTATCAGGCAGCAGTTGCGAGCAGGTGGCTTGTCTCGTTTCGGTGATGCTGGCTTTGGTGGGCATTTCTTTTCTCTGACAAGTTCCTCAAGTTGCGCTACTCTATTTAAGACGAGCTTTAGTTCCATTTTTCTGGTGTTGGATTTTATCTTGGGTCGTGAGATCTTTGGGGGTTTGTTCTCAGCTATGGTTGTCCTGGTTTTTGCTGAGGTGCTAGCGCTTGCGACTGCGGCATAGGACTTGGGCTTATGCATCAGCCCATTCCCGTTCACTGGGCAACGGTGTTAGGTTCAACGTGGTGGACGGCCGGCTTCTTTTCCCTTTCGGTGTAGAATACCCAGACGAGGGTAGACACACTGAGGAAATAGGTATCTCGCTGTCCGAGTTAGAGACGGCTTGCGCGGAAGCAGTATGAACGTTGAAAGGGTTCGTCAGAAGTTGTTTGTCGCTGACCAATGTTATTGAGTTCATTGAGTGGTAGAGAACAGAAGTCCCTAAATTCGCCCCGCTGCCTTGCGGGTAGGTTATTTAGCCAAAGGCTCGGGGTGGAGTCCCCTAAGTCAACTCCCTACTTCGGCTTGGGCAACCGGGTAGTATCACGCCCTCTCGCAAAACCATGGACTGTATTACAACTTGCTCATCAGCTGCTATTTCTGCTAGTCACTTTCACGCGACTTCATCACACGCCAATTGTTTGTTTGTTGACAATCCTCACTTTCCTTTACCCGATTCATGTGCTCAGCAATCTGGCTGCGATTCCGGTTGCGACGCAGACCAAGAGGTTCAACCCATGGCTCTCCTTCGTCCCCGATCCTCGTTCCGTCTGGCGTACTTCAACGTGCGGACACTCATGCAGATTGGACAGCAAGCCGGTCTAGCGCGCACTCTAGATTCCCTAGACATTGATGTCTGCTGCCTTTCAGAAACCCGATTGCAAGATCCCAGCACTGTGCTTACACTAACATCCCCCACTGACCACGAAGCCAGATATCACCTACGTCTTTCTGGAGATCCAGAAGCAGCCTCAGCGGGTCTGGCTGGTGTAGGTATAGCACTAAGTGACAAGGCCGAGGCGGCACTACTGGACTGGTTCCCTATTAACAGCCGATTATGTGTAGTTCGGCTTCGGGGTTCGTGTAGAATCAACAGGCACCGCGAAGAGAGACACAACTTGTTTGTGACCTCTGTGTACGCTCCAAATGACTGCAGTGGCGACTCGGTCAAGGACGAATTCTATCGGGATCTACAACAACTCTTGACTAATGCTAAAAAGTCGGATGTCGTTATCCTTGCTGTGGATTTTAATGCACGGGTTGGCCGCCTGTTACCATACGAACGCCACCTTGGTGGTCATCACGCGCTCGATGAGAATCGCTCTGATAACGGAGAGAGACTTCTCACATTATGCGAAGACAACCGTCTGTTTCTTTCGAGCAATAACTTCAGACGTACGAAGAAGCGTTCCGCAACGTGGCGTCCCCCTTCTTCAACACAACCGTGGTCTCAAATTGATCACATTGCAATCAGCTTCAGATGGCGCGGCAGCGTACTAGACTGCAGGTCCTTTTGGTCCACCTTCGTTGACTCAGATCATGCTCTGGTCTGCGCGAAAATCTGTATGTGTTTTGGAGGATCCCGAAACATGAAGCACCGCAAGATTGATGTAAACAGATTAACTGATTCCTCTGTCCAGGCGAGCTATCAGTCTTCATTGGCATATGCACTCAGTTGCAATCCACCGCAAGAAGTGGAACAACACTGGACTTGTATACGGAAGGCAATGACCATTTCCGGACAGTCAAGCTGCGGCCTAACTCGACGCCCCTTGAAGGCTTGGATTTCTGTTCGTTCTCTGGAGCTGTTCGAACGCCGCAAAGATATACCCGCGGAATCAGATTGCAACGAGCGGCGCCGTTCGGCCAACCGGCTGCTCAAGCAAAGCCTATGCAAGGATCGCGAGACATGGTGGTCTGAACGTGCTTTAGAGATGGAGACCGCTGTCCTCTCTGGCAACACTCGCAGGCCTTTCCAACTCATTCGGTCCACTGGCCTCAGGAAGCATGGTGTCAGTGAGGTCATTTGTGAGGTGGATGAGTCTCCGATCACCAACCAACAGAGGCGTATGGACCGCTGGGCCAAGCACTTTCACTCGCAGTTCAACTGGCCTCAGCCATCCATCAGTACATGCAGTACACGTTGTTGTCCACCCTGGCTCGTTCCTCTGAATCCACCCAGAGAAGCGGAAGTCGGCCTCGAGATTCGACGCTTGAAGCGCTTCAAGGCTGCCGGCTTAGACGGACTTCCTCCGGAACTATTCAAGTACGGCGGTGTGGCGATCATTAACCAGCTGACCGCGCTGTGCGCAAAAATTTGGCATGGAGAAAGTGCCTTCCTCTTGGGGCGAATCAGTTATTGTCCGGATTTTCAAGAAAGGCGCTCGCATTTCATGTGCAAATCATCGCGGGATTAGTCTTATTTCGGTTGCCTCTAAGCTATTGGCATCCATTCTGCTTCGCAGGCTATCCCCAGTACGTGAATCATACTACCGTGAAGAACAAGCTGGTTTCCGTCCTGGCCGCGGATGCGTGGATCAAATCTTCACGTTCCGCTAGCTCCTCGAACATCGCCACATTTATCACAGGCCCACTATCATTGCATTTCTACACATACGTGCCGCTTTTGACTCTGTTGATCGACCTGCTTTATGGCGTTGCTTACTAAACAACGGGGTGCCAGATAAACATACCGCCATTTTACGAGCACTTACTTTCATACATCCGCCAGAGTGAGGGTTTATGGCAAGCTTTCCTCGCAATTCACTGTCAATAGCGGTGTGCGACAGGGCTGCCCTATGTCCCCATTCCGCTTCAACTTCGCAATCGAAGACGTCCTGTCGAATGCCCTAGAAGGTTTCCAACATTTTGGCTTAGAGCTTCTACCGAGTGGGCGCGCGACCGATTTAGATTATGCTGATGATATCGCCTTAATTGGTGACGATCCTCAGAGTATGCAACTCATATTGGATCGTTTGGCGGTTGAAGCATCTAACTATGGCATGAGCTTCACCCCATCGAAGTGTAAAGTACTGCTCAAGGATTTGCTTTCACCTGCTCCCGTACTCACTCTCGAAGGTGCACAACTTGAACAGGTAGATAGTTTCGTCTACCTATGGAGCTGTGTTTCTGCTGACGGCACTATCAACAAAGAAGTTTCCCTCCGTATCGCCAAAGCTCGATCAGCATTTGTCAATCTGAGGCACGTGTGGAGTCGTCGCGACGTGTCATTCTCACTAAAGGGCCGAGTTTACAGCGCATCAGTTCGCCCAGTATTGTTGTATGGGTGCGAGTCCTGGCCGATTCGCGTGGAAGACATGCGTCGTCTTTCTGCCTTCGATAACAGTTGCTTAAAGAGGATCGCTCGTGTTTGGTGGCAACATCGAGTTGATAGTAATGACGTTCGACGTCGCATCTTGGGGAATGTAAGTATTCCCTTCAACAAACTGGTTATATTGCGCCAGTTGAGATGGCTCGGTCACGTCCTACGCATGGCACCTGAGCGTCTACCGCGTCGCGCTCTATTCGCTCGCCAAGGACCTGGATGGAGGCGGCCGCGTGGTGGTCAGCCTTCCACTTGGCGGCAGCACATGAAATCGCTGACGTCGTGTCTAGCCGCTATTGGATTTGTACGTCTTCCACGATGGGGACCCTTAGATGAGGAATGCCAATGGCTTAACACTCTTGAAAATATGCCCTGCAACCGGAATCAGTGGAAGATTTGTGTACATTATTGTATTGACTCACATGTTTAATACTACAAACATTAAAATGACAAAAAAAGAGTAAAAGTAGCGTGTGAAAAACAAACTAAAAATGTTTTGTTCTACTTGTTATCAAAATGTTCCATTCTACCTGCGGCATATTTGTTGAAGTGTGTTGCTCACCTTCAACTAGCATGCCACGATGATTATGACGCTTTGAATCTTGTTTATCTCCTTATCTCCATGGTTTTAGGCTGGCTCTTTGTCTAGCTAATAGACTGTTGAGAATACATACATACATACAGAGAGCAGAAGGGGGGTCCCGTGTCAGCTCCTTCGCTTCCCGATCTTCCAAGGATTGCAGGCGAGTTGGCTGTCATGGCTCTGGATGTAATATCAGCCCTGCAGGATCCTGGAGTACTCAGTAGGAAGATGTCTAGCAAACGTTTGAAATTCGCTTCTGATTGCGCATTGACAATCGGGTCCGGCAGTCGGTTCCAATCATTAATCACTCGAGGAGAGAGAGCAACACCTGAGCGGACTTTGAGCCTCCTCGGTTTAAAAAGCTTTCAGCTGTGACCTCGAGTCGAGCTGCCAAGTCTTAGCTGAAAGAACTGCATTAGCTCGTTTCCCAGTTCTCCTCGTAGGATGCGCCTGGTATAGATGGTCTCCGCGACGTCGGCGATAGTCTAAGGGAAAAAGGTTCATCCTCTGTAGTCGGGTGGGGTACGGGAGGTTGCGAAGCCCAAGGACAAATTTCGAGGCTCGTCGCTGAATTTTTTCTATCTTGTCACTTTCATGTTTAGATAAAGGGGCTATGGCCGGATGTCCGAATTCAAGAATGGGACGGATATGGGAGGTGAAGAGAAGTCTAAATATCTGCGGCGTCATTTTAGAGAATGATCTCCTTATGGCGCCCCACATCCTGTTCGCCGCAGCAGTTTTCTTTAACGTGTCAAGGGTCGTTTTGAGATCAGAGGAGATTATTGTCCCCAAGTCCTTTTCCTGTGTGGCAATCTTGAGTAGGTGCCCGCCAATGTGATAGATGCCCAGTGGTTCAGCAGCACCTATAGAAAGGACTGAGCATTTATCTTTGTTGACCGGCAAACCCCACTTGATAGACCAAGAGTGTAGTAGATCAAGCGTTTCCTGTAATTGGTCAGCGTCTTCGAGGCTGGACACTTCCGACCATAGCTTGAGATCGTCTGCATAGATCAGACAGTCCGTTTGTAGCATACTTGGTAGATCATTGATATATATCTTGAACAATTCCGGTCCGAGAATGGAGCCTTGGGGTACGCCACTATACATAGGCACGGGGAATGAGAGGGTATCGTTTACTTTGACTTGCATGTTCCGGCCTTGCAAGAAGTCACTGATCCATAGTAGGAGGTTCCCTATCATGCCAATTCCGCCGAGCTTAGAGGGTAGTTCCTGATGTGGGACTCTGTCAAAAACTTTGCTGAAGTCGATGAAGACCACATCTAAACGTTTCCAGCGTCCACTGATTTAGCCCACTTCTCTCTAGCGACCAACTGGTTAGTGATGCAGGAGTGCCCCTTTCGGAAGCCATGCTGAGTGACTGAGGTGAAGTTCAGATCTTCGCAGTGTCGGTGGAGAGCAGATTTAATAAGTTCAAGTTCAAGTTCAATTGGGACCGGAACAGTGGGAAAATCCCGCGAATGTTCCACCTTTGAAAACGTCGTTGATCCAACAGGGAAACCGGTGCCTTGATGTGCCAAAGGAGAGCCAAATCAACACACACGATTCATATGGTCAACCAAACAATGCCCACGTGCCCTGCACTAACAGTCCCCGCTGTGCCGGCCACGTGAAGAATAAAAGAAAACAGTAGTGTCAGTAAAGAAAAGAAAACAGAGAAGACAAGCTAATCGAATATCGTAGGCAATATTAAAATGTAAGTTAAAATGAGTCAAAGAAGCGTAAGCCGTAATAGACGCAGAAAAGTTTAAGACACGAAGGGGAAGACTTTAAACTGCAGACCGAGAGCGTCAAGTCGATGCTCGAACTCTTTCAACGTCGGTGCCATCACGACGTCTGCAGGCAATGTGTTCCAATAAGCTATAACCCTACGCGATAATCTAAAAGTTGCCAAAACCCGGTCAGACCGGGGTTTGTGCAACTTTAATGGGTGGCCACGAAGGGTTGGCATTCGAGTTGGGCGAAACAGTCCAGTCAAATCAGGACCAATCTGACCCATCAATATACGATATGTAAGGACCAAGTCGCCCCGAAGCCGCCTGTAATACATGGAAAACATATCCAACTTACGTAGCCTCTCCGGGTACGTCAGCTTCTTTAAGTCGTACACCATTTTCGTCCCGGACCGCAGGACTCGTTCAACTGCCATCTTATCACGAACCAGGCATGGAGGACAAGCCTGGACGCAGTATTCTAAGTGCGGCCTTACAAAAGCCGAAAATAGTCTAACAAACATGTCGGTGGTCATGATCCCGAATGACCTGCGGATCATCCACAACATGTTGAAGCCTTTACGAGCAGCTGCCTTCCAGTGTTCACTGGACTTGAAGTCAGATGACAGCAAAACACCGAGGTCAGATTGGAGTTGAACTCGCGGTACCTCGTTGCCACCAAGCAAATAACGCGTCGGCGGGTCATTCGGACCAACGCGTAGAACGGAACATTTCCCTAAATTAACTGGCAACTGCCACAAAATTGACCAGTCCCAAAGTCTATCCAGAGCCCCCTGTAGGGTCAGTGGACCAATCGGCTCTTCTATCGTGAACCAGAGTTTTAAGTCATCCGCAAACATTAGGGATGGCACACCCAATTCATCAGGTAGGTCATTAACGTATAAAGTGAAGAGAAGGGGGCCAAGAACCGAACCTTGCGGCACGCCACTGAGAACACATTGGCGGAAGGACAAGCTTGAACCCACCCGCACACACATTTCCCTTCCGATTAGGAAAGCTGAAATCCATCGTAAGACTGGTCCAGAAATACCGAAGGAATTCAGCTTGTACAAAAGGCGCGAATGTGGAACGGTGTCAAAAGCTTTGGAAAAGTCAATAAACAGCACGTCTACTGCCTTCCCGCAATCAACGGCTTCGGCCCAGTGTTCACGAGCTGTTAACAAGTTAGTAAGGCAAGAATAGCCCTTACGAAAACCGTGCTGAGAAGGATTAAGCAAGTCAAACGCTTTCAAATGTCCTTCGAGAGCGTCCCTCACGAGCTTTTCCAATAACTTGACCAGCACGCTCGTTAAACTGACCGGTCTATAGTTATCAGGGAGGTGCTTATCACCTTTCTTAAAAATGGGGCAAACAATAGCCTCCTTCCAGTCCTTGGGTAGAGAGCAGCCTCGTAGAGACTTCACAAAAAGATGCGTAATCGGAGAGCAAAGTTCATCAGCCAACTCGTACAACAGTTTGGGATGAATAGCATCTCCACCGGCAGCTTTACTAGGATTTAACTGCCTCAAAAGCCGGAGCACTTGAGCCTCGGTTATAGAAACCTCCTCCAAGTGGGAGCCCTCAGGAACTTTTGCCTGGAGACTGATATGCGGCGGCTGTGACTCTCTAACATAAACCCCAGCATACTGTTCTCCAAGCAAACAAGCTTTTTCGTGATCCGTGACAACAGCAGTGCCGTCCGGGCCAAACAATACTGGGATGCACGAATTCATGTTGCTTCGCCTTTTGACATAGGCGAAGAAGCGTTTCGGGTTTGATGAGGCTATACGAGCAAGCTCTACTTCATGCTGTAGACGAGCACCACGTAGATACTGCCTGCAGGCATTTCGAACCACACGATATCGTTTGAAAGTGCATAATGAAGGAGCAGATAAGTAAGTACGCCAACATCGGGCACGTCTGTTAAGTTGTTTGCGTACAGCAGAATCAAACCAGGGTGGCTTTGCCCTAGTTTTATTCCTGCCAGATAGTGGTATATGGGGGAGAGAGAGCTCACTCAAGTATGATTTAAAGCTTTCCCAGGCCGTTTGAATATCGTCGCTTTCCAAAATGACACAAGGCGACTTTGCGGCTTTGGCTTTCATTGTCTGAAAGTCTGCGCGCCATATATTTGGTACTCGGTCAGGATGATCATTAGTCTGACGACTAAGGGCGCACTTAAATGAGAGACATGCGTGGTCGCTAGCACCGAAAGGTGAGTTGTATATAATATTGGTGACAAAATCAATGGATTTAGCGAAGATCAAGTCCAAGAGGGACGGGTTTTGACCCATCATGAATCTAGTAGGCCGATCGACAAATTGGTGCAGGGAAGCATGCAAGGCCAGCTCGAGAAGCTCGGTAGCCAAACACCTTGTAACAGCGCCGCAGGAAAAATTCTGCCAGTCAACGTCGGGAAGATTGAAGTCCCCCATCACTAAACACCTATTTGCCGAATGCTCGCGGATGAAATCAGCAAGCCCCTTAGCAACGCTGTCGGGGCTTCTATAGACCAGCACAATTTTAAGTTGCGCGGAGGCAATACACAGGTTAACTGCGAGTGCCTCAACATCACCCTCTGATGATCTGAAACTATAGGCCTTACAGACAGTAAGTGCGGAGTTAACGTACAAAACAACACCACCTCCGCGCCGATCAGAGGTGCGGTCACATCTCAGCAGTGCGTAGCCTGGCAAGCACACTTCACTGTCCGTGACGTCGGTGGACAACCACGTTTCAGTGAATACGAGGACATCTGGACGGCAGTCGTCGACAAGAGCGCCGACTTCGCACAGCTTGTTTCGCAGGCTACGCACATTGCTTTTCATGTTAGACACGAATCGCAGTGAAAGTTGATGCCTTTAGAGGTAGTGCGCTGAAGACATTGATAAAGATCATTATCAATGTTACAGCATGCTATATGCATCCATCTGTCGCACAGTGAGCATTGGACGGCCTTTGAACGTGAGGTGACAATTCCCACAGTCCACGCACTTAGATGTCATATCTTCCAAAAGAAAAATTCGACTATAGACAAATTTCGTCAAAAGTGTCTATTCAAACACTTACCTTCAGGAGAAGTTTGCCTAAAAGACTCGAAATTATAGCACGTCAGAAAGCGAGTGGCTAATTTTTGACATGAAAAATTGGCCTGGTGGGACTTTGTGTTCCGGTACACCAGTCTAAAGGGTGTTGCTTTCAAAACTGGATTTGAAAGAGATGTGTATAGGTCGCTTTGTGCCTAAGTATGTGCAACAATGATAGTTGGTAAGATTTATTAGTTGTAAATATTGCTTTCATTCATGGCGACTTCGAAAAGTGCAAAAAATTCAATGATCAGACAAGAGATATGTTTAAACCTTATCCAAGCAAGTAAGTTACTGCATGCATACCATTTACGTACAATAAACAATTGCATTAACACTTATTTGCTCCATAAAACAGCCGTTCACACCACTTGTATTTACCATTTGCCTGCTTTCGATTATGCCGTGAACTTTAACCTGTAGTCATCACTTTTAACACTTTAATTGACCATAACCGTTTTAGCGAAGTAAATCCAAATAGCATTATTTTCTATTTCCCACACCTTAATACCACCAAGGTTAAGAATATACTGTAGCCACTAAACTATCTTGGATGTTACCGAGGTCAATGGAAGCGAAATCCTTTCCCGACAATACAGAAATTAGCCCTTCCCCGTCTGAAAGAGGAGTTACCGCGTGGTACTCACAGAGTTGATGTGTATATTGATAAATAAAAATTTTAGGCCTTCGTTGCATGTGTATGGTTATTATTATGTTAACGTCGTTGTTAATATGCTTGGAGGCAAATTATAAATCAAGATACTAAACAGTTTCAATGCGTTAGGTAGTTTATCATTTTTCCGCTTCTAGCGAAAGCAGCCATGCTAGATGACTTGTACATTCCGACGTATATTCAAGGGTACATATCTGGACTTTGCATCGATGAATGAAGATCTGATACATTTTCAGATTGAAAGGGTGACATGATTCATTCGTCGGAGCGTTAAAATTGCGAAAGCTTACCAAAGGAGACTGGACAGGTCTACCGGAATGATGTCTTTACCCACATATTCAGTTTGTGTGCGCGCATAGAAAGCGCTCAAATTTTGCTGGAAAGTGGTAAGTGTTGTGTATCCGCTTGATGAATAGATTGTAATAGTTCCCGGCGTTACAACTGTCTTGCTCGGTCCTCAGCGGATTTTAATGGGGAATTTTATGAGTTTGGGAGTGTCTGTCTTCGCCATTTGCACAGTTTTCGCTTGGGGTAGCCTTAGCTGTATGCCAAAAATCGGCGGTTAACAGCGGATCTGGAGAGCAGAGTGCTTAAATTATAAAGAAGTTTCGTCGTATGCAGGAGATGCATGCATTTATGCGTTTTCAGTAAAACATTCGTGTAACAAGGCGCGATTTGTATAAAATACGGCGTCGCCATCGTAACGCTTGTTCACAAAGTGTAGGTTGTTACGCACGTATTACGAAGAAACCGTCTAGTAAATATAGAACATGAGAGAAATGAGCTTCGGTACCTCTTTTTCGTCCCTTTGCGTATGCTGGAATTGGTTGGCCAATACGGTGAGGTAATTTTGACGTACCCCACATATGAGACCAATTACAGCGGTTACGTCCTATGGCATTGTATGTTTGTGGACGTTAGCGGCCTTAGTATGTGCCTTTCGCCCAAAGAGACGGAGGCTACTTACCGGGAGGCAGTGAGAAGTATGCTGGAGTTGGCCCCCCGGGTAGCCCTTGTGCGAATATTGGTCATGGACAAGTGCGCGGCGCAGGTTTATGCCTTTCGCAATGCGTATCCCACTGCCAACATAGTTGTTACCGTGTACACATAATGCGCGACATGCAGCCGCGTTAGTCTCACCTACCTTTCTGTAACACTGAGGACAATAGGGCACTGTTCATCTTACTGCCATCGTTGTTGTATACGCAGGAGTGCGCGCATTATCATCGGTTAATGTAGGGTATATCGGTGCGCAGCGCGGAATGCTTCCAGTACTTCCTTCGCATTTGGATCCCATGGCGGCTTAGATAGGCGGCGCAGTTGATGCGCCACGAGGTGTTATTAGGTTGCGACAGCACCACGCGCGTTAGGAATGAGAATAAGCATTTGAAAGATACTTTAAGTGTGCGGTCCACTCTATTGCACCAGTTTCAAGTGATAGTGCAGCGTTGCAATGGCATTTTGGAGGGGAGGGAAACGGTCCTTGCTTGGTATGTGCGAGGCTGAGCAGCGTGTAAGCAGCTGCGGGTGATTTTGAGCAATATGTCGTCAAACACCAGGCGGCAGTACGAGCTGCACAGTCTTATGGTTCGCATCAGCAGTGTGAACCCGGACGGCGAGTATTGGCTAGTGGATGACGGTCGCTTGGGCATGCAGCGTGTGGTCATAGAGAATGGCAGCGCAAGCGGAGGTCGGCGTAATCGTCCGTGGCGCATCCCATGTACGCACCTCGTTCACGTCGCTAGCCTACACGCGTACGACGATGAGGTGGTACTTCGTTGTTGCCATTGGGTGCTGCCAGCGGAAAGTGTGGGAGTGGCGGCCCATTCAGCGGGCAGGAAGGGAACGATGACTGTCACGCGGATGCGATCCCGTAAGGTTCGAGTCATTGACCGCACCGGAAAAGTTGGAATCGCTCGGGATATGCTCGGTGACTTGGAGGCGCATTTGTTGTGTATGAGCACGGAGGAGTTCCACCACAAAATGCGCGTTATGACATGCATTCGCGAGCTGCTGTCTAGTCATAGTAATGTGGAAGTGTTCGTTTGATCATCCAATGTGGAACAATAGCAACGAGTACCGTGGGAGGACCTGCACATATTCCAACGAGTGGATGCGTCATCCTCCGTGGCTGCTGCCCGAGTGGGATTCCGCAACCTTCCTTTGTGCAGGAGGTTTGCACCGGAGACCGACGTTAACCAAGTGCTCCCATTGGGGAGGCAGGGGCTGGTGTTTCACAGCGTATTGACAGTGATGGCAGGCGTCATAAACGGAAATCACCTTCGAAACCCCTTGTGGTGGAGATTGTGGGTGCCAGCATGATTTCACGGGATTTGAAATTCCCTACCCTGAGAACCAGAATTTCCGCTCTTCACCGCACAAATATTTGGCGTACAAGGAGGGCGACTGCCGGTGCAGACGCGCACAGCGCAGGTTGCGCTGTGTGTCAGCAGGAGGATGACCAACCTCAGAGCTCCGATCAAGTGGATTGGATAAGTCGCGACATATGCGCGCGATGGTTTCATCAAGGTTGTGCGGCATACCATGGTAAGCCGGCATACACGTGTATGCACTGCTGCGGGTAAGTTAAATTTCGCGTACACTCTTTTGCATTTCTTTAGTTTTGCAAATCACGGTACAGTGAATGCTGACTAGTAAACGTTTCCCTTTGGATGTCCCATACAATCGGTAAGTATGAACGTAACCCACTTAGCTCACAGAACTGATATATTGCTTGAAAAGTTTGTATGCATTGTCCTTCTGCATTCATTTTTCTTCACGGGTTCTGAAATTCCGTTTATAAAAGGCCACCCTGTGGGTTTTCCTGCTGTGTGGTAATAAGGCTTGGCCCAATCTGTCTAAATGTCTGAGGATCCTTCAAGCCTTTGATCATGGTTGTCGCGCACAATTGCTAGTGTCGGTTGACAAGAGCGTCCCGTGACTCCCCTTGTGCTTCGCTCGAGACGTTACATGAGTTGTCCCGCAACCGACAGCGGTGGTGCATCTGCTGCCGTCTTTGAATCGGAGTCCCTGTTAAAAGCGTGTGTTTGGTGCTGAGTTATCTGCTGCTTATTGACTGATTATGACGGATGGCAATGAAAGCCGCAAGTGACCTGTCTCGCGGATGCCGCCTTACTTTTGCACTATAGCTAGCTGTTTTCGACGGTATGTTGTCTACCCAAGGTGTAGGCGCCTTGGCCCTGAATGTTTCCTTACGGCATTAAGGTTTTCAGGTAAGCCCACTTCTCTCCCTCATATTAATCGTTATGTCATTGGTCAGCACGCTGGTATGGCAACGAGGCATCATTGCTGTTAGCTGATGTACTGCGATCCTTGTCCTTGAAACATTTGTTCACCGCCTCCCATGGTAGGGTTACAATGTCCACAGTGCTTTGGTCCAGTTTTTAACTGCGAACAGTCAACCATGTTGTAAAGCCTCTTTTGACACATTGTTTTAAGTCGTAAGCTTTTCCGTTCTGTGTGCCTCAGTTAACAGCTTGCTGGTTTTAACTTTTGATGCGCGTATCAAACGCTTTAAAAGCGGGTTGTGGTGGTCACTAAACACCTGTGACAAAGCGTCCTCCGCTGCTTTAAGCAAGCAACCTAATGCCGCACGCGGCAGCGTGAGACGCTTACAGGTTGCGATAGAAGAGTCCGTAGTCATGCAGCGCAATGTATGCAAGTTGTAGTGCCAATGGACCTACAAGGATTTCAGCGGTGAACGGTAGGCCATTTCTTCGATAGTAATAGTATCCTGTGTGCTTGCCATCCGTGCCGTTGCTCTCCGTCAGCGACTATTTAAGTGAAACCGCTGCTCGGCAATTGCACGCCTCTGATGTGAAATGCGGATCTACAGTGGGCGACCTGTGGCACCACCTTGGCGACCAGGTGGCAGCTGCTGCCGAAGAAACCATCGGGCGCGCAAACGTTAAGCGTCCGTATTGGCTTGAAGACAATTATGCTATCAGGGGCGCATTGGTGTGTGCCAATGATGCGGCATTTACTGCATTCTTCGTAGACGAAGTTGATGGACTTGTCCCCCGAATCTTCAGAGTGCTTTTATGGATGGGGGTTGGAGCCGCTTAGAAGGTAGATGGATGGTGGTTACGCGCAGCCTGTAAACAGACTGCAGACATCACGCAGATAAGGCGTAAACACTTGTACTCTTTCTTCAACAGCCGTTCAGAGACCGACTGGCCTACATTGAACGGCCTCAAGCAGCACCTTGTGAAGAGGGGTCCGGCAGAAACTCGGATGCTGGTTGAGACTTTCAGAACATAACAGCTCAGCTGCGAAACAGCAAGTGTGCCGGTGTCGACGGGATCCAGCCTGAAGAATCAAAATACGGCGGTCTTGCGTTGGTGACTGAGCTGCATTACTTGGTTCAACGGGAATGGATTGAGGAGGAGGTGCCTCCCGAACTGAAGATGCCCTTGTGCTACCACTGTACAAGCGCAATGAGAGCACGCGGTGTTACACCAATTATCGTGACCTCCACATGCTGAGTTGTGTGGGCTAGGTGATTACCCGATTCATGCTAAACCAGGTCGTCAGTCAGGCAGTGGAAAGCAACGCGGCGGATGAGCAGTGTAACTTGCTTGTCCTCTCAGTATTGGTAAAATGCATTCGGAGGTGGCGATGCAGCACTCAAGTGTCAGGCCTAAGTGCGATGGTAGCATGCTTGTAGGCCCCAGGGTGTAGAATGTAGGTGGAAGCCACTTACCAATCGCCACAGCACGGCAGAATGCGACTAGACGGGCCATTAGGCGCGAACATTAGCGGAATCTGCGTGCTGACAGGGAAGCCTTGTGGACCACTCGGGCTCAAGAAATGGAGAAGGCAGAAGCAGTAGGCAATAATCGCAAGCTCTTCCAGCTGATCCGCGCCACTGGTCCCAGGAAATCTGCGGTCAGTGAGGCAATCAGAGACGGCCCGGGTGCAATGATACACAACAAGAAGCGCCAGAAGTCTCCCTGAGCCGGACCATTTTTAAGATCGTTTTGGCTGTTTCCCTGCACTCGGACCACTTCTTTCACAGGTAATGCAGGAAGAGCAATGGACGGTTAGTTTAGAAATTCCGTCAGAAGCTGAGGTCCGAAACGCGATCACAGCCCTTAATCGTTTTCATGCCTCTGACCCCGGATTCCCTCCTACCTGCACTATTTAAGGGTGGAGGTGAAGTCTCCTGCAAAGCACTGCCCACCATATTTTAAAGTATCTGGAAGGAAGTGCCCGGATTATATGGAACGAATCGATTATGGTGGCACTATACAAGCATAGCAGTCACACAAACTGTGCTAACCACATGGATATTAGCCTAACGTCAGTTGCAATAAAATTGCTGGCTTTCGATTATCGTTCGTCGCGTCACTGCGGAACGGGAACCCCTGATTAGGAAAGCGCAGGCCTGCTTCCATATAAGAAGTGGCTGTATGGACCATAAATGCACTTTGCGGCAGGTACTAGAGCAGCGCCGCGTATACCGCAGACCGACAGCTGTGTTCCTCGATTACAACAGTGTGTTCAATTCAGTCGAGCGATCGATTCTGTCATAATTACTTGCGCGGAAAGGTGTTTTCACGAAATATGTGAACATCCATCGTGCTGTATGCACGAATACTATAGGCCGCATCAGGGTCTACGGTGAGCATGTGTATATCTTTCCAACCACAAGTAGCTTTCTTCTGAGTTGTCCGATTTCCCCATTTCTGTTCAATGTCATCGTGTTTTCTATTTCGTTGAGTGTTTCTTTGCGGTCTCTCGAGATGTAAGCGTTGAAGTGACGACTGGTGAAAGCGTAGTTTACCTACATTATGCGCACTATATCGTCCTGCTTTGCGACCTTTTTACAGCGGCAAAATGAACCCTGATTAGCCTGTTTAGAGTGGTCCCATTATTTGGTATGCACTTGGCAACTTCAAAGTACGAATTGTGGCTGCAGGAGCACCAGCTACTTACTTACACCATGACTCTTGATAAGGAAGAACTCAAGGTGCTGGATAAATGCACTTTTCTTGGCAGTTGCAGCAACAAGGATGGGCACATGGTACCTAACTTCAGCTCACGCATTGCAAAGGCCAGAGTTGCCTTCTTGAACCTGCAACACCTTTGGCGACAAAAGTGAGTTTGTAAATGGAATTGACTGTCCACACAGTGGTATGCAGGCGAGGCTGCCACTGTGTGGACATACGTGGGATGGGTTTGCAGTATTCTCTGTTGTGTACCCAGCCTTGTCTTATCTACTTTACCGTTTATTATTTATCTTCGTGCCATGTCTTGTGCTTTTCATGCCTGCTGTTTTTACATTGTTAGTATGGAGCACGGTTGTGCTGGTGGGTTGCTGAACATCGGTTGTTTCCGTGCAAGAACGATAGTCTGTGAGGCAACTGTACGCAATCTGACTTTCGCTCACGACAGTGAGTTGCTTGCACACAGCTCGGATGATGTGCAGCGCATGACTACTGTTCCGGCTTCGACGGTTTTCAAAGTCCGCCTCACCATCAACACAAGCAAAACTGTCTGTCCCTTGCAGCATTCTACGGAGGTGCGGGCCTCAATATCGACGCCAATCAGCATTGGAACGTACCTCCCGTTACTGCAACCGTGGGAGTGCGATGTCCATAGCCGCACATCACAGAGCAAGCTTTTGAAGCATGAGTGAATCCGAGCCATAGGTTATTTCCCAATTCCAACATGACTATGCTGTAATAGCCAAAGTGGACTTGCGACGTCATCCTCGACCACCGCTTCTGCTGTCCCCTTTTCCCAGTTGCTGGTACAACCATTTTAAGCAACGACGACCAGTCGTAACGGGTGAGGTACGATTTCCCTGCTGACTTCCGATTCACGGCGGCAAGCCGACATGCTGCGCCCCTCGGCGTCCCACGTAAAGCTGCGGCCGGCTGGCGTTCCCATCCCCTGGTGCAACAATATGAAGTGTGATTGATTCCAAGCTATAGGTGAGATGGCATTTCCATGACGACTTCCTTATTATAGCCCAACAGGCCCGTCCTACCTAACGCTTCTACTGTAATACAACCGCCATGTGATGCATCATTGATACCCTGCCACAAGTACCATGGGATTTCCATGCTCGTTTCTCTTTCAGAGCCAAAGTGATATGAGCTTCACTTCGCCGTCCTAATTAACGCTTCCACTGCGCCTCCACCCACGTGCTGCCACCACAGTATGAGGCAACGTTGATACATAGCCACAGGCACAGCTGCATCAACTTTATCACTAACGCTTCAAAGCCCCAGTGACAAGCGCGCCTTTTGCCCTAGTACTTAACGCTGCCCCTGCACCTCCTCCCACGTACTGCCACCGTCGTGTGATGCATCATGGATAGATAGCCACAGGTACCATTGTATTTCCATGGTCAATGCTCTTTCAGATTCCCAGTGTTATGTGCCGCTCTCGCCGTCCTACTTGAAGCTGCCGCTGCTTCGCCTCAAAAGTACAGCCCCCGCAGTATGAACCATCTGAGAAATTTAGTTCGAGGTAGCTTTACAGTTCATTAATCACAGCCCTTCTACAGCCCGAATAACATGCGCCGCCATCCAAGTGAACCATGCCACTGTCTTTTTCCTTACCTATGGGCACCACTTGTGCGTTTATCAGTGATAAATGTACAAAGGTAAGGTTGCAGTTCAATGATGACATCCTTGCATAGCTAAAGTGCGTAAGCGCCGCCCCACCGTTCATGTTATCGCGGCCTCTGGCCCTTCACCCGCCAGCTGGTGTCACTATATCAGGCGTTAGTAAATGCGAGCCAAAGGTAACATCCAATTTCAATGATGGCTCCGCTTTCCGAGACATAATACACATGCGTTGCACTCCGCCGTCCACATTACCGCCCTTGGTCACCCTGCGACCTACGTGCGTTTGCCGTCTCCCGTCATATCAGCGGGGCCGGTCTTCCTTGGCTTTCCAGTTTCGCCTACATTACACATTCCTTAGAAAACAGAACAACGGACCTTTTCAGGGCCACCCTCTGTCACTCTGCCCTGTCGTCCCACATCGCATATGCAACATGTAAAACCTGCAAATTCCTTACGGCGGGCTACAAGATCACAGTTGCAGTGGGTGGTTCGTAATCTTCAGACAATATATTGGCCAATTCCTCCAGCATGACGTGTGACTCAAATTTGGATGGCTTGCGAGCATGCTTATCCATTAAGAACGTGGTACATTCACATTATGCAGTCATTTTCAACGATGAATTTGCCGCTGTAGCCCTACATTATTCGCAAAACTTTTTACCTTTTTCACTCCGCCTTTGGTATGTTTACCTCATTGCGCCCTTATTTCGTTTTGTAATAATACTTGATGAACCATTGTTCAGTATTTTCGCTTGCTGAATGATGAGCGTTAGCAACGCTCCCCAGTAAGACGAGAATATTTACATGGTTTGAGCGTCCCTCTGCCCACCTGATACACCAAGTTATAAACACACGGCGTTTATCAGTACAACGTAGTCTTGCGCAATGCTTCCTATTCTATTGACAAACCGTTGCTCCAAAATTTCACTTCCTTCTCAGTACGCCATGTTAGTCTACCCAGCAGCGAGTTAAGGTATAAATAAAATGCGACGCTAATAAGTAACGTAAAACCGGCTGCATCTTCAGTTAAGCTTAATGAACACAGCCCGCTGCGTCTTATTTTGCTATTACGGTAATGTTTACAGAATTCCATGTTTCCTACTAAGCCGCATACAACCAATTACCAGCGTTGAGCTTCCCGAGGCAATACGCTTTAAACGAGTTTAAATGTTTAAAGAACCCCTGTTCTCCCAAAGAGCTCTTAAGCTCCGAAATGTTTAATCATCGCCTTCGATGCTTACATACACTTACTGCATAAAAATCAACCTCCCTTGCTTGAAGCAAATCCATTACATTTAGCACACCTAGCTGGAAAAGGCTGCGAGCAAATAACGAATAGCGGCAGACCCACACATAAATATAACATTCCACTGCGTCCGCAATGGTGTACCACAAAAAGAGTTGTAATTACACACCATTTATCTTTCATGCAACATAACGTATTCGAAATCGCTTTAATTTCCCATTTTACATGCATTAAGCATCCAACATGCAGGAGTAAATAGACTTACACAAAACCAATAATTCACGTATAATTTACTTACCATTATTCCTTACCAAATTATGTAGCGCGTTTATGCATACAAATCTAGGCATATATATATCATTTTCACTTTAAATTGGACATTTTGCAAACCACATTGGACACTTTGCAAACCACATTGGACATTTTGCAAACCAAACTGGACATTTTGCAAACCAAACTGGATATTTTGCAAAACAAATTGGACACGTTGCGATCTAAGTAGCAACTCGCCAATTTGTTGGTAAGAAACGAGCAGTAAGACTGCTGAATGATGTTCAGAATATACATTGTGGTGACGCTAATACACCGGCATTGTGTAAGCAGCGGGCTACACTGTAAAACATTTGCTTGATCTTGAACAGCGAACGAAGTTCTGAACTACGCTCCCCTCTCCCCATTGACATTCGCCTAGTTGGTGTGCAGTGCCCCTACGCATCAACCTGTGTAGGTGTGTGACGTTTGGAAACTCGGACGTCCGAATCGTAATTGTGTATCAAGTATTTTGTGAGTGGATTGCCATGCGCAGTCTCAATGTGCACCGGTATTCTCATTAGAGGGAAACTTGTCCGATTCGGTCAATGGGACCATGTCGGATGAAGCAGGTAGGCGGTGTCCCAGCTTCGCCCGTCTCTCTATTAGCTTTCGCAACTGCCACGTTATTGTATCAGCGTAGGCTGTAATGACCCCCAGCAAAACCAGTCTAGATCTATAACCTATTGTTGCAGCATATCAACTACTGAGGAGTGGGCCGATTACACGATGCTCGGGCCACATTGTGGTCACGATAATGTAACCGAACTGCGTACGTAGCGGGTGATTGTGTAAGACCTTCTCTTGACATGAGTGCCGTTCGCCTCCGTCAAAATCGGTGACCTATTTTCCCCTACACCCCCATGGGAATTCGTGTGTTTTGTCTGGGTGTGTGGACCGACCTATGCAGCGGTACCACTATTGGAGCCGAGCATACGATAATGATTCCACTCAACACAACTTAGGTTTATTAGCTCCGTGCCGCACGAAACGAGCAATATGAGTGACAAAAAACAGGAGAGCTGGTATCCGAGGCGTCGGCACTGCAGGCGAACATCATTTGCGCAAAGAGAAATTCTCACAATAATTGTGCTGGTCGACGGCAAAACTACTCGGGATGCCGCTGAAGTCGCCGGTGTTAACGCGAATACGGCAAGGAACATCATTAAGGCCTACAAGCGGGAAGGCTCAAATACACAGCGCACCTGCGGTGGAAACAATAGGGAGAGGCTGACTTCCAATGTATTGCAGCGTGTCGAAGAACCGGTTGAACTGCACTCTGAGGACACGTTGGTGCAGCTGCAGATGCACCTGAGAGAGAATGGGATAAACCTATCATTATCCTCTGTCTTCAGCGCCCTCAGAAGACTAAAGATAACGCCCAACAAGTGTCATTACGAGCTCGACCGAGTCAACAGTGCCATGACAATCGCTAGCCGACAGGCGTACGCTCTCGAGTTCTCGGCACATGCACCTTCTAACGAGGAGAAATGCATCTTCATAGATGAGAGTGGTTTCAACCTTCAGCTGAGGCGAACTCAGGCTCGTTCAGGAAGAGGGACGCGCGCGAACGTCGTGTTACCCACAGTCAGAGGTCGCGTGGTAACCCTGATTGTTGCAATGAATAAGCAAGGCGTCATCCATTCAAAATTATTAACGATGGCACCTGCAATGTTGCGTAGTTCTCAGCGTTCGTCGAGGAACTGGTGGCGCGTATAAGCGGCATAGTGGAGATGAACGGCGCGTGGCTGATCATGGACAATGCCAGGATCCAAATGCCTGATGAGCTAAGGAGGATCATTGGTTCGTCTTATCACCTGCAGTCCTTACCGCCCTACTCGTACATGCTAAACCCGGTAGAACACGCCTTTTCAAAGGTGAAAGCGTCGGCGAGACGCCTGCTTATTAACCCCGCACCTGAGCAGACGCTGAGCACGGTCATTCAGGACAGCGTTGGGATGGTAACGCAGCAGGACTGCGTGAACTGCGTTCTCAATACGATGATGAACCTGACGAAAGCGACAGCCGGACAACCCTTCGTCAACTGATCTTTGCTATGGTTACTGCATTATTTTTTATTAATATACAATTTCAATTTCAAAATGTGCGGTTTCAATATTAATTGTTGGTTTAGCGTGTAAGAGCAGGACGGTCACCGAGAATTCGAGAGCGTACGCCTGTCGGCTAGCGATTGTCATGGCACTGTTGACTCGGGCGAGCTCGCAATGACACTTTTTGAGCGTTATCTTTAGTCTTCTGAGGGCGCTGAAGACAGAGGATACTGATAGGTTTATCCCATTCTCTCTCAGGTGCATCTGCAGCTGCACCAACGTGTCCTCAGAGTGCCGTTCAACCGGTTCTTCGACACGCTGCAATACATTGGAAGTCAGCTTCTCCCTATTGTTTCCACCGCAGGTGCGCTGTGTATTTGAGCCTTCTCGCTTGTAGGCCTTAATGATGTTTGTTGTATCTACACGTACACTAGTCCCCTGCACGCAGGGTCTTGAACAAACACGACCAAAGCCCCGAACGAGGAAGCAGAACTCTACTGGTACGCAACACAAACTTCTATTCACGCCAACGGTACATACACTCAGTATATTCAAAACAACCCTGGTATTGATCGCGAACGGACAGGCATCCAATCACAAGCTACGAAGTGCGGTCGTGGTAAGGCCCGCGCGTAAGCACTGCCACACTACTCCCCCTCTTCAGCGGTTGGTTCACTGCGGTGGCCCTCGTTTCAGGACATTGCTTCGGTTGAAGTGCTGAATATAGCTGTCTGGCGTTGACTCGTCGGCCGTCTGCTAACTCATAAGTTCCTGGCCCTAGCGCACGAGTAATTCTGATGGGTCTCGTCAGTGCCGGTTCTCCTTTACGTGTTTGCCTCTACTTTAGCCTGACCAACGTTCCAGGACGCAGCGATGTGGCCCGTTTTTCGTAGGATGACTGATAACCCCGGCGACGTTCCAGTTGGTGGGGGTCGTTGTTTTCTGCAGCCGAAATAGCTGCGTTTAATTTCGTACGCAACTTCCTGCCAAACATCAGCTCACCTGGAGTGCGATCAGTCGCTCTGTGGTGCGATGTTCGGTGAGTAAACAGAGCCTCCAAAACGGCATCTTCCCACTGCCTGCCGGACAAACGTGCTGTCTGTATAGTTTCCTTTAGCGTGCGATTAGTGCGCTCAACCATGCCGTTGGCAGCTGGGTTGTACGGGACAGTATGTACATGCTTCACATCACGAAGCAGTAAGAAACGTTTAAACTCATAGTTTGTGAATTGTGGTCCGTTGTCTGTCACAATTTCCTCAGGAAACCCAAATCTAGCAAACAGATGTTTTAGCCACCGTATAACGGTTGAGGTGACCACATCGCCACGCAAATGGATTTCCGACCAATCGACTCAGTAAATAATTTGAGATATAAGATTTTAAGTACTGATGTTTTGAGTGTCATGATGCGCATTCGCTCGATAGATGGTGTTATGTTGAGGGCAACCAGATCATTTCGCCCCAGCAAGGCTGGACTGTCTTCGGAGGCAACATGCACAGCAACATCAGATGCGACTGAGAGTAAACTGAGTTTCGTCATTATATATCCCCGAATCTGCACACGAAAATTTGTGTACGATTCGAATTTATGCGACGTAGGATGTAATGGAATGTCTTGCAGGTAATTGTCGTAAATGCTGGACGGGATAATTGTTATCGGCGATGCCGAGTCTAGCTCCATAGTCACTGGTACAGAAGTGTTAAGCCCATGGAGTGTAACGGTACGTATGTCAGGAGCAGGGAGCTTGGGTTCCAGCGAAGCAATTCGTCGTGTTTCTGGTTGTAATCGTCTTCTAATAGAAAAAACATTCGGTGTTGTCGGTGAGGTGGAAACATCATTTCGTTGGTCAATTAACGCGACTCGACGCGAGCGGCAGCATCTGGCGAAGTGGCCCAGTTTACCACAGCTTTTACACTCAGCTGTACGAGCCGGACATGTTTGACAGTCAGCTTTGTGGCGAGAACTCCCACATCTATAGCACGAAACAGTCGAATTCTGACGTTGACTGGAACCCTTGTGCTGAATCTTACTGACTTCTAGCATATCACTCGACTTGAATAGGCTAGAATGTTCAACGGCGGCTTTTATTAGTCTTGCGATCTCGATGGCTCTCTCCCAGGTAAGTTTCGACGGATCTTCGGAAAGTAGCTTTTCGCGTATCCGATTACCCTTTATACCGGTTATCAACTGCTGCGTCAGCATAACACTCTCTAGTTTATTCTTCGGGATGCTAGTGTAGTCACAGGTTTTTACAGACCGAATTAAACGAGCGACAAATTGTTCCAGTGGCTCTGCATCTTCTTGCCTCAAACAGCAGAACTTGTAGCGTTCAGCGAAAATGTTTGGCCGTGCACCCCATGACTGATCGAGTACATCCAATGCCTTTGTAAGTGTGTCGAATTTCTGCAGATCTAACGCATCGAAATAACGTTGACCTTCATTGCCCAACAGGTGACGAAGTAGTTTCAGTTTTTGCTTCTCATCGTAAGTAGTAGTTGCTGGGAGTAGGTCCAAGTAATTCGTGAAAGACGTTCTCCATTGGATCCAATCACTCTCCGTAGGTCTAGCAGCAGGATCGCACCAAAAGGCTTCTGGAGGTAGAACGTGAAATGCCATTGTAATGGTCCACAGCCCAGACGCCACTGTTGTATCTACACGTACACTAGTCCCCTGCACGCAGGGTCCTGAACAAGCACGACCAAAGCCCCGAACGAGGAAGCAGAACTCTACTGGTACGCAACACAAACTTCTATTCACGCCAACGGTACATACACTCAGTATATTCAAAACAACCCTGGTATTGATCGCGAACGGACAGGCATCCAATCACAAGCTACGAAGTGCGGTCGTGGTAAGGCCCGCGCGTACGGCCTACCACAATGTTCCTTGCCGTATTCGCGTTAACACCGGCGACTTCAGCGGCATCCCGAGTAGTTTTGCCGTCGACCAGCACAAGTATTGTGAGAATTTCTCTTTGCGCAAATGATGTTCGCCTGCAGTGCCGACGCGTCGGATACCAGCTCTCCTGTTTTTTGTCACTCATTTTGGTCGTTTCGTGCGGCACGGAGCTAATAAACCTAAGTTGTGTTGAGTGGAATCATTATCGTATGCTCGGCTCCAATAGTGGTACCGCTGCATAGGTCGGTCCACACACCCAGACAAAACACACGAATTCCCATAAGGGTGTAGGGGAAAATAGGTCACCGATTTTGACCGAGGCGAACGGCACTCATGTCAAGAGAAGGGCTTACACAATCACCCGCTACGTACGCAGTTCGGTTACATTATCGTGACCACAATGTGGCCCGAGCATCGTGTAATCGGCCCACTCCTCAGTAGTTGATATGCTGCAACAATAGGCTATAGATCTAGACTGGTTTTGCTGGGGGTCATTACAGCCTACGCTGATACAATAACGTGGCAGTTGCGAAAGCTAATAGAGAGACGGGCGAAGCTGGGACACCGCCTACCTGCTGCATCCGACATCGTCCCATTGAGCGAATCGGACAAGTTTCCCTCTAATGAGAATACCGGTGCACATTGAGATTGCGCATCTCAATCCACTCACAAACTGATTGATACACAATAACGATTCGGACGTCCGAGTTTCCAATTGTCACACACCTACACAAGTTGCTGCGTAGGTGCACTGCACACCAACTAGGCGAATGTCAATGAGGAGAGGGGAGCGTAGTTCAGAACTTCGTACGCTGTTCACGATCAAGCAAATTTTTTACAGTGTAGCCCGCTGCTTACACAATGCCGGTGTATTAGCGTCATCACAATGTATATTCTGAACATCATTCAGCAGTCTTACTGCTCGTTTCTTACCAACAAATTGGCGAGTTGCTACTTAGATCGCAACGTGTCCAATTTGTTTTGCAAAATGTCCAGTTTGGTTTGCAAAATGTCCAGTTTGGTTTGCAAAATGTCCAATGTGGTTTGCAAAGTGTCCAATGTGGTTTGCAAAATGTCCAATGTGGTTTGCAAAATGTCCAATGTGGTTTGCAACTTGTCCAATGTGGTTTGCAAATTGTCCAATGTGGTTGGAAAAAGGTCCAATTTAAAGTGAAAATGGTATATAATATATATATACATATATATATATATATATATATATAATTTCTGTCATCCCGTTTCGGATTTGGCGGTCACTGTGGTCAACCACAAGACGCCCGCGCCTACAGAGGGACCACGGGTGGCTTTCGCCACAACACACACAACTCCCAACACAAACCCCATAGGCAGTGTAAACGCAATGGAATAAGACCGGGAAGCATGTAGATGGGAGCCACATGTCGTCAATGGAGCCGGCCTACACTCCTTCACAGGCAACCACAAGCAGGCTATATTTTGGAATCAAGCGTACCAAGGCGGTGGCTGGACCGTAGTCCGCTCCACACCGAGTGCATGGGACTACTCTTTATTTCTAGCAAAACAACAAGGACCGTGCATTCCGTCCCTTCCAGCAACGACCTACTGTCGCTTAGAGCCAATATGGATGAGGTAGTGGCTAATAGTCGGGCAGGCACCTTGTCAACAAGTACATCGAATGCAGCCACACAGGGGATATCAGGCAACAGCCAACCACTTGACAGAATGCCTAAAAGGAACCTAAATCGAGTAAAGCCTAAGGAAACGGTGACAAATCCTAAATTAATGAACATACGAAATAAGTTTTTTTAGAAAAGTATCCGAGATTAGTTCACGAGGTTAGAAAGTATATTTTACGGAAACGTCACAAACTAGAAAATGTCATTGAAATTAAATACAATTGGTTTAAGCAATGTGTGAAGTTTATAGAAGCGCGTATAGATCGACATTTATATGAGAAAAGCATTAAGAGCGAATTGAAAACCCACCACCTGAAATAAATTGACTTAACCTGCACGCACGCGAGTAATATATCGAACGCAGCGTACCTACAAAAGCTGCTTCGGTGCTGCCTGCGCTCGCTGCATGACCACTCGTCGCTTCGATAGTGGTCCCGAGCAGCCTTGCTCATGGCTGACTAGGCCTGTCTGACTCAAGCACTCGCAATCGGATGTTCTACAGCACCATGCGCTCGATGTCGATGGAGTACAATCCATCGGTGCATGCCGCTTCAGCAATTGCCGCTTCCGCTGCTTCCCTGCATGTATAAGGTCTTTCTCCCGCACTTCGTGAGTAGATCGCGCCGTGCACGCCGATCAACCACCGTCGATTCCCATGACCTGCAATCAAGAGTAGAACGTGAGAGACTCACTGAAACGACCGAGCCACCTCAGGCGTCTCAGCCAAAGTTTGCAGTCCACTACATACATCCCACCTTGTCGCAACGCTTTCGCCTCAGCAAACCTGTCGCCGCAACCGATGTGTAAAATGCGTCGCAGACACTGCTGATGGAACCGCTCGAGATATCATACATCCCGTCCGGTACATCTTTCACGTTGCACTGCCGTTTAGAAGAAAGGACAACTCCATGGACTTGTATACCATCAGCTTCGTGCCAACCAAAACCTGATGGTTGTTCCGCACTCCGTACTAAAGCTTCATGAATGCCACCACTGTCCTCGACACGTGGATATGCAACTCACTATGAAGCTGCTGATAAGTCGACATCACAATTCCAAGCTAGCAGAAGCGGGTGGTGGTTTCCAATACTTAAGCACCAAGGCATATATATAGATATGCACACGTCACTCGTGCAAACTGTGGTAAACTTACGTAATCGTATCGCATGGTATTTTTAAACAACTCGGACATTTTATACTTATCACGGATTCACTTATAACCAACTACTTCTATATGTGCTCATTTAGCGAGTATTTATGTCGTCACATGCGTTCACTTTATTCGATATAGGCAATTTGAGTGTTTGGCTGTTGTCTGACATCCCGGATGTGGCTGCGCTTGGTGTGCATTTTGACAAGGGGCCTAGCTGTCTATTACCCACTACCTTGTCCATCTGGCTCCAGGAGCCATTTGGTCGTTGCTGGGAAGGACGGGGTGCATTGACTTTGTGGTCGTGCTAAGCTCAAAGAGCGGTTCGATGCACAGCGTGCCCGGAGCTCAAACGCATGGGAACACGTTCGTCCTTCTCGTACGACAGTGCTTCGTAATCTCACGCACTAGGACTTCACAATCCACGCAGACGTAGCCTCCGGCCAGAATACCACTCGTACTGGGAGTGACATCGAATAGTCCTCCAGCGTCCATGTGCGTGCTGCTCAAATTTACTGTCCACAACACCTAGGACCTCCACTGTAAGCTTAGTTGAAAGGCCACAAAAATGTGCGTGTATGAGTATGTGTAAAGGATTCAAGGGCACACAAATAAAGCCCTTAGATTGGTCGCTTATCCTCAAGCGTACCCAGCTTAAAAGCCAGCGGTAATGATGTCGCCGCTAGCGTACCTTGGTCGCGTTATCTTATGGGTACCAAGCAGTTGCTGCTTACAATATTCTACACTCGTTCGTACATTCAATTGAACAATTAGGTATAGTGCTAAACAATAATCCATGGATTCCAATTACTCTACAACACTTTCTCGCTTTGGTATGCAGTGTATAAATTCGGTGTTCAACACCCAACAACTTTTGTTGCAAGTGTCCACATGTTGGATCGTCCGTGTAAGCTCAATAATCCCGGCAAGTCACTGACTAGCGATTAACATGCCGATGTTGATGCTACATGTTCTATTTCACATATGAGTCACACGAATGACTGTAGCCAAATTTTCCGCTGTGCACCGCTCATCCTGAACTTAGGATAAGCCAGCTATTATCGAGATAAAATTCGGAAGAGCAAACGCTCCTGCTTCCATTCGAATTAAAAATGCCCAACCATCCAGATTGATATAGAATTAGTCCAATTTGTCCAATTGTGGCGGTACGGTAGGTTTTAACTAATTATTTAATTGGAAAATAGATACACGCACAATTGCTTCGTTGTGAAGAATAGCTGCTACCAAGATGTATAACGACAGATTTTTTAGTAAATTGTAAGCGGTAAACTTACAACGCGAAATCCAGGATGTATGGTAATACCATACATTCAGCTAACCAGCTTATCTGCGCCATTTGCCGAGGCTGTTGATACCCATTAGTTTTGTCTTCTGTGAAAAGTCGGTCCTTCAGGGACAAAACGTATATTCTGCAAACAACAGGACCAGGCGAAAACTCAGGCAGAGGGCGAGTGAAACATATCGGTATATACAGCTAGTTGGATCAACAATTAACGACCATTTTGAATGCATGACATTTTTCGTTTTATTCAGTCAAACAAACTCACTCCAATGCGTCCAACTGTTGGGCAATCAGCGTGCATGCGAGAAACGTGTGAACGTCCAAGTAGCTGCCGCCTTTCCTTGCGGCAGCCTAACGGCTTCCTTGCTGGGCTGGCACCGCAAGTTCTTTCGAGTGTATATTCCCCTTACATCCTCCCTTTTTCATGTTCTTGTTGCTGTACTTTGCTAAATAGTCCATACACTTTACCACTCCGCGTCCTCTTTGTTGGATCTGCCGATGTCGCTTCATTGCCGCACGCAGTATAACGCTCTCTCCCTGATTCATGCTGTCGCCTCGGACATCTCCTTAGCTGTACTCGGTTTCTTCTCAGCTTCTTCCCTCCAACATTTACTTCGTATGACCTTTCACCGACTTTCGCAGCCACGACCCCTTTTCTCCACCGCTCCTGTCCATCGGGAATTGGCTCAACCCATACTTCTTCCCCCACTGTCAGCTCAGGTAATTCCCGTGTGCCGTTGTCGTAGTACCGTTTCTGAGTAGCCATTCGCCTTGGCAAACTGTGCTGTACTTTCTCAAGTTGTGGCGTGACAGGGCGCAGAAGTGTTGCGGGTGCAGGCATCACAGTTCTGGTCCTTCGACTGTATAGGCGCTGCACTGGGCTCAGGCCGAAATCCGTTGAAGGAGTGTTGCTACTCTACAGTAGCATGAGGTATGGGTCCTCCCGAGTACCTCTAGCCTTCGCTAATAGTCGCTTGGCTTGCTTCTCTGCCGACTCCGCCTTCCCATTTGCTTGACTGTACTAAGGACCGTTTGGCCGGTGTGCGAATTCCCAGTTGGTTGCGAAAGCCTGGAATGCCATGCTGCTGAACTGGGGACCGTTGTCCGAGACTAGCTCCTCCGGTATCCCGTGCCGTGCGAATTGACATCTGAGTTTGTTGAGTACTGCCTCCGTGGTCCTGGTGGTGAGTAAATCAATTTCGAAGGAATCACTATAGAAGTCCACCATGAGTAAGTAATCCTTTCCGTTGTCCCAGCATAGATCCACTGCTACCTTTTGCCATGGTCGGTCCGGAACATCATGCAGCATCATCGGTTCCTTCGTTTGCCGAATGTCGTGTGAACGGCACGCCTCACAGTTAGACACATGATCCTTGATCTGACCTGTCATTCCTAGCCAAAACATCAGTTCTCTTGCTCCATTACTGGTGGAATTTTCACCCAGATGAGCGCGATGGACATGCTCCAGCATCTCCCTTCGGAGAGAAGAAGGGATTAGGATTCGACTTCCCTTGAACAACAGACCGTCACAGACAGTGAGTTCGTCCCGAAAGTTGAAGTAGGGTGTCAATTCCTTCGGGAGCTGCTTATTTGTTTCTGGCCACCCATTGAGGATAACGTCTCGCAAAGCTGCAAAAGTCTGGTCTTCCTCCGTGAAACGCCTTATGTCTTTCAAACGGTTTTCTGTCACTGCCAGATGCTGCACCATGCTGTCTCGATCTCTTCTAGATGATGTTCGGCCACTGGCGGATGTGCTCTCGACAGGGTGTCCGCGATGAACATCAGTGTGCCAGGTGTCTACACAATGTCAATGTCATACTTTTGGAGCCGGATAAGCATACCCCGCAGACGGCGAGGAACGTTATTCAGTGGTTTAGTGGCTATCGACACCAGCGGCTTATGATCAGTGTACACGGTTGTCTTTCTTCCAAAAGTATAATCATTGAAACGCTCCATGGCATAGACCACTGCCAGCATCTCTTTCTCGATCTGCGCGTACCGCTTCTCGGCCTCTGTGCGTGCTCGGCTGCGGAAATCCAAGGGTATTCCGTTCTGCAACAGAACAGAACCTATTCCACTCAGGCTACTATCACACTGTACTTCCAATGGTTATGCTGGATCGTAATATCCGAGTACGGGCGCATTACTGATAAGGTTCTTAATGGTTGCGGAAGAAAAATCCTGTTCCTTCCCCTAGCTCCAATTTACTCCTTTGTGAGTTAACTGCCTAATCGGAGTCATGACATCGGCGAGTCCTGGTAGGAACCGGCCTAAATAATTCACCTTACCGTTTAGGCGATGGACTGCCTTCACATTGTTAGGGGACGGCATCTCTTGTATCGCCTTAATCTTCCCTGGGCCAACCCTGATTCCGTCGGATGTTAACACATGCCCATGAAAAATCACCTCCTCTTTCCGCAGCTCTACTTTCTCGCGTTTTAGCTTGATGTTCTTTTGCACGCAACGCCTCAGGAACCGGTGCAGCTTAATGTCATGCTCATCTTAGGTAGAACCGTAAATCAGAACGTCATCTGCCACACAGGTTACGCTATCCAAAGCATCTACTGCTTGCACCAATCGCTTTTGGAAAATTTCGCTAGACACCTTCAGGCCAAACGGTAATCGCAGCCACTGATAACGTCCGAACGGTTTAGCAAATGTGATGAGGAAACTGGATTCGTCGTCTAGAACAACGTGCCAGAATGTGGAAGAAAGGTCTACTTTCGTGAAAAAACTTAGCTTTTGTCAAACGTGGTAAAACATCTAACGTCGGTAGCGCATAATGTTCTCTACGCAGGGCCACATTCAGTGGCTTCGGGGCTATATATACGCGTAGTTCGCCATTTTTATTCGTTATGATTGCGACCTGGCTAACCCAGTCAGTTGGCTCATCAACCTTTGCAACCACACCCTGCATAACTAGCTTGTTCAATTCCGCGGAAAATCGGTCACGTAGCGCAAATGGGACTCTCCTAGCAGGTAACGCAATCGGGGGTACCAAAGGATCTAACGACAGGTGAGCGGTACCCTCAAATTCCCCTAAACCCGGGCTAAACACAGACGGATCCAGGTCACTAACCTCGGCTTCACTCTGACAAGCGTACACAAAACGATCATGGTTAAAAACGACAAAGCCAAGAGATAAAATCGAATCAATGCCGAGAATCGGCGAAACACCGTCTCTCTGATTGTCCACTTCAGTTGTCACTGAGCCCTTTGGCTTGAGTCTGGAACCATTACACATGCGCAAATAATCTTGATCCGATTGAATTTGCACGCCGCGGCAGTGCTTTCTGGGCAAAATATTGATCGTCGCGCCTGTGTCTAACTGGAATCGCACAGACCGTCCCTCGATCAGAAGACTTGCATAGACACACTTCTGCGACGCTTTCCGAGACAGGTTACCAATCGATTGTTCGGTGTCTTCTGTTGATTTGTCTGGAACGAGTGCGCTGACATCTGTCGACTGACAGCAGCGGGTGAAGTGATTGCGCTTCCCACATTTGACACAAATGCGGCCCCACGCCGGACACTGTTCGCGGTTCCTTGGATGTCGTGTTGCACAGAAGTTGCAGGGCTCCTGTCGCGCGGTCGTGGCCCTCGTAGTTTTGCTCCTGGAAACGGCGCACAACTCTGAATCACCTGTGATTGTCATCTGCTGGAACTGATAGGCAGTGGAGGACTCACTGTTACAGATGTCGATACATTGCTGCAGAGATAGGTTGCGCTTTCGTAATAGTCGCTTCGTCAAACGTTCGTCATTGATCCCAAGAACAATGCGGTCCCGTATGGGACTGTCCGCCATGCATTTACAGAAACTTCAGGGTCGGGCCAAAATCGTTAGCTTAGTGGCGTACGTGTCAACGGTTTCACCTGGCCGCCTGTTCCGCGAAGAGTAGAGGTCGTGTTGAAATATCGCGTTTGTTTGGCCTTCGCAGTATTCACTGAACTTCTCAAGAACTGTCTCCAGATTGTTGGCATCTTCGCTCTTGTCGTAACACGATGTCTCTAGCACGCGGCGCGCATCATCTCCTGCTGCGTGTCGAAACATGGCCAAGCGGTACGCCATTGGTTGTTTGTCCAGACGCGATAAAGTGCAGAAATCCATCCATTTGCTCTTCCACAAACGCTAGCTGCTTGCCAAACTGCGTTCATCCATGTTCAGCGGGGCAGGCATTTGAATAGCCGGTGCAGCTCCAACCATCGTCTGGGTGGTACTAATGTTCTTCTCCTTCTATGACACCATGTGAAAAGTCGGTCCTTCAGGGACAAAACGTATATTCAGCAAACAACAGGACCAGGCGAAAACTCAGGCAGAGGGCGAGTGAAACATATCGGTATATACAGCTAGTTGGATTCATAATTAACGACATTTGTGAACGCATGACATTTTTCCTTTTATTCAGTCAAACAAACTCACTCCAATGCGTCCAAATGTTGGGCAATCAGCGTGCATGCGAGAAACGTGTGAACGTCCAAGTAGCTGCCGCCTTTCCTTGCGGCAGCCTAACGGCTTCCTTGCTGGGCTGGCACCGCACGTTCTTTCGAGTGTATACTCCCATCACATCTTCCTCCATGTGATTAACTACGCAATGCTCGAGGTATTCATTGCAAATCACATCAAGGGTAGGGAGGTTTGCTTGTTCAGTATTTTCCCAGCCATGTCTATGTGGTTCTATTCCAAACGCCGATGTGAAGCTACCATCTTGCTCGGGTTTCCCACCACATACTCATTTGAGATATTCGATAATTATATGTTGTACAAGTTTTTCTGTTAATTTTCTAAAACACTTTAAACGCTCCTTTGAGAGCCGACGGTAGAACAGCGAACATAAATAAATAAATATATAAATAAATAGTATATTCTCGGTAAAACGGGACACACCTGTAAAGGCGTGATCAAATATGCATACAAGCATAGCTTCTGTTTAAGGTTAAAACATTTCGTTTTGATGAATGTTATAAAAGATAAGATGATGTCCGTATGAGTGAGCATACTGTCAGGTAATAGTCAGACCCAGGGACATTATGGCGCTGTGGCGCGCAAAAATCCGTCAAAACACAAGTTGGGGGTAATTTCGCCAGGTAGTGATCCGTGAGCACAGGAGCCTAAACAAGGCTTTTTGCTACCAATAACCATTACGAGATAGAGATGATCTGTGCTCCAACAAAGTATTGTTCATAGCAGAATTAGTTGCACAGGTTCGATGTAGAAGGCTGAGGACTGCGTCAGTGTGAAATGCATAGCTGTGACTTTATTTTGTGGCGTGTCACATTCGCCACTTTGCAGTGTTGTTAAGCGGACATTTGTGGCTTTTTATAGGGAGAACGCTTGACAGGCGAAAACCCACCACGTCCTGGAACACGGCCGTAGCTTTCGTTGAACAGTAGTGCAAGTCGGTTATGCATCGTATAGACCGATTTTGCATTCTATTATTCGCAGTCGGTTGACAGCCAAAATTCTTCGTTGATTGGCCGAATGGCTTAGTTCTGATACGGCAGCAGTCGTTGAAGCTGGTCAATGATGCAAGATTCGAAGAGTCGAATGGTAAGTATGCAGGTGAGTAAACACATTGTTAATAGAGGCCGACTCTTCTATTATATTCTTGCTCGGCTCGCAAACCATGTCTAGCTATCCTCGCTGGACTTGTCATGGGGTCGGTGAGTGAAGTTGTTTCTTGTGGCTGAATATGTCCTTAATAGGTAAAAACGCCATTCTCCGCAAATTGGATTTGGGATTCCCGCAAATGTAAGTAAGTGTAACTGTTTCCGTAGCCAAGTGAAAATTCCATGGAAGACCATCGGAATAGCCACGTATACGTGCGCAACGCTGTCCGTGAAATGACTTCAGAATAGCTCCAGGTGACTGTCGAATAGGAATGTTTGAGGCAGTGAAGGTAATCACGCCAGAGTTGTTTGTCTTCGATTGTGGAACGGGGGATCAACGTACATATATTCTTCCAGGTGAGTAAATTGTTCTCTGAGTACGAGGCAAGCTAAACCCATTTGTTTAGACCCCATGAAGGTAGCTCCTCCGGAATGGCGGAATGAGTTCATTTGGTCCAGTGTGTGGGTTTTGCATTTCCTGGAGAATGGACCAAGCGTTTTGAGGATGGGTCGGCCAGTCCCAGTGGATAAACCTTCTTGTTTTGTAGGATGTACCTGTAGGAATCTCGGGAAAAGCGGGCAACGGAATGTACTACATGTGTTAGTGATGTGATAGCGTGAAATGGGCCATCAGAGAGTGCATGATATTATTGCCTACTAAAGCTTATCGCAGACACTATTTACAATACCTAGTAACTATAAGTCATCTGTGTTTTACGCTACATTTATTGGTTTACCATTCTGCCTCTTAACCAGGCTGATGGCATTTGCTTTCATATTACCCTATCTGTCTCCATCTATTGTTGATACCACACTTCTGCATAAATGTATGCCTGACGTTTAGGTAGACGTCCATACGCTAACTAACCACCAACTGTCTTATGGTTACATATATTTCCACGCGCGATTTTCTAACCTAGAGGAATATGGTTGTTATGCTTTCAGTCCATTCAAACACTTATAAACACCACACTTTAGTCTGAGAGGCTGACGGCTTTCTCACTCGCGTAAAACCATTATCTGATTGATGGCTCGATGTCTAATTGGGACTCGCCTATAGTACAAAGCCCGCTAACATCTGCTCTTGGCTCATTACGCTCCCACTTTACAGATGGATCATATTACATTTCATCTCGTGTGACATTGTGTAGTATTGCGGGCTGTAACCTGATGTGTTAAGTGTCACTGTACTGCGCACTAAAGTTGCGACGAGTCATCAAATGCAATTCATGGACAGCGGCAGCACAACGTAACATCCGAATCGAAATGCTTGGACCCGGTCACACTCTGGTCAAAGATGTAAGGGTCGATATGTGCTAGCGCAGAGAATGGATAATCAAGGGGACTGTAAAAAGTAACACAAGACTGACTGCATGTGAATTGTCGCTTACCTCTCGGAGAAGAGAAAATCGGACCGTCTGTGGCTTACCTACAGACTCGAATAGCTTCCAGGTAATATAAAACATGACATTTGCGGCACACACCAATGATAAGTGATCACTGTTCCACGGTGATTTTCCTCTCTGTAACGTTATCAGTGATATTAGCTTTCCACTGCTTATCTTGTTAATAAATTCTCCATGGTGGCGTTTGTTCTGCTTGCACCATGGTTTGACTAACACAGATGTCGCGACAATTCCTTTCCTGCATTTCTAGTTGTATTCGCACATGTTATTGCATTTTCAAGCATTACATGCATTTTATATCATTCTGTGTCATCGCATATCTTTCTTTGTAGCCCATGAGACCAGTTCTTGGATTTCTTGGTGACACTACACACAAATTATCGTACTGCTACTGAGTATGCAAAGTCCAATGCACCATAAAACTACCCTGCGCCGACGCAGTTCGTCGAGCAATATTGGTGAATGTGTCACCTCATCTCCCCCACACTGTAGGGTGTCTAAGAGACATTTAACCAGCATTGCTCATTTGTTTGTTCCCCGGTTCCATAGCACTCTACGTTCCTCTGTCCATGCCCTTATCTCGTCTGAACCAATTTTTTCATCCCAACCCCCGAACGAGGCAAATCCAACTATATCTTCGCCTTCGAGATCAAGAGCCACACGTGGTCGCGGGCCAACACGCCCAACACTCAAGGTTGGATTCTGGAATGTGCGCACATAGCATGATCGGGACACTAACCATCGACCTATGCAACGAACCGCATTAGTCGCCATGACACTTGCTCGGTATGACCTTTATATCGCAGCGTTGCATGAGGCTCGACTGGCTGATCATGGTAAATTGCGTGAGGATGGTGCTGGGTGCACCTTCTACTGGCTTGGAAATCCCGAAGCAGCACCACGTGAACGAGGAGTAGGATTTGCAATTACTGACTGCTTAAATGGCCGTTTGAAGGGGAGCTGTTTGGTATCAGTCCACGGTTTACGTCGCCCCGTAAATTCCTCAGAAGTGGCAAATTCGCTTCATTTATTAGCATATATCTTCCCACCTTGAGTTATACAGAGGACAGAAAAGAGCAGTACTACTCGCAATTGGTCACTTTTATAAAGTCTGTGCCCATGAATCATCGACCATTCCTGCCTGGTAACTTCAATGCACGTATAGGGTGTGATGCCACAGTGTAGGCTGAGGTGGTCGGGCCGCACGGGATTGGGAAAGTCAATGAGAACGGAGTGCGCTTGCTTCCATTGTGTGCTGCACAGGCCTTGACGATCTCGAACATTCAGTTTGCTCTGTGTGCTAGTGACAATGCTACGTGGACACCCACTGAGTGGGCACGCTCACTTGCTGGACTACGTCATCGTACGTCAACATGCCATGCGTGAAGTAAGAATAACTCGGTTAATGCGTGGAGCTGAAGGCTGGACTGAGCATTAGCTGGTGCGCGCAAAGTTCTACATAAATGTCCAAAAATCGTCGTACGTTCCAGCGAATAGCGATCGGGTGAATACAACGTACGCGCCTTTATGGTGCCGAAAAGCGACAAGCACTGGAAGTTGCCCTACGAACCGGCTTCGGCGAGGACGACTCCTCGGCTTCTCTCAACTTCCTATGGAACCACTTAAAGAAACAGGTGACCATTGCTACGGAGGAGACGATTAAGCATACAAACTGTAAGCGGCACGACTGGTTCGAAGAAAACAGTTTGACGATTCGGCCATTAGTACGAACGAAAAACGCAGCGTCCATCGCATCCGAGGTTGACCCTAACAATACCATGCGGAGTAATGCTTTTCGCAGCAGCTAGCTGGAGAGCAGCGTCAAGTGCAAGGTGTTTGGTGGACAATGCATGCTGCGCAAATTGGGTCAAAGGCTGCACACCGTCAACAAAATGGGTTTTACGATTCCCTGAAGGTAGTGTACGGGCCCACTGCACAGCAAATGAAGACCCTGAAAGACTCTGAGACTGGCACCTTATGCACATAACCTGATGACATCTTGCAGTTGTGCGCCGACACTTTGACACGCTTCTGCAAAATCGAGCAGAGGTGGACTGGGACACACTAAACGGGCTGCAACACCACAGCGTACGATCCGAACTGGAGGACACACCGGGAATGTAGGAAACACAGAGAGTGCTTGCTCAACTACGGAATGGGAAATAAGCTGGTGTTGATAGCATACCTACGGAAATATTGAAGAACGGAGGACCAGATATGATGCGCGCCCTCTATCTTTTAGTGGAAGCCGTCTGGATGCAAGAGCAAGTGCCCGCAGAGTTGAAGGACGCTCTTGTGATTGCACTCTACAAGGGAAAGGATAGTAAGCAATACCACGACAATTATGGTGGCGTCAACTTACTTAGCTGCATTGGCAAGACTTTTGTCTGCATCCTAGTCCATCGTCTTGTCACACATGTACTGGAACCGAGTGTAGCTGAGGAGCAATGTGGCTTCCGCTCGGGCCGTAGCACCATCGACGGTTTTCGCAGCACGTCAACTGCAGGAAATTGTCGTGAACGCAATAAATCGTTGTATTCACTGTTCGTCGACTTCACCAAAGCGTTCGATACGGTGAACCGTGAGGCGTTGTGGTTGATTCTCAAAGTTTGGATGCCCTGCAAAGTTTACTCGTCTGATTGAATGCCTGCCTAATGGCATGCGAGCAAGGGTGCGGCTGCGTGGACAGACTACAGGTGATTTTGCCGTTATCTCCAGTGTGAAGTTAGGATGCATCTTAGCCCTTACACTGTTCAATACCTATCTGACGGCTGTGATGCCGTGCGCATTCAACACGGGTGGATACGGTCTGCATCTAGGACACCGCATGAATGGGTGTTTGCTTAACATCCACCGCTTTGGACCAAGCAGCTTAGTACATAAGACAACCATCCTTGTGCTGCTGTTTGCAGACGACTGTGGGTTATTTGCACCTATCGAGGAAGAACTGCAATGCATGACGACTAGCTTAACTTCCACAGCGACTAAGTTTGGACTCAGCATAAACACAGGCAAGACTGTTTGTCCATTTCAGCCGGCACCGGGAATACAGCCCGTGTTTGGGCCAGAAATACGGCTTGTTTATGAAGTACTACAGAACACGTCCACCTTCTGTTACCGTGGGAGTACATTGTCAAGCGACCTGTGGATCACCAACGTGCTGCGCGCTCGTGTAATGAAGGCAGGTGCGGCTTTTGGGAAACTGGAACATCGCGTGTGGAAGCAACATCCTCTCACTGTTGGAACCAAAGTGCTGGTGTACAAATCAAAGGTTCTCTCAGCCCTTATCTATGGATGGGAAACTTGGACACTGTACAGAAAGAATATCCGGTTTTTGGACAGATTCCATCAACAGTACCTTCGCCGGGTTCTGCATATCTATTGGTGGGACAATGTGCTAGACACTGATGTGATCCGCCGGAGCTAAGTGTACACCATGAACTGCATGCTATTGCTGCAACATCTCCGGTGGCTTGGACTTGTGCGCCTTATGGATGCAAAGAGAATCCCGAAGCAATTGCTGTACGGGCAACCGAGCGCAGGTGGCCGGAATGCTGGCAAACCTACGTTGCGCTATCAAGACAATCTCAAGGTTAGTTTGTCCAGATTAAGTATTGACCGAAATGTTTGGGAGGAGTTGGTAATAAATCGCCGCACTTGGCGTGATCACATCACAAGTACCGTGGCCCAATCGCAAGAAAGGAAGATAGTGCATCGAGACATTAAACGTGCAGCACGCAAACATTATCTGCCGTTGGATTATAATTTTTCGGCTACCCCAACTTGGAGCTGTAGTGTATGTGCCCGTGTGTGCTTTAGCCCAGCTGTTCTGGCCAGTCATCAACGAGGCCACGACGGGGCTATGCCGAACCGGTAGATTGTTAGACCGAGCACCACTGACTGACATGTGGCACTTGATGGTACGCAACTGCCAACAAACGGTACATGTTAAACCGGCCAAACGTTATGGAGCAAGGTGAGTCAGAAAGGAAACGGACGGGAGGACTTTTGCACTGATACTGTACCAATCCATCTAATGTTGCAGCGCAGTGACAACCACGCATAGTATCTGCAAAGAAGCAGGCGCCTACGGTATTTGCCATACCGGTAATCGGAACACAGATGCCCCTATACGAGTGCCCCTATGCTGGGGTTCGAGGTTGCATACACCATGCTTCTTCACCGCAGTTGGGCTACACTTATTTACTTAGTTACTGCACGTTACCTTATTTTACCGTACCTTACAATTACCATAGCCTACAAACACTTTACCTTACACAATATGAAAAAGCAATGCTTCCTCGCTTTGGTGGCAAATTTGCAATCAAATGAACGTGTATAAGTTGGATTACGCTTTGAAATATCAATCGCTCCGGAACATCCGTGGAAAGTGAACAGTCCCGGCAAGTAATTGACATGCTGATGTTGCAGTGTCATACTAGGTTTCACATTAAATCTTTTAGAATGATTAAAGCTGTAATTCCCGTTCTTCATCCGACAACCTTATCTTAGCTGAGCCTATGAAAAGCAGCTGACTCCAACGCACCATTTCCCTACAAACCTGAATAGTTGCCTACCCACGGTCTGTCATCTTCTTAACCTTATTTCATTGCTAATGTAAGTATAGCTTGGGTACAATTGCTATCTGGAATGATGAAGTAAGGGCTTGGTGCAACGCAGAAGCATTATTGCACCTGTCTAAGAGGCACCTACTAGAAGTTGTCTTAAACGGGGTGAAGCTTCTGGGTAGACTAAGAAAAGGTACTGCCAACCGAAATGGTACGAAAGTGTCTTAGTAAATTACATCGGAAATGAAGCAGCTCTTAGGGAAATTTTTTCACTTTACGAGCACGGAATAGCTGCACCCCAGGCGTACTAAGGTCGGTCGTGACCAAATAACGGTATATACAAACGGATGAGGACTTTGATGGCAACCATGTTACATCTTGGATATTTGCAGAACAGTACGAATATTGTTTGGAAAACCGCAAGTTTGACAGCGGCCAACGGGGTTAAGTTTTTGTAGTACTACGGTAGTTGTTGTGCCAAGTAGGCCGTAAGATTCGAACACCAACCGTACGTATTGGCTACTTATTCTTATGCCTGTGCAAGTAACCCTTAGTCTGACCTCCAAATGAAACCCATGCATGTTTTTTGTACATGTTTATTCATGAGGACTGATGTGTTTCTGTCCAGCTTTTGCCAGTTAATAATGAAGTCCGTGGAAACACATGTGCATATGTTGTATTCGTACTGCTATTGGACACGGACGACGCAAATCTATGTATATAAGTATACCGATGGAATTCGACGAGGATAGTCATACCGCTTTTTTACGGCTAACTTAGTGCAGTAAAATGACCTTTGAGCAGACCAAAAATAACATTACCAGAACATGAAGGCGGTGAGTTTATGACCAACTCATGTTGATTTCAGGTGTTGGGAATCCAAGGCAAAGTTGATCGATGAGAATTCCGTGGACTGCTTAAAAGGTCGGTTTCTCAGGTGCCGGAGAAGGCGCTATTGCATGCGGAATAGAAGCCCCAAGAGCATGCTCCCATTCAATTTACTAATCCGGGCCAATAAGGCGGCGTGTTTAGTACATTGGTCTGCGGGATGCGTAAGCTTGCATTACAGAAGTAGATGTAGCTTGAGCTCCCCTGCGTGGATGCGCTTGATGTGAATGTTGACAAGGTGCCTACCTGTCTATTACACACTACCTCTTCCATAATGGCTCCAGGATACAGTTAGTCGTTGCTCGTGTGGACGGAGTGCACCGTCCTCGTAACGATGCTAGGCTTAAAGAGTGGTTCCATCCTGTGTGGAACAGGCTACAGTCCAGCCACCGCCTCTTGTACGTCTGGTGTGTACGAATTCTCAATTAGGCCGGAATGCTTCCGTTCTGCTTGTTGAAGGAGTGTGGTCCGGCCCCGTTGATGAAACTGGACTCCCATTCACATGCCTCCCGGTATTATCCCTTCTGGTGTACATTGGATATGGGTGTGTGGGCGGAACTATGGGTGGTGCGGCGCAAGCCACCCATGGTCGCTTTTGTAGGCACAGGCGTCCTGTGACTATGCACATGGACGTCACAGCGACAGGCAAATCCGGATATGGACACCGCCAAATGTTATAGATATATACGTCCCATGCTGATGCTGATGTTGCATTCTTTATGCTTCTTCACCGCAGTTGGGCTAAACCAACTTACACTTAAACTAGGTCTTTTTAAGCTGGATAAATTTCATCCCACTTCATATGCTTTGTTCTTGCTGCCTGAATTATCTCCTATTAACTTATAACGTTGCCCACGCTAATTGCGCTTATTTTCGGTAACGCTGTTGCATTTGTACCATTGTTAAGTAACTCGTAGATATTGCTTGCTTATCACGGATTCATTACAAACCAACTTACTTCAGTTGCTACTTTAGCTAAGCGTTATGTCGCAGTATCTGTATGCGTAATTGCACTTATTTTATTATATCTTGTCGTTTCAAGTGAATGGCTGTTGCTTGACATCACCGGTGTGGCTGCGCTTGATGTGCTTGTTGACAAGGTGCCTACCTCTTTCTTAGCCTCTACCTCATTCATAATGGCTCCGGAAAAACAGTTGGTCCTCGCTGGAGGGGATAGGGTGCACGGTCCTTGTGATCGTGCTAGGCTCGAAAGGTGGCTCCATTCACTCAGTGTGGAGCGGACTACGGTCCAGCCACCGCCTTGTAAGCGCTTGATCCCCAAATACAGCATGTTTGTGTTTGCCTGTGAAGGAGTGTGGGCCGGCTCTGTTGATGAAACGTGGCTCCTAGACGTATGTCACCCGGTATTATTCCTTCGGGTTTACACTGGATATGAGGTATGTGGGTGGAGCTGTGGGTGGTGCAGAGCAAACCATCTATGGTCCCTCTGTATGCGCAGGCGTCCTGTGGCTGTCCACAGTGACAGGCAAATCGCAAGCCGGATGCCACCAAGCATATACATATATTTACTTTATGGTTGTAAGCAGCAGCATGTTCACACACCCACGTTCAATTATCTAACGAGTAATAATCATTATACTCACCATTTCCATTACACGGTTACGACTTCCACAAGTAACTTCCACTGCAAAGCAACCCCTACTTACAAACCATATGCTATACATCGACACGCGTATCTTTTGGAAAATTTACCATATATGCTGGCACTTTGTTTATTTTATGGAAACATTACGCGTCCTTCCCTTAGCGTTATTTTACATTCTGTTTCGTTTTTTAACCATTTGCGTACTGCTATATATTAACTTTCCACTTTTATACGGCTTTGCAATTACGCATGGTACAGTAAAGTTGTCAGCTACTAGGGATTTTTGACCTCATTATAAACGCTTTCACTACAAAGTACCTCATTAAAACCCATATATTTAGAGAACCCAGAAACCAGTTGTCCTGATGAGCAACAGCCGGTAATCAAAATCCTGCGATTGGCGGACGCTGTGGTCCCCGCTTCGCTAGTTTTTTAAGTTCTTTTTCTTTTGTTCATTTCTGCTTGCAATATGCCATCTTTGCAAAAAAGAATAATGGTGTTATTCGTATACAACCGTACAACTGCGAATACCTCTCATACTACACGACGTATTGCATTGTTTTTACTTTTAACGTAATCAGCGGCTAACACTTTTCTAGAGTAGCTCGCTTTTGCGCTACTTTATGCAATATTCTATCCTTAGAAATATTTACCGTTTTTCTGGGATTTACTGAGGGTGAAATTTGGCGCAAGAAATACTGGGATTTGATTTTTGTTAAATTTTATTTTTCAAGTGAAGTACGCTGCCTTAGTATGTCTCTTAACAAATCCTTTTTATTTTTTCTGCATTTCACGTAACTATTTTTAACCTTTTCGTATCATTTATAATTCCGAAAATCTTATTTCTTCCAAGTGCGCATCAATAATTGTAGCGACTGAACGGGCCAAAATTTTCCAATGAATTTAAAGTGAAGCCAGTCTGGAATTGGATCCTGTTTCAAAGAAGGCCAGCACAACAACGGCACTGTGCAACTTTCACAACAAAGGAAAGCAAGGGGCAAAATGTCGCCCGAAAGAACCAGAAGAATTAAAAATTGGGCACCTACGACCCCTTCAGCTGTACACCAAACAATGCCAGTGCATTCGTAATTGACAACGAGGAACACGTACTCACCTTTTACTTTCTTCTTTGCAAGAGCATAGGATGAATGTATATTGTTCTGAACCCTTACTTGTGCAGCCTCTAGCCAGTCTAGAAATATACCTCTTTATTAAGTTATTTATGTCCAAAACCCCATAATTGTTAGCAGCTTTCCTAGCAACTTTGGCCTCATCGTCGGTCAACGTTGCAGGAAGTGGCGGAAGGACAGCACGCCGCTCACTGTCCCTTTCCACCTCGCCCCAGTCACTTCTGTCGGACTTCGCGCCCTCATGCCAGACAGTAAGCCGTATTCAACATTGCTTCAAATATTCCCGTCTTTGGTTCGTTCTAAAACCGGCGCTAACGAGCCTTAACATGAGGTTTGCCATCATACCGTCACAGCCGGTCCACGCGTATCAGCCAAACCGTGAGGTCTTCTACCTGACATTGTGCATAGTTTGGTCGCAACTCTAAATGTTACAACATATGATTTAACAATGCTTAATTGCGCGGCTGATCTTTACGGTCTTCTCTCGGTTGTTCCACACTTTCCCTTTCTACGAAGTCCGAGACTTACTGGGGATTTGGTATTAGACTGTGGAACAGCCTTTTCGCCCGACCTGGATGGAAGCATCGACAACGACCCACATAAATAAATAAATATTTTATTCTCGAATTCATCGGGCCAGACCACCTCAGATATGATATAGAACGTAGCTATAAAACAAAGGGATTCAACTGCATACACCAGTACGACCGTTGTCCAGTATGAATAGCTGGACACGACGTCTTCCCACTCCCGGCATGTAAATATAATCTGAAAATTCCAACACCAGATCCATTAAAATTTTTGCTTACCTGAACGCTTAATAAGACGACGCATCGTGACTTTCATCCTCCGCCGGTCTCAGCGCTTATGGTTGTTCCGACCAAACTACCGGATTAGCCATTAGAGGAATTTAGAATACATTTGACTGCGAATAACTGGATGTGAAATCAATCGGCAAGGTGCTTTGGCAGTTGTACATTAGTGTTCAGCAGGGTTTACGGCGGTGTTCCAGGACGTCGTGGGTTTTGCCCGTCGAGCGTTCTCCATATAAAAAGTCACAAACTCCCGTTTAGCAACACTGCGACATGGTGGAAGTGACCTGCGATTGAATAAGGTCACGGCCACAACTACATCCTGGCAAGACGACTGGAGTCCTTGTTCAAACATTTACTGACACGTACAAGAATAAAACACTCTGTCTACATATACCGTTTTCTCTACACTTATAGTTCCTTGACCTTTAGCACTATGCGCACTTGAACCCAAAGTATCGTTCTCCATTGACACAAATATTTCTTAAGAGTACTTCCTCATCCTCCGCAAGTTGTACAACGTTCGGTCACTGCCGGTTACTTACATAGCAACGTGTCTGTTGGGAAACGTAACTGCCTGCAAATTTTGAGCATGCCTGATTTGGTTTGCATCCACAAATTCGCGAATAAACCATTTATTTATTCAAATAGCTGGAAACCCTCTCTCTGCAACTTGCCATACTTATGTTACAAGCGACTAACCAGACTATGTTTGCAACCTACGGCCAGAAGCCGTTGACCATTAGCCTTGGTTTACGACGCAAAGTTCCTTTTATCTTTACCAAAGTAGGTTTCCAAATCTTCATAATGTGCGTCGACTTTCTTAGCAAAGTTGGCCACATCTTTATCTAGGTTGCAGGAAGTTGCAAAAAGACAGCACCTCGCCCACTGTCCCTTGCCATCTCGCCCCAGTTACTTCCGTCAGACTTCGAGTACCCATGCCAGACAGTACGCCGTATTAAACATTGCTTCAGCAAGTTGCGTTTCTTCTCAGTTCTAAAACCGAATCTATCGAGCCTAAACACTAAGTTCATCATCATATCGTTACGACCGGTCCACTCCGTGTCAGTCAAACAGAGTCGTTCTCCACCTGACAAATTCCAAGCGGTTAAACGTGACTTCGAGCATATGATTAACCGCGGCATCATTCGCTCATTATCAGTTGTTGGGATTCTTCGCTTCATCTTGTACCCAAAAGTCCTGTGATTGGCGTCCATGCAGTGATTACCGGATAAGCAACGCCATTAACATTCCTGACAGCGACCCTATCCCTCATATTCATGATTTGCTATTAGGATTGCCAGGAAAATCTGTCTTTTCTGGGATCGACCTTGTGCGTGCGTACCAACAAATTCCATTGGCGCCTGAAGACATTACTAAAACAGCCGTTATCACACCTTTCGGTTTGTCCGATTTCATTCTGTTGACTTATGGCTTTCGCAATGAGGCATAGTCAATTCGGAGCTTCATGGACCAGGTCATCTGTGGCCTAGAGCTTTTTGGCTACATCGACGAAGTCTTAATAGCTAGAACCACGCCAGAAGAACACTTGGATCACCTTTGCCAAGTATTCGAAGGCTTTGATTATCATGGGATAACCATAAATCCTGATGAAAATCTATTTGGCCAATCTAGCGTCGAGTTTCTTGGTATCATACTTGACAGCAAAGGCATTAGTCCCATTCCTGAGAAAGTCCAGACAATCACTGAATATCCACTGCCTCAATTCGTTAAAAACCTGCGCCGATTCTTTGGCATAGTTAACTAATACGGCAGCTTCATTGACAATTGCACCGCCGTTCTTCAGCTTTTGACTACTTTACTTAAAGGTACTTCAAAAATGTTCACTAATACGCCATAATCCGAAACAGCTTTTGTTGCCATCTGACAGAAGTTGAGCCAGGTGACTTATCTGGGCAACGTAGATGTCGACGAGAAAGCCACTCTCGTTTTCAAGACGGTTGCTTTACAACAATTGTTGGTGCTGCCCTACAACAACTAATAAGCAATGAGATTCAGACGCTGTCTTTCTTTTCTCGGAAGCTATAACCAGCGCAAAAGAGATATAGTACTTTCTGTCATGAACTTTCGCGACCTAATCGAGGTCAAGCTTATTCGTCGCGTCCTGGAAGGACGACATTTTTAATCCTGACGGACCACAAGCAGTTGGTCTATGCTCTTCACGCCGCTTCCGACCGCTCTTCTCCAAGAGAGACGCGAGACCTAGATTACCTCTCAAAATTCTGTGTCGATATTTGCTACCTCGACGGTCAAAATAATGTTGTCGCTGATGTATTTTCACGTATTGACAGACATTACCTTTCGTCCTCTCCTGTAGGTCTTGAGGCAATGTCTGTTGCCCAGTACAGCGATCCTAAACTCGTTGAGATTTGATCAAATACAACAAGGAAATTCTCGCAATTACCCCTGTTTAACTCCGACGCACGGATGCATTGCGATGCCTCGACCGGCAAGCCAAGATCGTCTGGTCTCTAGTCTCTCCGGCGAACCGCCTATGACCATTTTCATCGACTATTGTTTCCGAACATTCGATGCACTTTGCATTTGCTTACTGATGGTTACACATGGCCTAGTAACCGCTCCGCTATCCGTCAAGGTTCTAAACAAGGTTTCAGCTGCCAAGGCAGCAAAGTACGCAGACACACTAGATCTGCCGTAGAAGGCTTTAACGGCTTGAGGAGCGTTTCTGACATCCACCTAGACATGGTCAGACCGTTTGTTCCATCGAACAATTTCAATTGCATTCTGACTTGTGTTGACAAGTATACTCGTTTGCCGCATGCCATTCCTTTATGTGACACATCTTCAAAAACTGTTGCCCGTGCATTTTCATCTCATGGACTTCCTCCTTCCGTGTGCCACCTACGATCACTACAGTTCGAGGGGTTCAGTTTAGTCTAATCTATCTTCGTGACTTGAATCCGCTGTTGGGATGCACCCACATTCGGACCACTGCTTATCAGCCCGCTTCGAATGGCCTCGTTGAGAGGTTTCATCGACAGCTTATAGCAGCCATCGCAGCTAATTCACCTTACACCACTGGTCTGAATGCACCCCAGCCATCCTTTTTGGTATTCGTAGTACCGTAAAAAAGATATCGGATGCAACGCTGTCTAACTTGTTTTGGCACCACACTGAGTTCTAGGTGAGGTGATTTTTGCGTCCCGTATTACTGGTGAAAGGTATCCTGTTTCCTACCCCGAACGTCTCAAACAACACTTCTGAACAATTCGACTTGGGTAGGCTCGTTTTACTGCCCGAGAACAATGATTTCATCTGGAATTACACCCTTCTCCTTATGTTTTCATTCGCATTGATGCAGTTCGCAAGCCGTTGCCATCCCTCTATGAAGGTCTTTTCAAAATGTTGTCAGGGAAGCCCTGTTACTTCACCCTGGAAAGGAATGAATCGGAAGAACCTGTGAGAATTGACCGCCTTAAACCCGCTTAGCTTAAGCCTATCGTTACTTTGACTGATCCCAAGTTGTTACCACCCGTTGGTCAACCGACAGATTCTAAGGGTCCACAACCATCATGCACTCGCTCAACCAAAGATTTTAAGCACACACTTTCGGGAGTTCTGTGTCCTTCCCTTTAAAACTAGTTGTTTGTTCCCTAAACAGCCATATCGAACGTAGCTTACCAGTTTACACTCTACGGGTGGAGATATATAGTTGTTATTAAGCCTTCACGCTTTGTCTTTCCTATCATCAATTTTATCACAACAGCATTTGTACATTATGTTCCAATTAACGATCACAATATACTTCTCCGTACCCCGCGCTAAGTCGTGCCGATTGTTGGCCTTGCTGCTTCTGCGTGCGTACGGTGCCATTCTGTCTGCTTGCGAAACGAATATTAGACGCAGATTTATATCGAACAGCTATTTTGATTGTGCTCGTTGTGAGCCGCTGTTATGGCGCAATCAAAAATTTGAACGCAACTGTGGTAAGCTTGTGAGTTGAAGCTCTATAACATTTTGCGTTAACTAAGGGACTGAAACCTTTCTGGTATTCTTTCGACCACTACACTGTTGTTTGCACAAAGGCGCAGTTAGACTGCCAGAGGTAAATAGGCAAATGGGCTCCGAAAGAGGGGATAGGATCCAATTTAAGTTAGGAGCGGAATTTGCTCGTAGGAGTAGTTAATCAGCTAGACGTATATATGGGAGGATCAGTTCGTTGGGTCACATAACCACTGGGCCCTTTTTGTAGGTTTTGGTTACTGGTAGGTAGTGGGATAAGAGTTCAGTAGACTGTAATAGGGCGAGTTGGTTAAAGTGACTTCCGAAACATTTGATGAAGTGCAGGACTGCATATATGAAGGTAATTTGCTCCGGCTGGCTGAGCAACTATTCAAGCAAAGGATCGCACAACGGCTGATGTACGACATCGCTAATTTCAGTGTGCATCCTACGTTGCTGATTTTATAGTGCGGCGCATTACAAAAATGGAGGCAAAATCCAGGAGATGGGAATTGTTTGCTGAAAAGGTCAAACAGAAGCGATAAGTTGATTTTCAGCCTTTGTAGCCACACGGGGTTTTGATGCAGTAGCTTTCAAACAGCTGCGTAGCTAAGTTTGTGTGTCGTACTCAGGAGCTGTTAAGTGTAGGAGCGCTGAACACGTTCAAGCGCCTAGGTATCAGCTTTCCTTTTGTTGCAAGTGTCCATTCATCAGTAATCCAGTACTGGAGATTTACACGTCTTGTACATCACGAAGTTGGTTCTGGTCAAATAGAACAAACTAAGTACCATAGCATTCAAATTAGTGGCTTTTGCAGCTAAAAGCAATGCATATCCTGAAATGTTTAGAGTATTGTAACAATACAGTTCTAGGTCACGCAATTGGTTGTTATGAGTACAAGGTGACCCTTGAATTGTAATGGGGCGAGACTAAATGTTAAGTTAAATGTGATAATGAAGCTCTGTCGTTAGGGTAGCTCATTTTAGATTTGGTATACCACTTATCATGAGCATCTAGGTCTTCTGGTAGCATGAGAAGCATAATTTACTTATTTGCACAATCAACTTTATAGGCAACTTTGATGTCATCAGCAAACAGGTGTACCGAGCCGTGTTCAAAGTCTCAATGATGTGGTTTATGTAGATAATGAATAGTAATAGGCCTAGTACACTGCCCTGCATGACTCCGCTGGTAACAGGTTCACGGCTTGATAGATGAGTGCCAAGTTGAACAGCCTGAGTCCCCTTTGCAAGTTATAACTCAAACCGAGTTAACAGCGGGTGTTGTATATCCTATAAGGACAAAATGACCAAGGACAGTCAGTACGGAACCTGGTCAATGGCCCCCTGCATCTCTACGGAAAGAATATATAGGCTTTGCTGTGGTCGATGGAGTTGACGTTGGATTCAAGAGCTCAAGCCAACCTGGTTGACACAGGCGTCTTTTAATACAGCCATTCTGCGACTCGCTTATTAGGGTTCGTGACAGAAGGACGTTCGGGGTCTCTTTTTTCACCATCTTCTCCAAGATTTTGACAAGAATTTAGGTGTCACAAATTGGGCGATAGTTAGTCAACCTAGCTTTAGGGACTTTTATGGCGGGGGTCAGTATGTCATGCTTCCAGTGAGATAGAACACACATAGATTGCATGCATAGATTAAAGATGCTTTGAGGGAGGAAAGAAATAGCTGGGTCTCCTTGTTTTAGAATCACTGTAGGGGTGCTTCGTGGCCTTCCTAGTAAGATGGTTCCACTAAGCTAATTACTTTCTTGTTAGCATTTATGCTAAAAGCCATGGTCCTCAAAGCGTTGCTGTTGCCTGCTGTAAGTTAAATTGGTGATTGCACGCTGGTACTGGCGTTGAATGTAGAGCAGAAGTGAAGGTTAAAAATGTTGCAGATTTCCGACCGGTTGTTGGATGAAGACGAAAAGGATATGGTGATTTACGTGACGATGTCTTCACTACAGCCTCTGCGTGTACTCAGTTGGACGAGATCTTGCTTTTGCTTGCACTGGAAGGCGCTTCACGTTCCTTGGGCCTGCGTTGTTCGGAAAGTCGTAGTTTGAAGTTGGTGGAAAGGGATTGTAGTTTTAAGAGGATTGTAGTGTCGTGGACTCTTCTATATGCGCCGCCTAGTCTACACAATTTCCGACGCATAGCTGTAGACGCGATGCACTTTTGTTAGCGCAGCGCTTGTAAGCTGCATTACAAAGGCTAGCTTACCTAGACCGTCTAAAATTTGCATAGGTCAGTCCTGATGACTCTACGAGGTCTCGTGTAAGGAAGAAGCGTTCTTCTTGGGCGGCTCGTAGCAGGACTTCAGACTTTTCCTAGTCCATGTTGCGGAACGACCGCAAACTACTTTTATGCTGGCGGGGCAAGGAGACCTTTGGGAGTAGAAAGAGATCAAGCTTCACCATATTATAGTCCCTGCCCAACAGACAGTTTATTGCTTGAGCGGTACCTGCAGATATCCCAAGGGTAAAGATAAGGTCGAGTATGGTGGCCTACCTTGTGGGCATTAAAACATGCTGGCACCAGCCGGGGGTGGCGATGGTGGAGACAAACTAAAGAAGCTTTTTGGGGAGCTGTGGTGGTGCCAATCGATATCGGCCATATTAACGTCGCCTCCGACTAGCTTGTATTCAGCTGAGTGTGGCGATACGAAGTGATATACGTCTGAAAGTCGGTTGATATTAGAGTTGTTGCGGTGAGGAGGAAGGTACACGCATCCAATAAGGAGAAGTGGTTTAGTAACTTTAGCGAGTCGGAGAGGTTTTCAAACCTATGCGCGGTAGCAGGTTGTTTATTGGTTGCAGCTTTAGCGTAGATAATGCTGCTGCCTTCCCTGGAGTTCTGTCTAACAGCTGCGTGGCAGTTCCTAGCCTGATGCTTGGTAATGGGAGTCGTGGGTTGCGTAGCGGAGTCAAGTTTCAGTGACGATGATTAACGGTAGGTCAATAGAATTGGCAAAATGGCGAAGAAAATGCATCTTATTAGTAATAGACCGAGCTTTTAAGGGAAGTACAGATATATCTTTCGAGGCATGCGAGCCTTTGCTATTAAGCTGAAACTGGAAGGAGAATTAAATAGGCACCCGGAGGTGGAAAAGTGGGTAAGATGGATCGTATATGTTTCTAAAACGAGTCTGCAGATGTGAGACGTAGGCATGCTGAAGCGTCTGGGGAAATTGCGTATGCATTGAAGGCAGTGGAAATGTTTTCGGGTTCAGAAAAACATGGTTGAGGGCGTAGGGGTGTGGACTGAGGTTTGGATTTACAAGTTGGTTTCTCGGGTAAGATTTACAAAGTGGGGATGAACATGCTGTACCGTAGATCCGATATACAAAGAGTATGGAGGGGGATGAATTAAGCAGGAGAAAAGGCGTTGGCCCAACCACGGAATTGGTTACGCGTATGTGTGTGCATTCGGGGTTTGTTCGAAAGCATCACGTGAAGGTTAAGTATTTGGTTACAAGTGGATGGTTTCGGTTGCTTGTAACCGCAGCTCATTGTTTAGCAGTCATAATTTACGATTCTATGGTAAGAGGCAAAAAAGCTGTATTGCCGGTTCTTTAAGTGTTTTACAACAGCCCACAAAACGCAAGTTTGGAGCCAGCCTCAGCTGCTGACCTTGCTTTCAGCTAGGTCGCCATAATGCTTCGAGTTGCTAGCTCCGTCAGCCTCCACATAGGTGAACGCTAAACTGAGTATGTTGAGGACCTGTGTTTTCCAGTCGCCAGAACAAACGAGCAAAACCCTGTCGACTATTGTGTGTACATTACCGAGTTTGCAGTTTTAGTAGTACATCGAAGTATCCTGGAAGTATCCCCTGGACTTAGCCTTAAGGAGGTTAATGTGTTTACTCGTAACCAGGCTCCAAATAGGTGTCCAAAAAAGAGGACTTCAACCTCCGCGAGGTCTGTTGGGCTGACCTATCTTGCAATTAGGCGGGGGGCATTTTCGGTTTGGATCTCCTCGAGCGGAGGCTGCAACAGCTTTTGTATCAATTGGTAGACGACATGACTAGAGAAATGCGCAACCAGCTTCCGCGTAGCTAAGACCACATTTCAAAAAAGTCACGCGATTTCGTAAGTCATTTTACATACGGCTATTCAGTAGGATCGAGAGGCCATGCTTTTGTATCTTTTCGAAGTGCACTCACAAGTATTGGCAGGCCACCTATGCTGCATGCCTAAATAGTTGGCATACATACGTTAATGCAATGCAAGACAATACCCTAAATTTGCCTTGTGCAATTACCGTGGCTGACAGCTTTGAGTTAACCTTGGGCGAAATTTAAGACGTACATCAGCGAGATCTCTGCTTCCACATCCAATACATTAAGAAAAGGTAGACCCGCGCGCAGCCTCCTTGAATAGTTTATACAGATAAACACCTGTTAAGGAAGCGCACCAAGTGCTGGAGAACTCGCCAAGCGGCTACTAAACCCATCGTGCGGTTAGAAACCAATATAAGCAGCATTTTAGGACTGCACGTCTTAAGTATAAGAAGGATGTAGCGGACCGCCAAAACAAGTTCAAAGTTCCTTGCTTTCCTAGAGAGGTGCACCGGTATGAGGGCGTCTACTTCAGTGACTTTGCGAGCGGATGGGACACGTGTGCATAACGAGTATGATAAGACTTGTATACTCCGGGAACCGTATAGTGATGTCATTGCTCGTGAGACCTCTCTAACTCAGGTTAAGCCGGTCACAAGGGTCCCGGAGGATTCTTGCCCAGCAAAACCGGAATGACGGGGCACAATCCAAGGTCTATGGCAAGGGCTTTCTCCTTACAAAACGTCTGGCCCTGATTCAGTTTATCCAAAGCTGATGCATGAACTGACCACTGAACTAAGTGACACTCTCTCGAGAGAGCTTACAATATCAATCAACAGCTGGGCTTTCGGATTGGAAGGAAACAAGCATCTGTCCGTTTAACAATACTGCAAAGTGGCGAATGTGACTCGCCACCGAATAAAGTCACAGCCCATAACTTCACACTGGCAAGTCAACAAGCGTCACCATTCTAGGTAGGTTCGTTACACTGGAACATCTACATCTGCATATACTGTTGTCTTTTTGCTTTCCACGGTATCGCCGTTGACCTTTGTGTTACTTGCGCACGAACTCACCGTATTGTCATATCTCTCTTGTGTGTGCTCTTCAATTATCTTCCAATGGATCATTCAGAATTATCCTTTCCAAATTTCCGACCCTGATTCAATTCAACCAAAGCAGATGCATGCATTTGCTACTGAACTAAGTGGAATGCGTATAATTATGCGCACACTATCGCTCAACAGTTGCTGATTCGGAATGGATGGAGCCAAGCATCTGTCCGATTGTTAAGGGCGGTGACAGTGCCCAGCCCGCGAAATACTAGCCCGTCAAATGGACAAGCGTAATAGTTTGGTTGTTTGAAAAATGGGGCACGGATTCGGTGGAGAATAACCTGGTTAATATTAGCCTTCTCAGGGCTGCACAACCCTGTTACCGCTGGAGCTTTACGTGTCTAAGTTACCTGGAGCTGGTGAAATCCGGTCTGAAGAAATAGAGAACGGTCACTCTAGTGACGCGCTTTTCGTTGAGTTCTCGAAAGCGTTTGCTGCTGTTCCACATCAACGACTAACTAAAGTTGAAAGTGTATGGAATGTTCGGTGACACACTTACATGGGGTCTGAGTTTCTAAGGAGGAGAGAACAGTGTGCGTGCATAGTGCGTAGCCCATCGCTTAGACAAGTTGTTCTTATTGGCTAACTGAAAGGCTCAGGTTGACGGCCGTTGCTTCTTGTAATTCCGCTTAATGGATTAGCCCATGAGCTGGAAGCACCGAAGCTATTGTTTGCCGCTGGCCTCAGGCTCTGGAACATTGTGGATATCGGTGAGGGTTCTTAGGCAATGTACAGTTCCTTGGATAGGCTCTGGGATTAGTCAACCTTATAGTTGATGCTTAGGCACCAGGCAAACTGTTCTGTCCTCCACAATTGAGGTGCTTATCTACCCACACGCCATGTAGTTAATTGAAGTTAAATCACTGTAGTCACTCAGCAGGTTTCCTTTGGCGTCGTGCACACCACAGCGTTTTACTCTGGGAATATTTGGGGGAGGGCTGCTTGTAGAGGGTTCTATATGATGTGGATTGTTTGCCACTCCTCTACTCTCCGATGTTTTGTGAAGCTTTTCTCAGCTTTTGTGCGGCCACGCTTACAGTACTGTGTCTAGTTTTGTCCGCCATGTCATGTAAAGGCCAAGGTGGAACAGGAGAGCCTGTTCCGAGCGATGTTAGTACAGGGTTTAAGGGGGCGAGCTAACCCCGAACGCTTGCTTAGCTTAGGCATGTACCCAGTGCACTACCATAGAATTGGAGGAGACTTGACACTCACTTACCGTGCCCTAACCGTTAAGCGGTCCATAATAATGTTAGTTCCGCCAAGCTGCAGTCTCTCAGGTCAACTGTTAAAGCGGCGCAAACTGCGTGCTGGCCGGGTAAGGACGGCAACACGCGTGTCGCGCCGGGTTCTTGAAAGTTGGTACCCACTTCCGGAACACCTCTTTAGAGAACCTACGGTTGAGTGGTTTGAGCATCATGTGGATGTGCATGGATGGCAGCACCAAACCGTCCTATTTTCTTAAGCGACTTGTAGCTTCAGCTTACCGCTTATTTTCTGGTCCTACTCCTACCTTAGTCTCATCATTATTTAGCAGACATTCCTTCTCTTATTTGTTTAGCATACTTAACGATCATATTTATGTACATAAACTGGCATGGCAGGTATTGTTGGGCAGGAAATATAGGCGGTACTTTGTTTGATAGGGTGTGATGCGGTCACTGATTGGGCTTTAGAACAACTCAAGGAGGCCTATTACTTTACGATATAACGATACCCAAAAAGGATCACTAATGGGATTAAACTCTCGAGTTAGTGCCCAAATGAATATAAAGGTGCAGGCCGCCATAATTTTCTACAAACAGGGCGCTCTAGTATATTTGCAGTTCCTTTGACTAAGTTCGCGTTGCCTTGCGTATTTGATGGTGTTAATAGCGACGTGTCTAGGCACAACATTTATTATTTGGTTAAGCCTACTTTACTTCCCTTTTACTCTATTAAACCCATGACTAAAACAAAATATTTATAACCGACCCTTTCTACCATAGGGATTTTATAGCTAAACTAATGATCGCCAGCACTTGTACGGTACATTGTGCATTCACAGTAAATGCACCGCGAAACAACAACAAATATTTCTTTATGCTCTTTCCATCAATACAACTATTCCAGGAAACAGCGTTGGTCCGTGCGACATCATCCATACATATATAATTAAATAACTTAGTACAGTTAAACGAATTACTGTTTTATTTTTGCATACGCGTGAAACGCTATTAAACATCCTTCCACACGTCTGCTGCGGATAGGCAGCTCCGTTGTGTTTCGTTCCGGTCTGGAGGATTTATTCTGAAGTTACTGAATATGGGATACAATAATCTTAAAATGCTTAGATTATTGTAAGGCCATCGCTTTTCGCTCGAAGGCTGTTCAGTGTTCCTTCTGCGAAGGGTGGCTGCGCATTTCATGTTGTGACATCGGTCCAAATCTATACGATCCACTGCAAATGATCATTTCCCCAGTCGTCGTTTTTATTTGTGACCGTTGTCGGGCTAGACTGAGTGTCAGGCGTGTTTCGAATGGCCTACCACCAATCAGTCCATGTCCGTCATGCATGCCTACCGTGCAAAAGAAAAAAGGTTGATCAGATTTTCTCTATCTTGCCTTCAGCTGCCTCTGGCCCAGATACTCCCTCTGGAAAGCAAAATCTTGTTTTTTTCGTTTTATCCCGAGAACCATCATCCATTAACCGGCTGTTCAGCGAACGCAAGGAAAGAACATATGCAGTGGTAGCGGGCAGCAGCGTAACTCCGGTACCCATGATTCCAGAGACTCCGCTGTATAATGGGAAGACAAAGAAGCCTGAAAATTCTGGATCTTATCCGAACTCTTCTCAGCCCCAGTTAAAACATGTTGTCGATAACGTGATTCAGTTGGAAAATATGATTAAGGTAAACCCTTACCCGCAAAAGCCGCATTAACGTGAAGGAAAACGTTTTTCCGAATGGGAAAGATGTCTGCTCAGTGTATACGCCCATGAGTCTAATAAGGATTCCCCGGCTAATGGATATTGGTGGACCAAGCGTTTCTGAGTCGGATGGATTCATTACTGTTTCATGCTGGGGAAAAGGGCATAAAATTTGTTTCCGCCTTTCGCCACGGTAGGAAGCAGGTAGACTCTTCGAAAGTTTGCCCCCTAAGGTTAGTCTGTCAAGTTGTAGAGGAATACCGCCGTATCCTCCAGTGAACCTCAAGTCTGAAATAAAAAAACATTCCGTTAGAAGAGACCTCTCCCCGAAAGCTCGAGTTAAAATGAAGCAGGCCGTTGATAAACTACGAATCAGACGAGCAGCTAGTAAAAGTGACCTTCACATTGTAAATGATCAAATAGTAAAATGGAATCCCGAGGGCTCGTTGGAGACCAAGCTTTGTTCTTCCGGTGCACTGAAAATCAGGAATGGATTGCATGTGATATCGGCGAACGTGCGTAGTTTAAGAAAAAACTTGGATGAGATCTTACTCATAACCTCGTAGCAAGAAGCCGATCTAATGGCTTTTACGGAGTTTTGACTAAACTCGAATATTTCAGAATCGGAGGTATGTATTCCAAGAGAACAATCCCGTGCGCATCGTCGAGGAACGAGGTCCGGGGGCGGGGTCGTTCTTTGCTGGAAGTCAGACATTTAAGTTCACACAGTGGAAGCTATGTGTGCTCTTGATGGTCGGGAATACGTTGGTGTAGGGTTCACGATGGGTTCAGACCGCTCATAGTCGGCTTTATCTGCAGATCCCCCATGAAGTCAGGCTCCCGTCTTTTAGTCTTTATGATATACGGGGGAAGGCAAAGATTGTTTGATTGTGGGTGACTTCAATGCTCCGTCCGTAGACTGGCATGCGCTTTATTGTAATTCCTCTTCAGATTCTTCTGATATGAGTTTATTAGAAACAGTGCTCGAATGTAATCTAACACCACGTTTTATCTCCTACCTGTTTTTCCAGGTCATGTGCGACATCCCTAAACTTGTGCTCACACCTGGCTCCTCAGATTTCTCCGCTCCAGCCATTCTTCAGCCTCTTGGCAAAAGGGATCACTGTGTAGTCTCCTTTTGTGGACACGACACTTAGCCACCAATGTCCAGGGAGTGCATCGACGGAACTTCTGGCGAGCTGACCCTCTCCGCTTAAAATTGGCTGCTACCTCATGGACTGGAACATCCCTCATCAGTTGGATCTCGATGGTGCTTTGGGCCTTTTGTGCTCCAAGATAATGTTTGTCATTGATCAGGTTGTTCCAAGCGTCACAAAACGATCTTTCTCCAGTGTACCCATGGACAGAGCAGGGAATCAAATCGCTCATGCTGAGACGGCGAAAACGCTGAGGCCGGTTCAAGTTCACTCAGACGGCTCAAGGTTACGGTCACTACAAAGAGGTTAGAAATCCTTGTACTCTAGGAAAGCGCGAGAAGCGAGAATTATATGAGCCATGTCTGGCCGAGCAACCTGCGACTACTCCGATAAAGCTTTTCGCGTACCTAAAATGAAGCACCAAAGCTGGCTGCACTATATTCAGAAGAAGATGGCACCATGCTTCATGACGACATGGCAAAAGCTTGTCTACTAGCTTCGCAATATTCTTCTGTGTATAAGACGGAGGCGTCGTAAGTTGTTAAGGATTCTCCCAGTCACCCCACTTTTTGAGTCAATTTCATTCACCTTCACCCTCATACTACGGTCAGTTAGGAAAGCAGCAACCCAGGCGAGAAAGTTACCAGCCTTGCCAATCTGCCGATGTCTCATAAGGAGTCGCTTGTGTTAAGCCCTATCAAACGCTTTGCTAAAATCCACAAAAACTACATCGAAGTAATGATCAGCATCCACTGACCTCGCCCACTTTGGTCGGGCAACAAGCAGATTGTTAATGCAAGAGCGTGCCCTCCGAAATCCGTGCTGAGCGGGTGTGATGACATCCGCTTACACAAAGTGTCCATGCAAGCTTGTCTCAAACTCCTTCCCATGGTTTTACAGAGGATTGATGACAGGCACATCGATGGGTAGTTCAATGGATGTTCGCGATTCCCACCTTTGTAATCGGTTTCACAAGATTTTGCTTTCCATTAAATTGGGAGACGACCTACTTCAAGTGAGCTCTGAAATATCTTACAAATAGGTGCAGCAATGAACTCCGCTACCTCCTTGAGGAACAAGGGATGTAAGCCATCAGGACCCAGCGACGAATTTGAATTCAATTCGAGAAGCAGTTCCGATATTCTCTCCGTGGAAATCAGCACTGACATAATACTCAAAATGCTTCTCGAATTGAACTCAAATTTTCGCTGGGTCCCGATGGCTTACATTCCTTGTTTTTCAAGGAGGTATCGGAGATCATTGCTGCATCTATTTGTCAGATATTTCAGAGCTCACTTAAGGCAGGTCGTCTCCCAAATAAACGGAAAGCAAAATCTTGTGATACCGATTACAAAGGTGGGAATCGCCAACATCCAGTGAGCTATCCATCGATTTGCCTGTCATCAATCCTTTGTAAAACCATGGAAAGGAGTTTGAGACAAGCTTGCATCGTCACTTTAAGAAATCGGGTGTCATCTTTCCTGCTCAGCACGGATTTTGGAAGACACGCTCTTGCATTACCATCTGCTTGTTGCCCGAGCAAATTGAACGAAGTCAGTAAATGCTGGTCCACGCCTCGATGTTGCTTTTGTAGCTTTTGGCAATGGGTTTGATAGGGTTCCACACAAGCGACTCCTTATCAACCTTAAGCAGCTTGGTATCACTGGTAGCTTTCTCGCCTGTATTGCTGCTTTCCTAGATGACCGTAGTATGAGGGTGAAGGTTAGCGAATTTGACTCTGGTCCTGTTCTTATGACAAATGGGATTCCACACGGCTCCGTCCTTGACACCGAACTATGCAAAATCTTTATCAACCAAATCGCGGAGGTGATCTTAATCGACTTCCTTATCTATGCGGATGATGTTAAACTGTGGTCGGAAGTATCCAGGCTTGAAGATGATGACAACTGTCAACTGTCGCTCGATCTACTGATCGATTAGTTTGTCAATTGACAAATGTTTATCAATCGTGGGAAGTGCTGTGTGCTCCTGAATGATGCTCAAGAACCTCTCAGTGATTACGACATTGGTGGTTGTCTGCTGAAGAGTATGATTGGTGCGAACTATTTGGGTCTTACTGTTTCTTCAGACCCAAGAACAACCCAGGACACCTTGCGGAAGGAGCCTTGCGCCAACAGGATGCGCTATGCCATACCAAGGTTGTTATACTAATTGTCACCGCAGAAAGTCAGGCTCCTGTTATTTCTTTCCACGTTCGTGCAATACTGGAATACGGGCTACCTACTATTCACCTACTCACGAAAGCTGCATGTGCTTTGCTTGAGAAGCTTCAGAGGCGCAAATCCAAGTCTGTGTCTACGCTAGGTGTTTTCTTTTATAGCCTTCGTCTCCAAAGCACAAACTTATTTACCGTGGAATACCATCGTCGCCGTGATGAGTTGACTTATATTAGACACATATTAAGGGTCAAGCTGGCGAAGAAGGTGCAGCATTTCTTCCAGCTCAACATAGATTTTTTGACACCGGGTCACAGCTTGGAATCTTTCTAACCTCGGAGGAACCACGTCCGGTCCGAATTCGCGTTATACGCACTGGTTGTGAATTAGTGGAACAATCTCCCTGAATGTGTCGTAAGTGCCCAGAGGAATGTTTTAATGAACGGTTGGCCAAATATGTGCTAAGCGTGCCAGGATACCGCAGTTTTGCTGCAGCTGTAACAATCCCTCGGGGAACACAGGTAAGCAATGACGCTTGTCATCTAGGCAGTGGACGAGCGGTGATGGAGCTGACACGGGTATCGCTTTTACTCTGTACAACTCTATGAATTTTATACAGGTTTCATGTTGGACTGAAACGACATAAAAGGCCTGTGTGTTCCCGTTTGAGCGATTCGTTGCGACAGAAATTGCTGAGGTGCTATAAAAGATGGAAGGCTTCTCTAGTTTGCTTGGCATCTTTGGGCGGGGACCACCCTTATTTTTTCACTATCGTTCCGACTTTAGCGTATGAATCACTGACGGTAATAATTAACAAAAATGAAAATGTTACTGTAATATGCATCCGGTCTAAGTTTCCAAAGGCTTGCGTGTCTTGGTCGTAAATTGCTCATTATTAGGCCGTGGGCCTGAAATGCAAAAGAGATATCTCATAGGCGGCTGGTAAAAATCTGTTAAGTGGAGGGGCTGGATAGAGGATGTGCATGTGTAACATCACGTGACTAGCTGGGCGCTACTGTTACAGATGCCAATGGAGGAACGAGCGCCAGGGGGACAGATGGATGGCGTAAAAGCATGCAAGCTAGATGCTGGAAGACGAAATGTGAAGCTAAAGAGTAGAGGGAACGACGATCGAAATATAGGTTAAGCTCAACGAAGACTTACTCGTTGATTTGCTGCCATTGAACTCCAACGCGCCGCAGTGATATATCCAAGGGTTACGTAGTAACTTGCCGTTTTTGAATTTATGGCGTGTGCATTTATGGGTTGTAGATTTTTCACTGGCTGTTGCAGTTTTTATCTTTATGCTTAACTACAAAACTTTAATAACTATAACTTTAAAATTTTATTATAAATTTATTATAAACGCCTGGCTTTAGCTTGTCTTATAAAGGGAAGCGCAGTTTGGGCAACTGGTAAAGCAACGAAATGCTCCCTAAAGCCTGTGTCACCGTGAGGAAACAAGCCGTCTACTCGCATCTGCTGCCTAACATTCACAAATCTTCTACTATCCACCAAAGGGGATCCAGCAGATCGGATATTAGACGAACAGGCATTTTAAGCGAGAGATGGTTCACTTAAACAGTTTGGCACCACTGCTTCATTTTACACCACATCTGTAAGTTCATAGGGGCGTTGACTCCCCTCACATGTCATTTTATCAGTTAACAGCAAGTGTTGTTAAAAATCAACGCTCCTCTTCTTAGCCAATTGCTCGACAGTACATGTCTTTTAATCGCTCAAGCAAGATCGGATATTGCTGCGCTATTTATTTTGCACTTACTTCCTCTGTTCTTTGTGTCCATTTGGCTTATCTGTAACACCGTAGAGCCTTAGCTTCGAGTGGTTTAATTAATCATTGTGACAATGGTAGCACATTTTATTCCACGTCCCCGGGCTCATAGCATTTCTGAATCTGGTACCATTGCTTCCCTTCAGCTACCGTATTTTTCATATAAACAAATGCTCTATCTATTAACTGACCGCTCCCCAGCACAAATCTTTCAATTAGGTGCGAGCACTGCTACGTCAACAGTGCGGCGCCCAACCAGTATGTTCTCTGTGTTTATTTTAGGAACCTGTGACACCATAGAACTCTGCTAGTGAGTGGTTGCCTTGAGCATTTTGGCACCGCTGCCCTATTTTACACCACCACGGAAAATTTATAGAATCGCTGGTTCCTTTAACCTACCATCCCTTAAGCTACAGAACGTAGTTCTGTAAACCTACGATTTTTATCTTGACTGAATGCTGGGCAGTGTATGTCCGTTAATCTCTAGACTGTTAGCGCATTCTCCTACAGACTTCGTCCTACGCTTTCTCTCCCTGGCTGTTCTGTCCAAGTTTCGCATCTTTGACAAGGCTGAGCTCCATCTACAAGCTGTTCTCTTAAGCATTTTGGCACCAAAGCCTCATTTTGTACCAAAACCGCAGCTTCATAGGATCGCTGGTTCTGCTACCATATATCCCCTTCAGTGACAGCAATTATTCCTTTACATTTAAGTTCCTTATCTCAACTGATTGCGCGGCCGTGCATATTTGTTAATCTTTCAACTAAGTCTGGGTTCTGCTACCCAATAATCGGGCTCTTATCTCATCTCTTCTCTGTGTCCATTTGACTAACTTGTGACACCGTAGAGCTCCACCTCCGAGTGGTTCCCTTATGTATTTTGGCATAGTGCCCCATTTTACCCCACACGTAAGTTCATAAGTGTATCGGCTAACCTACCCCAACTTCACTTCAGTTTACAGCCATTACTCCTATACAGCCGCGCTTCACCTCTTAGCCGAATGCTTGGCAGTCCATGTCCCTTAATCTTTCGGGTAAGAGCTGAAGCTGCGACGTTTTGAATCCGGCTGTCACCCCATTTGTGTCCAGTAGACTTACTTGTGACACCCTAGGGCTTCACCTCCGATTGGTTCCCTGGAGGAGTTTGGCACCGCTGCTCATTTTACTCCACATATGCAAGTTCGTAACATCGCCGGCCAACTAGCCTAAATGCACTTCAGTTAACAACAGTTACTCCTATGCATCCGCGCTTTTCTACTCAGCCCAATACTTAGCAGTCCATGTCCCTTAATCTCTCAAGCAAGAGCTGAACCTGCGACGTTATGAATCCAGCTCTTACCCCATTTGTGTCCAGTTGACTTACTTGTGACACCTTAGAACTCCACCTCCGATTGGTTCTTGCTTGGTTCCCGTTTCTTACCCCTTTAATAAATAAATATAAATATTATTCTCGACTATGCGAGGCGAGCTCATGGAGGTATGATCAGCTATGTACAACGGTACAAACATTTTAATGCAATTGTAACAGTAACGCAGAAAATTGTTCATATTTCCATGATTGGAACTGTACAATGTTGAAAATGCGAAACAATAAGTTGGCTGTCATGAGATACGGCACCTCAGCTAATAAGAGATTGAGAATCCTGAATGATCCAATGAAAGGTAATGGAAGAACCCGCACACAAGGAAGGAAAAGGGCAACGTATCGTAGGATGTAAAACGACAACAGTATATACAGATGTAGAAGTCCCAGTGTAACGATCCTATGTAGAATTGTGACGCTAGTTGACCTGCCAGTGTAAAGTTATGGGCTGTGACTTTATTCGGTGGCGAGTCACATACGCCACGTTGCAGTGTTGTTAAACGGACATTTGTGGCTTTTTTGTAGGGAGAACGCTTGCCAGGCGAAAACCCACCACGTCCTGGAACACTGCCACCAATCCATTGAATGGCAAATTGTAACTGGCTATGTTTCTTGTTAAAAGTCTGTTTGCTCGGTTATTCGCAGTCAGGTTGCGTCCCATTTTTTCCGCTGGTTGAGGCAATAACTGGTTGCCTATTGCGTTCCTGGGTCCTGTCCGTTGGTAGGTCGGGTACTAAACATTCTTATTGAATATGATGTGTTGATCCTTCGCAGAACCACATGAAGTCATCTCTGATTAAGTATATTTGCCGGGGAGCGAAGAATTCGTGTCCAGCTACCCTCACTGGGACATCGGTGGTTGGGTGCAAATAGTTAGAGTGGAAGTGAGGCCATGGTCCAGGTAAGTACTTGTTGGTTTTTTCGTCCCATCCCAGACGGAGGCAGTTCCTCAGTTCAATCCCGAAGCTCTCCGAT
>OX104063.1:184344351-184567205 GCA_944474145.2 Dicrocoelium dendriticum
ATAGTGACAGGCAAATCCGAATCCGGATGCCGCCAACCATGTATCTGCGTAGTTTTCGTTGGTAATTGTGCTGCTCCATACTTGAATGTTTAATGTCATCGGTAAGGTTCGAGTAAAAGATTCATGTCCGTGGGTTGGAAAGGATTATCCTGATATCCACGGGGCAGTGATTTTATTTTGAGGTGAATCACGACCGCCACGTCACAGTGTTGTAGAGCAGATATTTGTGGCTCTTTATAGGGAGAACGCCTGCCAGGTGAAAACCCACCACTTCTTGTAACACCGCCGCCGAACTATTTACTGGAACGGGTTAAACCCGAACCACCCAGCTGACACCATGAGGAAGGTGTTCGGCTTGCCAGGGACTTGCATCACTACTGGGTGCAGTGTTAGAGATGAGGTATTACAGTGCATCGCAAAAGCCCGCCTAGCTTTCATCAAACGGAAACACTTATGGCGTCGTCGTGATGTCAGTCTCAAGCTCAAGGGCAGGGTGTACAATACTGTCCGGCTGTGAAACCTTGTCTGTTCCCTCCAAAGACATGAGATGATAGGTCAATTTCTGAAAACGGTTGTCTGCGAAGGATCGCTCATGTATTCTGGCAACATCATATAAGCAATAAGTAGGTTCGTGAACGAGTGCTTAAAGCGAACGGTCCCAGCCTTCAAAACGTTGTGCGCCGACACCGCATGCGTTGGCTTGGCCATGTACTGCGGATGCCAGCCTGCGTCTTCCACGGCGAGTGTTATTTGCGCTTCCAGGAAACGAGTAGAAAAAGTATCACGGTGGAAACCAGTGACGTGGTAAAGAAGTAGGAATAAAGCAGCCTCAACCTTAGCTTCAGTCGGATCAGTGCGCCTCCCACGTGACTCGGAATTACCATGGTTGCAAACGATGGATGCAATGGCATGTAACAGACATCAGTGGCACCAGTGTTGCCGCGCCCTTTTATCTGAAGATTAAAAGTATATGTTCGATATTTAAAACAAAAAAGTAACTAAAAACGGTGTTAAATTAAAAAGAGAACCCTCTTTTCTTCTTGCGACTATTGTCTTCCATTTTGCCATGGTTCTGACAACACCGTGTCTGTATACAGCCTTGTCGCTGGTTAGCCGAACAACCTCCTTGTGGTGCCAGCTGGGTGGTTGGAATTTAACCCGTTCCAGCAAATAGTTCGGCGGTAGTATTCCAGGACGTGAAGCGTTTACACCTGGCAAGCAATCTCCCTATAAAGAGCCACAAATGTCTGCTTAACAACATTGTGACGTGGCGGTGACTAGAACTAAATAAATTCACTGCCCGTACTAACTCGGACAATCTTATCAAATCCACAGACGTCAATCATTCCATTAGGCACTGACGACGCAATCGAACACATTCAAAAGAATAGCAAACCCCTACTTACATTTATGGATCCACATATATGAAAATCCTATTACACAATTGCAGATTGCTTTACCACGGGTTGTGCTATTACTATGCTCAGGCCATTCAGAATTCACGGAGTTGTAGACAGCAGAAGAGAAAACCCGTGTCAGCTCCATCACCTCCGGTTCACTGTGCTAAACTGTGTTCCCCGATGGATTGTTACACCTGCAGCAAAAACAGCGGAATACAGGCATGCTCAGCATATATTTGGCCAACCGTTCATTAAAATATTCCTCTAGGCACTTATCACACATTCAGGGAGACTGTTCCACTCATTCACAACCAGTGTGTATAACGCGACATCGGAACGGACATGGTTTCTCCGAGGTTTAAAAAGTTTCAAGCTGTGGCCCCGTGTCGAACAATATGTTTTGAGCTGAAAGAACCGCTGCACCTCCTTCCCCAAATCGCCCTTTAAAATGTGTTTAATATAAACCAGATCACCACGGCGACGGCGGTAGTCCAGAGTAAATAGGTTTATACGTTGGAGACGAAGGCGATAAGGCAAAACACGTAGCATAGACACAGACTTGGATCCGGACCTCTGAACCTTCTCAATCAGAATGGAGGGCAAAAGTCGGCCCATGAGGGTAACTTTTGTCGAAGAAGCAAGTACCAAGTCAATATTGTCCCGCCTTAATAGGCTGAAGGGTTTGAAGATCCACGTGCGCGCTGACTTAGAACCGGCAGACAGAGAGAAACTCAAGTCTGCCATGATTGAACTAAAGCGGCGCACGGAGGATGGAGAAACAAACCTCCGTATTGTAAATTTTCGAGTAGTTGCCCAGGTTCCTCCACGAATCCGGATCAACAGGTTTGTAATACTCCAGGCGCGCCCAGCGGGTCCTACCGCGGTCTGCGCGTAGCCTTTACTAATGTATGCAGTTTGATGAACAAACGCGATGTGCTTTACGACTTCGTAAGCTCTCAGCGACCGGACGTATTAGGCCTTGCTGAGACATGGTTAAACTCCGACGTAAACGCCCAAGAACTGGAAATCCCCGGCTACTCATGCTTCCGCTGCGATAGACCATCAAATGATCGCGGTGGCGTTCTACTTTACATAAAGTCTTCCTTGTGTAGGAGACTAGTGAGCGCCTATCAAAGCGCTGATGGTCTATGTGAGCAGTTATGGTGTTCGATTCACCTCAGACGTTGCGAGTTGCTCGTGAGCGTGGTATATCGCAGTCCACTGAGCCGCTGTTTGGACTGGTTGCCGCGTATTCGCAACCACATGAGTCGTCCGATGTTCCTACTCATGGGCGATTTCAACTTGCCCCGAATACAGTGGCCTGAAGCTGAACTTCTCCCCGGCCACTGTGAAGTCGAGAGGAAGTTTACGGAGTTGCTATTTGAAACCGCGGCCACACAGCACATCAACCAACCGACACGCATTACAGCGCGCGCGACTCCATCATGCTTAGACCTGCTGTTGACTAGCTGTGAGCAGCGTGTACATAACATTAAAGTCTTAGAGCCTCTGGGAGCGAGTGACCACTCAGTGATCATAGGCAGTTTAGAACTACCGTTGCCGTATCCTCTCCCACTAGAGTCAGTCTTCAACTATTGGAAGGCGGACTTTAATGGCCTCATTCGAGCAGCGAGCCAGATAGACTGGTCTTTACCACAGGATTCATCTATTGAAACCTGTTGGACTATCATTAAAGAGGGAGTGAAATCGTTGTGCGCCCGATTTGTGCCCCTCAAATTTCGGAAAGTTGGGCCAGTCAAACCACATTGGTTTGACAAAGAGTACAACAAAATGGCCCGACGGCGACGTAGACTATGGAACAAATTCGTGTTATCTGGCTCTGATGAGGACTATAATGCGTACAAGGTACAGCGAAATCGCTGCAACAAGGCGAAAACAAGAAAACGCAGAAGCTTCGAAGAGCAGCTTGCAACTGCCTCAAAAACTGCTCCCAAGAGGATCTTCGCATATGTGAAGCGGCGCCTAAGGCCTATAGCCAATATCCCAGTGATAGAAGGCGCAGAAGGACAGCCCCTAACCTCGAGTACAGATCGTGCGTCAGTATTGGCAACGCACTTCGCCTCCGTATTCGCAAGTGACCAGGTATCTGTAATGAGTTCGACGAGTACCGCTCCAGCCGAACTTAACAGTCTAGACTGCAATATTGAGGATGTACGCAACATTCTAGCAAATCTTGACGGGACGAAACCTGCTGGGCCAGATGGTATACACTCACTAATCCTCAAGTCATTATCGACCATAATTGCACCTTCTGTAACTGAACTGTTTAACAGGTCACTATCCACTGGTCTACTACCGGACGACTGGAAATGCTCAGTCGTAAAGCCTATCCGGAAAGGTGGTAACCCAAGCAAAGTGGATAACTACCGGCCGATCTGCCTGACGGCAGTTTTGGCAAAGACGCTCGAGAAGATCGTGAAAAAGAGCCTTCTGCAGCTACTCGATTCGAAAAACCTGTTAACCTCCGCACAGCATGGTTTCCTGAAAGGTCGTTCGTGCATCACCAACCTACTGTTGACGAGGCACGATTGGTTACAAGCGCTGAACAAAGGCCAATCGGTCGACGTCATTTACATTGACTTCAGTAAGGCTTTTGACAAGGTTAACCATGCAGTGCTCCTTGACAGACTGAGGATGTGCGGTGTTGGTGGTTCGCTGCACAAATGGATCAGCAATTTCCTTATTGATCGAAAGTGCAGAGTCCAGGTGGACAACCATCTAACTGACTGGTATCCATCGAGCAGCGGCGTGCCCCAAGGCACTGTACTGGGCCCGATATTGTTTCTAATCCATATAAACGATGTGCCTCAGCTACTACAATCACATTGTGCTTTGTTCGCAGATGACTTGAAAGTGTGGAGAGTAATCCGCACACTCAATGATTGCGATTTACTTCAGCAGGATCTCGACCGCCTCGCAACATGGTCTGCAGAGGTTAACCTTCCGATCAACCCTGCCAAGTCGCAATTCATGAGGTTGGGTAAGTGTGATCACGCCCGAACGTACACAGTGGCTGGTCAACCGTTGCATCCCGCTCCTTTCGTGCGCGACCTCGGTGTGCTCTCACGCTGCGACCTAAAGTCCATTGACAACACGAATAGGCTGTACCAAAAAAGCCTTCGGATGCTTTGGGCTCTCAGGCGCAGCTTTAGCACTTGGTCCGAAGAGATTGCCACTCGCCTCTTCGTCTCGATAATACGACCAATGCTAGAGTACGGCACTCCCGCATATTGTCCCATCACCCGGGGCGAAGTAGAAAAGCTTGAGCGGGTGCAGCATGTAGCCACCAAGCTGATTCCCAACTTACGAGGTATGTCATACGAAGACCGATGTAAAAAACTAGGGTTATACACCCTATCTTATCGTCGGCTGAGGGTTGACCTCATCATGACCCACCGGATATTACATCTGGGTGATTACCCCATGTTGAGACAACTACTTCATCTGCGCACACAAAGCTGCACGCGAGGACACCGGTATAAACTTATCGTCCCGGATTTGAAGCGGGTCGCCCATCAACTCTGTTTCGAACGCAGAGTGGTGAATGTCTGGAACGACCAGCCTCAGCATATAGTAGAAGCGAACACAGTGTCTGAATTCAAGATGCTACTAGACGAACAATTTGCAGAGGCAAAGTACAAAGAGCGAAACGCTGAATAAAAAGTTCATGTCCGAAAACGACGAATGAGGCAGCTACACAGAGCAACCTCTACTCGCTGCTTCGCACCAGTTCTCAGTTCTCATCATCATCATCGTCATCATCATCATCATCATCATCATCACCATCATCATCATCATCATCATCATCATCGTCATCATCATCGTCATCATCATCATCACCAATCATCATCATCATCGTCATCATCATCATCGTCATCATCATCGTCATCATCATCGTCATCATCATCATCACCAATCATCATCATCATCGTCGTCATCATCATTATCGTCATCATCATCAGCATCATACACGTCAGCTAGAGGTGGGAAACACCTCCGCTACTGTGCCGCAATACGTAGAGGAAAATGAAAATAAATACAACAGTTGCATGCCAGCTGAGCTACCAGCAACAGATAGGCATCGTTCCGGTAAGCTACCAGCCGGCTAGTAGGCAAAAAGAAAAAATTATGTTTTACACTATGAAATGAGATTGTAGGTGGAGGGGGAGGCTAAAAGGGATGGGTAGGGACACAGAAACTCACAGTAGGAACGCTACTGAGGTCGGCTCCTTGCCATGTCAGCAGGTGTATCCAGCCAAACGTGTTCACCGTCTTTTGGACCCCAGCCAGGGAGCCGTGACGCGTCAACCGAGGCCAGCACAGATGTGAGGGCCTTCATTCTTCTGGACCAAGTCATCGCTTGGCCACCTCTCCTCTTCTTCCATCCACATCCCCGGTGAGCAAACAACGCACGTCGTGGAAGTCGGTGGGCTGGCATGCGCAACACGTGGCCCAGCCATCGGAGCGTGGTGCGAGAAATGACGGTGCTGAGCGGTGCAGATCCTTTTCCTGTACCGTTAGCAAGGCGCCGAACACGCTCGTTACTCACGCGGTGTTCTCACCAGATGTGAGCCAAACTGCGAAGGCACCGATGGTCAAACGTAACTAGCCTCTTCATGTCTGCTGATCTTAGGGGCCAGGTTTCGCAACCGTACAGTAAGGTCGAACGTACCGCTGCATTGTACATTCTACCCTTCAGGGCGAGCGTAATGTCGCACCGCCGCCATAGGTGCCGAACGTTAGCAGAAGCACTTCAAGCTTTTGCTATACGGTTCGTGATCTCGTCTTCGATCCCAAGGGCGCTGGTACATCTTCCCAGGTAGTTGAATTTCCGAACGACTTCTAGCTGATCCCCACCAAGGGTCAGCACAGGAGGCGAACCCTGTCAATCTTGGATGAACGCTTTGCATTTCGATGGTGCAAAGCAAAGCCCGAAAAAGCTGACAGCCAGTGCTAATCTGTCCAGCGCGACTTGGCACGTCTGGGAGCTGTCACAGATGAGAGCAATGTCGTCTGCATGCTCCAAGTCAAGAAGTCGTTCTCCTGGGAGCAGCTCCACACATTCCAAGTCATGTCCTGTAAATGCAATCTCCATGACTTCGTCAATAGCGAAGTAACAGCGGGCATCCTTGTCTCACACACCGCTGGAGATATTAAAGGGTGGCGACAGCTTGCTGTAAGCCCTCACACTCTCCGTGCTACGCGTGTATAATGCTCGGATAATATTTACATATTTCTCGGGCATACCTTTCCTGAGTAGACAATTCCAAAGGGCACATCGATCAACCGAATCGAAGGCACCTTTGATGTCGAGGAACACGACTACGGTGGACCGCCAATATGTGTAACGGTGCTCCAACAACTGACGCAAGGTGAAGATGTGGTCGATGCAGCCACGACCCCGACGAAACCCGGCTTGCTCCTCACGAATCTGGCTTTCACGAGCGCCAGTCAGTCTGTGGAGAATTATGGAGGCAAGTAATTTGGAGGCGATGGAGATAAGACTGATTCCTCTATGGCTGCCGCATTCCGAGCGCGAGCCTCCTTTGAAGATGGGAACAATAACGGAGCGGCTCCAGTCGGTTGGGACAGTTTCCTGCTCCCACAGTTTCACTAGTAATTCATGCAAAGCATCAACAAGAGCAGAGCCTCCGAATTTGAAGAGGGCTGGAGGAAGATCATCTGGTCCCGCGGCTTTGTTAAACTTCAACAGTCCGATCTCACGTTCGACTTCTGAGCGAGAGGGTGGATCCAAAGGGACAGCCCACGGAGCGGGGCGATCAGTGACCGGCGAATCGAACAATTCCTGCCGATTAAATTGCTTTTCAAAATGCTCAGCCCAACGCTCCAAACGTTTTGACAAATTGTGGATAGGCTGTTCACTCTCGTCACGTACAGTTTCACTAACACCAGGTCTCCTGCTGCCCGTTTCCCGTATCAGACGGAATAACTTGCGATGGCTGCCAAGGGCAGCGGCCACTTCCATCTCTGACGCACGATGAGACCACCAAGGTTCGCGGTCTCTCTTCAGGCTAGCACAGAGTCTTGCCCGGAGCTCTTTGCGAGTTTCGTTGTGTTCGGTTCCAGCCGGGATATGCCGGCAAGCGTCGATAAGTTCCAGAGACCGCGAAGAGACCCAATATCCATGTTGGCTATTAGACATACCACATGAGGATTTGCCTGCTGCTAGTAAAGTCTGGCGAACATGTGATCAGTGACCATCAATTGTCTCCAGTGAGTGCTTACTCAATTCGCATGTCAGCGTACTTCGATACGCATTCAGAACAGTTGGCTTTGTCAGTTGGCTGGTGTCAATGCGCTCACAGCGTCGTTGTGGGCGTCCGCCAAAACGCATCCGCATGTCAGCACATACAAGTGCATGATCGGTATCCACACATGTGCTCCAAATCGAGCGACAGTTCTGGATGCAGCCTCTCCAGCGGTAACTGATAGCAATGTGATCGATCTGCGTCCAAGGCTGGTGGGCGCCAAGTCACCCTCCGGCTGGTGCTGTGTCGGAAGTTAGTGCTCGCAAGAAATAAGTGGGCATCTTCACACAAATGAAGTAACCGCTCACCGTTATCATTACGGGAGCCTACACCGTGCTGACCGCCCAGATGCATTTCATCAGTGGACAAGTTTCCAACTTGTGCGTTCATATCCCCCGCCAGCACAACAGTGTCCGTGCTTCCTCCATGGCGAAGGAACTTGGTCAGTTGGCGGTAGAAGTCGTTCTTTACCGAATCATCGCTACAGTTTGTGGGCGCATAGGCAGCGATGATGAATACACACCTAGTAGTCCCGCGCGACTTCGAAGCTTTGAACGAGCCAGCCAATGGACCGCACACATCCGGCTACTGATTGGAATCCAATCAACCAGAGCAGCTTCAGCCCGGGGACTCAGGGCAATGCCAACACAAGCATGGCCGGTGCTCGAAGCTGCATCGTCACCGGATAGGCGCAATGAGAAAACACTGCTTGCGTCGCAGAGTGAGCATAGAGCTCGAGTCTTGCAGGCGGGTCTCTGATAAGCAGCAGATATCGATCGAGAGGGCCTCCAATGTTCGGGCAAGTGTTGCCTGTTGACCGATCTGTAGTAATGTGCGTACATTGAAGCATGCCAATCTGAAAGACGATCGAGGGCTCCAAATGGAAGCCGATGAACTGGAATGGACCGCTTGGTTGGACATGGGCTTGTCGACAGGAGAGGAGTTACGCTCCGCGTTAGCATGAGTTGAAAGTAGAAGATAAATGTCTAGCAAAGCATGTTGGGGGACGGCCAACAATCGGGGGGTTGAAAACTGGGGGATATATGTGAAGTTGAAACGGGACGGTAAGAGTGAAAAAGCGTAAGAGGGAGAATAAGAAGACGGGAAGGCTTGAGCAGTAGCATCCAAACCCCTATCCACCCTGCTCGATGCAGCAGATAGGGCATCGTTGATTATCCTCTGCGGTGTCCAGAGCATCAAGAAATTGTTTGAAGGAAAATTCATAGTATTGCGTGGGAAGGATACTGTCAGGTTGCTCAGGCCTAGACAGGAGAACGATTAAGATTCTCAACCAAAGACTTTGGTTCAAAGACCTTACCGCAAGGCAGCGGGTTTGGCGTTGGGCTACAAGGAGTCCGTTTTAAGGAATAAGGTGCCACCCTCATTCCAACCCCCAACCTGGAGGACCAGGAGGCTGAGTTTGTCTGGCCTCTAACCATTGACCAATCTGGTATGAGTGACTCTGAAGGTGCAAAAGCACCAACCAGCATAGCTCAATGGATCGCTGAGGCACACAAACCATCGCACCACGGCAAGGTCTAGCCTCATTACGATGGCCGTATTCCAGTACTGGACGAACGTAGGAGGAAAACGGAAGCCTGAAGTTCTGCGGTGTCAATTTGTATAACAGTCTTCGTAAGGCACAGAACATACTGTTGGCACAGGCCACCTTCCGTAAGGTGTCCTGGGTTGCTCTTAGGTCTGGAGAAACAATTACGCCCAAATCCTTCTCATCAACCACACTCTTCAGCAGAAAACCACCAATGTGGTAAGCACAGAAAGGTTCTTGATCACCGATCGAGAGAACACAGCACTTCTCACGAATGATAGCATTTGTCACTTGACAGACCAGTCGTGCAGCAGATCGAGCGTCAGTTACAAGTTTTCAGCATCTGCAAGCCTGGATACTTCCGACCAGAGTTTAAGATCATCCGCATAGATAAGGCAGTCGATTTGGAGCACTTCTGGAAGATTGTTCATAAAGATTTTGTATAGTTTGGGACGAAAGGACGGATACTTGTGGAACCCCACTTGTCATAAGAACAGGACCAGAGTCAACTTCGTTAACCTTCACCCTCATACTACGGTAATCTAGGAAAGCAGCGATCCAGGCGAGAAAATTACCAGTGATGCCAATCTGCCTAAATTTGATAAGGAGTCGCTTGTGTGGAACCCTATCAAACGCTTTGCTAAAATCCACAATAACTACATCGAGGCGATGATCATCATCCACTGACCTCGCCCACTTTGGTCGGGCAACTAGCAGATTGTTAACGCAAGAGCGTGCCCTCCGAAATCCGTGCTGAGCAGGAGAGATGACATCCAATTTCTCAAAGTAAAGATGCAAGCTTGTCTCAAACTCCTTCCCATGGTTTTACAGAAGATTGATGACAGGCAAATCGATGGGTAGTTCACTGGATGTTGGCGAATCCCGCCTTTGTACATCGGTTTCACGAAATTTGCATTCCATTTAGTTAGGAGACGACCTGCTCCAAGTGAGCTCTGAAATATCTGACAAATAGGTGCAGCAATGAACTCCGCTACCTCCTTGAGGAACAAGGGATGTAAGCCATCAGGACCCAGTGATGAATTCGAGTTCAAGTCGAGAAGCAGTTCGAGTATTCTGTCAGTGGAAATTAGCACTGACAAAATACTCGAACTGCTTCTCGACTTGAACTCGAATTCATCACTGGGTCCCGATGGCTTACATCCCTTGTTCCTCAAGGAGGTAGCGGAGTTCATTGCTGCACCTATTTGTCAGATATTTCAGAGCTCACTTGAAGCAGGTCGTCTCCTAACTAAATGGAATGCAAATTTCGTGAAACCGATGTACAAAGGCGGGATTCGCCAACATCCAGTGAACTACCCATCGATTTGCCTGTCATCAATCTTCTGTAAAACCATGGGAAGGAGTTTGAGACAAGCTTGCATCTTCACTTTGAGAAATTGGATGTCATCTCTCCTGCTCAGCACGGATTTCGGAGGGCACGCTCTTGCATTAACAATCTGCTTGTTGCCCGACCAAAGTGGGCGAGGTCAGTGGATGATGATCATCGCCTCGATGTAGTTTTTGTGGATTTTAGCAAAGCGTTTGATAGGGCTTCACACAAGCGACTCCTTATGAAACATCGGCAGATTGGCAAGGTTGGTAACTTTCTCGCCTGGATTGCTGCTTCCGTAGCTGATCGTAGTATGAGGGTGAAGGTGAACGAAATTGACTCTAAAAGATGGGTGATTGGGAGAACCCTTAACAAGTTACGACGCCTCCGTCGTATACATAGAAGAACATTGCGAAGCTAGTAGACAAGCTTTCGCCATGTCATCATGAAGCACAGTGTCATCTTCTCTTGAATATAGTGCAACCTGCTTTGGTGCTTCATTTTAGGTATGCGGAAAGCTTTTTCGGATTAATCGCAGATTGTTCGGCCAGATATGGCTCATATAATTCTCGCTTCTCGCGCTTTCTCAGAGTACACAAATTTCTAACCCCTTTGTAGTGACCGTAATCTTGAGCTGTCTGAGTGAACTTGAACCGGCCCCAGCGTTTTCGCCGTCTCAGCATGAGCGATTTGATTCCCTGATCTGTGCATGGGAACACTGGAGAAAGATCGTTTTGTGACGCTTGGAACAACCTGATCAATGACAAACATTATCTTGGAGCACAAAAGGACCAAAGCACCATCGAGATCCAACTGATGAGGGATGTTCCAGTCCATGAGGTAGCAGCCAATTTTAAGCGGAGAGGGTCAGCTGGCCAGAAGTTCCGTCGATGCACTCCCTGGACATTGGTAGCTAAGTGTCGTGTCCACAAAATGGAGACTACACAGTGCTCAGGCTGAAGAATGGTTAGAGCGGAGACATCTGAGGAGCCAGGTGTGAGCACAAGGTTAAGGATGTGGCACATGACCTGGAAAAACAGGTAGGAGATAAAACGTGGTGTTAGATTACATTCGAGCACTGTTTCTAATAAACTCATATCAGAAGAATCTGAAGAGGAATTACAATAAAGCGCATGCCAGTCTACGGACGGAGCATTGAAGTCACCCACAATCAAACAATCTTTGCCTTCCCCCGTGTATCATAGAGACTAAAAGACGGGAGCCTGACTTCAAGGGGGATCTGCAGATAAAGCCGACTATGAGCGGTCTGAACCCATCGTGAACCCTACACCAACGTATTCCCGACCATCAAGAGCACACATAGCTTCCACTGTGTGAACTTAAATGCCTGACTTCCAGCAAAGAACGACCCCGCCCCCGGACCTCGTTCCTCGACGATGCGCACGGGATTGTTCTCTTGGAATACATACCTCCGATTCTGAAATATTCGAGTTTAGTCAAAACTCCGTAAAAGCCATTAGATCGGCTTCTTGATACGAGGTTATGAGTAAGATCTCATCCAAGTTTTTTCTTAAACTACGCACGTTCGCCGATATCACATGCAATCCATTCCTGATTTTCAGTGCACCGGAAGAACAAAGCTTGGTCTCTAACGGGCCCTCGGGATTCAGTTTTACTATTTGATCATTTACAATGTGAAGGTCACTTTCACTAGCTGCTCGTCTGATTCGTAGTTTATCAACGGCCTGCTTCATTTTAACTCGAGCTTCCGGGGAGAGGTCTCTTCTAACATGGAATGTTTTTTTATTTCAGACTTGAGGTTCACTGGAGGATACGGCGGTATTCCTCTACAACTTGACAGACTAACCTTAGGGGGCAAACTTTCGAAGAGTCTACCTGCTTCCTACCGTGGCGAAAGGCGGAAACAAATTTTATGCCCTTTTCCCCAGCATGGAACAGTAATGAAACCATCCGACTCAGAAACGCTTGGTCCACCAATATCCTTTAGCCGGTGATTCCTTATTAGACTCATGGGCGTATACACTGAGCAGACATCTTTCCCATTCGGAAAAACGTTTTCCTTCACGTTAATGCGGCTTTTGCGGGTAAGGGTTTACCTTAATCATATTTTCCAACTGAATCACGTTATCGACAAGATGTTTTAACTGGGGCTGAGAAGAGTTCGGATAAGATCCAGAATTTTCAGGCTTCTTTGTCTTCCCATTATACAGCGGAGTCTCTGGAATCATGGGTACCGGAGTTACGCTGCTGCCCGCTACCACTGCATATGTCCTTTCCTTGCGTTCGTTGAACAGCCGGTTAATGGATGATGGTTCTCGGGATAAAACGAAAAAAACAAGATTTTGCTTTCCAGAGGGAGTATCCGGGCCAGAGGCAGCTGAAGGCAAGATAGAGAAAAGCGGATCAACCTTTTTTCTTTTGCACAGTATGCACGCATGACGGACATGGACTGATTGGTGGTAGGCCATTCGAAACACGCCTGACACTCAGTCTAGCCCGACAACGGTCACAAATAAAAACGACGACTGGGGAAATGATCATTTGCAGTGGATCGTATAGATTTGGACCGATGTCACAGCATGCAATGCGCAGCCACCCTTCGCAGAAGGAACACTGAACAGCCTTCGAGCGAAAAGTGACAGCCTTACAACAATCCAAGCATTTTAAGGACATAGTATCCCTTATTCAGTTATTTTAATATGAATCCTCAAGAACGGAACGAAAAGCAACGGAGCAGGCAACCCGCAGCAGACGGCTGGAAGGACATTTCAAGTTCAAGTTCAGGTGGGACTGGAACGATAGGAGAATCCCGTGAGTGTTCCATCTTGAGTGGATCGTTGAGCCAGGAATTGATGAAGTGCTCAGTTATTGATGGATCTAAAACGGAACACCCGTATCGCACCCTGGCCGACTAGTTAATGCCCTCGTTTCCTGCCTTAGCAGTCCCTGCTGTGGCAGTCACGTGAAGTAAGCAAAGGATAGGAAGAGAAATCGAAGGTACAGAATAAGGAAGTGCACTTAAATAAGAAAATAATACCAATGCATGAAGAAAAGAAAATCGAAGTACGAAGATGCGAGTTAGTCAGGAAAAGGGAAAAGCTTCGTGTTGCCACCCAAGAGCGTCAAGTTGCCGCTCAAACCCCATTAACCGTAGATTCCCTGATAACATTTTCCGGAAACAACTACCAACGCTCGATGACTGCGTGACAGCCGGATTTCCGCCCCAATCCGATCGGACCGCGGCTTGTCCAGCTTCAAGAAATGACCGCGTAGAACATACAATCTAGCGGGACTAAATAGCCAAGATAAATCTTGACCAACCTTCCCAGTTAAAATACGGTAGGTTAGGATTAGGTCTCCTCTAAGCCTTCGGTAGTGCATTGAATGCATTCCCAAACTAAGTAGACGCTCGGGGTACGTCCGTTCCCGTAATTCCTCGACTAACCTAGTACCCACTCGTAAAATTCTCTCTAGCTCCATGTTGTCCCGGACGAGGCAGGGCGGACAAGCCTGCACGCAGTATTCCAGATGAGGCCGAACGAAAGCCGAGAACTGTCTCGCAAAGTGGTTGCGCGTCAAGACTCCGGAAGAACATGCGGAAACCTTTGCTTGCGGCCTTCTTCCAATTGTCGCCGGAGTGTAAAGCCGAAGAGCGTACGACGCCTAGGTCAACCTGGCTAGATACATGGGGAGTTCGACCCCACCGACCAAGTACTTCGCAGGAGGACAACCTCCTCCAATTCGAAGACGGAGCATTTTGACTGATTTATGGGCAGTAACTATAAAGTAGACCAGTCCCAAAGCGTATCCAATGCTCGCTGAATAGCTTCGGAACCTCCAGGAACATCGACAATGTTCCACAGCTTCAAGTCATCAGCAAATAGCAGCGATGGTACCTCAAGCTCCGCGGGTAGATCATTCGCATAGATAAAAAACAGCAGCGGTCCAAGGACCGAGCCCTGTGGCACGTCAATGAGAACAGACTGCCTAAACGATAGGCCACGGCCTACCCGTACACCCTGTTTTCTACCCTCCAAGAAGGCAGTCACCCAATGAAGAGCGCAACCGTATACCCCGTAGGAGGTCAGGTTTTGCGCGAGCCTCAAACTGGATACCTTGTCAAATGCTTTCGAAAAGTACGTCCAGTGCGTGGCCGTTATCCACTGCATCCGCGCAACCTTCGCGAGCCACCAGTAGATTCGTCAGACACGAAAATCCCTTCCGGAATCCGTGTTGTACTTTGCAAAGTAGATTAAATCTACTCAGAGGACTCTCCAATGTATCTCTCGCCAGTTTCTCGAGGAGTTTGACTACTACACTCGTCAGACTAACTGGCCTGTAATTTGCAGGCAGACCCCTGTCCCCATGTTTGAAGATGGGACAGATGACAGCTTCCTTCCATTCGGAAGGCAATGCACAACTGGCAAGCGATTTCTGATACACAACAGCGAGCGGTCCACTTAGTTCCGCAGCCAACTCATGCAACAGTTTCGGGTGAATTAAATCAGGCCCAGAGGCCTTATAAGGGATCAGCCCTTGTAACAGCCTATGAACTTCCGTCTCCGCTACAATAAATTCAGACAGTCGTGAACCCTCTGGGATCCTGCAAACCAGCTCAATGCCTGTCAAAGAGGTTTCCCTTACAAATGCTGCTGCATATTGCCCACTGAGTACGCAGGCCTTGTCATAGTCCGTAGGCGCATGAGTACCGTCATCACGCATCAATGCTGGAATTGACATGTTCGAAGCGAAGCGCCTTTTGACTTAAGCGAAGAATCTTTTTGGATTCTCTGAAGCTTCCTCCGCTAACCCTTTCTCGAAATTGAGCCGAGCATCCCTTAGGTGTTGCTTACACCTACTTCTAGCCTTACGGTACCTGTCATAAGTATCGGTGGACGGAGCATCTCGGTAAGTCCGCCAACATCTAGACCTCTTTGTAAGCAGATGCCTGCCAGTGGGACCTATCCAGGGCCGCTGTGATCGGGCCTCCTTTCTCCTTCTGACTGGGATGAAGGGAGCAGAGATCTCTGTGAGGTATTACTTAAATTTATCCCAGGCAACCTGGACAGTATCGTCGTCGGAGATCTCACAAAAGAAAACCAGAAGCCTTGGCTCCCATTGATTGATAGTCTGCTTGCCATATGCTCGGGAGAGACGCAACAGTACTCTGGTAGCGTCTAGACAGTACAACTGAAGAGCAAACAAACATGATCACTGGAACCCAGTGGAGGTCCGTAAGTAATGTCACCAACAAAATCGAGTGACTTAGCGAATACGAGGTCTAAGATAGACGATATTTGGGCGTCCAGGTACCTCGTGGGGAGGTCAATGAACTGATGCAAAGATATTTGGAGCGTAAGCTCAAGCAGATCAGCGTCGAATGTGTCTGACGCTGAGTCGCAAGAAAGATCTGCCCAGCAAATCTCTGGGAGGTTGAAGTCGCCCATCGCCAAACACTTATTTGCGGACTGGGAGCGAATGAAGTCAAGTACCTCTTTGGATACGCTCCCAGGGTTTCTATACATAATTACAACTGTAACCTGAGCCGAGGATGTGCTAATAACACCCGACAGCGCTTCAACAGTTTTGTCTGCCGACTGAAATAAGCAAGTCTTCAAAAGGTCGTCTACAGCTCACATAAAGAGCGAGGACTGCCTGCCGGCCAGCAGAGCGATCGCATCTAGATAGTGCGTAGCCAGATAGATGTACTTCACCATCCGTGATGTCCTGAGACAGCCACATTTCAGTGAATGCGAGTATATCGGGATGAGACCCATCTACAAGCAGACCTAACTCGTACACCTTATTCCTTAGCTGTGCACATTACTTAGCACTATTTGAATGTTTTCGTTAGATCCAGACCTGGGTCGTGCGCTACCAGAATGGGCAGTGGTAGGGCGGCAAAGGACCGCCGGCTGACCACCCGAAAACCCACTAACCGGAGACCTTGTTCACCAGCAACTCGTCTGCTTTTGAGGCAATCGATAATCTCCCTTAGCTTCAGCCTATCGGCCAGCGGAAGGTCCGGTTGAACACTAATATTTGTACCTTGCAGCTTAAACGCAAACTGCATGAGAGCATTGCGTTCCTCCGGGGTAGAGAGTACCACACGAAGTAGCCGCGGTCGCGGGTTTGGTACGTTAACTGGGACGTTCCCCAGTCTAATCAGCTTCCTGACAGTAATGCCTGGAAAACCAGACATTAGAAGAAGCTTGGTTAAGCATAGTTAACCATTGAAGGTCGCCCAACATACGATCAGCAGGAAGGACAGCAGTAGATTCAGTCGCTTTACGGAATATAACGCTACTATCCGTGAAAGAATCGCCACGACGGGGTGTATTAACCCCACGGGTCTTTGAATCGATGCTTGGAGCAGGTGGCTTCACCACTGGTGATGGGACTGTCTTTAGCCCCTCAGATGATGTAGCAACGGTAGCGTATGTTTTGCTCTCCATTGTCGATACCCTACTATTTTTCGGGTCATCGATTCCACCGAAAGGCTTTATGGCAGATTTGGTCTGCTTTTTCTTCTTGATAACAGGAGCAAGGTCCCGTGACGATTTTTCGCTTTGAGCAGAGTTCAGCAAAACTTCAGAATCTTCTCGGTCAGAACCGAGATATCCGGCAACTTCGGCTAACAAGTAGTGCGTGCTGGAATCTCCACCTTCGCACAACCGTCAGAGGGTCTGACAAGTAAAGACACTTGGCTTGTTTCCGGTGCAAAGACAACTATAACTTTTTGTTTAGCAGAGAGCTTACGGGATTTCCTGGCTCTTTCGCTTTATTCTATAGGATCCTTGAACCAGTAATTCGGCGTCGATCAGGGTTCATTTTTGTGGTCAGTAGCCATCTGGACGGGTGACATAATGATTGGTGCCACAAGTTGATCATCAGTGTAAGTGATCAAATCTGCTTTGTTGGAGACCGAAAAAGTCGTCATGAGCAGATCAATCTTAAGGCGAAGATCTAAGAGCATCGAGAACGGACGCTCTACATTTCGCAGCCGGGTATCAAGAGATTCGTCTCTCGTACGAAAGCCCACGCGGCCTTGAAGGCGGCTGCAGCAATTGGCACAACTGAGAAGCAACATTTCGCTGGAGACCAGGGCTGCGTACTGCTCGGTATTTAGGTCCGTACAAAGCTGGTGGTACCATCAGTTGCATACACTGCACAGCATACCGTCGGAATCGTCAGTTACTGGTATACTACAGCTTGGACTGCCAAAAGGAACTCTTTTCAATACTTTTCATCAGGTAAATTATGCATTAAACCATGCACCAGCACTACGCCGTAAGGGCGCTTCGCTGCCGCGCGACCACCATAAGTTCAAGTTCAAGCGGGACTGAAGCGATAAGATTATTCCGTGAGTGTTTCTTCTTCGGCGGGTCGTTGAACCAGGAGTTGGCGGACTTTGAGATACTGATGGACATAAAACAAAGACCGCATCACACCCTGTCCAACTAATTAATGCCCACGTATCCTGCCCTAGCAGCCCCTGCTGGGCCGGTTACGTGAAGTAATAAAGAGAAAAAGGTAAACTCAGAAGGCAAAAGAGAAAGTGGAAAGAGATAAGCAAGTGGAATACCAAGATATTTGAGCCATTAAAAAAGAACTGAAAAGTGAAGGTGAGTCAGCTAGGAAAAAGGAAAAGTTTGCTGTTGCCACCCAAGAGCATCGAGCTGGTACGCAAAACCCTTAACCGTAGGTTCCCTAACCACATGATCTGGAAGCGAATTCCAGCGATCTATAACTCGGCGCGACAGACGAGTTTCTGTTCTCATCCTATCAGACCGTGGTTTATGACGTTTCAGTGGGTGACCGCGGAGATTAGGTAACGTAGTGGGACTAAATAGCCCTGACAAGTCCGGGCCATTCTTACCCGTCAAAATACGATAAGTGATAATCAGGTCCCCTCTTATCCTTCGGTAGTGCATTGAGTACATCCCCAAACTGAGCAAGCGTTCAGGATACGTCTGTCTCCGTAGACCCAGCACTAACCGAGTGCCCACTCGTAACACCCTCTACAAGTCCATTCTGTCTGGGTTAAGGCATGGTGGACAAGCCTGAATACAATATTCCAGGTGGGGTCGGACGATCGCCGAGAATAGCTTCACAAACAAATTGGCTGTTAGGATTCCGAAAGAGCGGCGCACAAACCACAGCATACGAAACCCTCGACAAGCAGCCTTCTTCCAATCGTCTCCAGAATGAAGTGCTGATGCGTGTACGACTCCTAAATCAACCGGCTGTGACAACAGGGAGTTCACCACCGCCGACAACATATCGGGTGGGAGGATTAACAGCTCCGATTCGGAGAACAGAGCACTTGGCCCTATTTATGGGCATCAACCATAAGGTAGATCATTCCCAGAGCCTATCTAAGGCATGCTGAATTGCCTCAGGACCCCCTGGGATAGCCACAAAATTCTAGAGCTGAAGGTTGTCAGCAAACATTAGTGATGACATGCCTAGCTCTCCCGGCAAGTCATTTACATTGATCGCGAACAACAGTGGCCGCAATACCGAGCCCTGCGGGAAGCCACTAAGGACAGCTTGTCTGAGCGAAAGGCTACACCCCACTCGTACGCATTGTTCCCTCCTCTCAAGGAAGGCAGACAGCCACTGTTAAGCGCGACCAGATATCCCGTAAGATCTCAACTTTAGTGAGAGCCGAAGATGTGGAACAGTGTCAAAAGCTTTCGAAAAATCTACGAATAACACATCTACAGCGTGGCCACTGTCTACCGCATCGGCCCAGCTTTCACGAGCCACAAGTAGATTAGTCTGACATGAAAACCCTTTGCGGAATCCATGCTGCGCAACACTGAGAAGGTTGAATCTATTCCAGTGGTTCTCCACTGAATCCCTTATCAGCTTTTCAAACGTGACTACTACGTTTTTCAAACTGACAGGCCGGTAGTTCGCGGGTAGAGCGCTGTCATTGCTCTTAAAAACCGGACAGATGATTGCTTCCATTCCGAAGGTAGGATGCAGCTGTCCAGCGACGTTGAAAACACGCATGTGAGAGGACCACTCAGCTCAGTGGCCAATTCATGCAACAGCTTCGGATGAATTGAATCAGGACCGGAAGCTTTAGAGGGATAAATGCCTTGCAGTAGCCCGAAGACCTGAATCTCCGTTATGCTAAATTCAGCTAAGCAGGGATCTTCTGGAACTCTTGAAACCAATTCAACCTGTGGTAAAGAGGTCTCCTGAGCAAAGACCTCAGTATACTGATCACTAAGTATACAAGCCTTTTCACAGTCAGTTTGCGCACGGGTCCCGTCTGCTCGCAATAACGCTGGTATAGACAGCTTTGCCCCGCTGCGACTTTTAACGTAAGCAAGAAACTTCTTGGGATTAGGTGCGACCGAGTCCGCTAAACCCTGCTCGTACTGGGGACGAACAGTTCTGAGATGTTGTTTACATTTATTTCTAATTTCTAGATAACTATCATAGGTACCGGCTGATGGAGCTGCTTGGTGGGTTCGCCAGCATCTAGACCGTTTCTTGGGTGGGTACTTGCCTGTGGTATCTATCCATGGAGGCAGTGCCCTTAACTCTCTTTTCCTCATGAGTGGAATATAGGGAGTCTTAAATTTATCCCAGGCTAACTGGACAGAGTCAGCCATCGAGATCTCACAGTTCAGAACTGAAGCCTTAGCTCGCATGGCATTAAAGTCCGCCCGCCAAATATTCGGAAGTAATTCAACAGCGGTCTCTTAGTGCCTTGAAAGAGCACATCGAAAGGATATGCATGCGTGATCGCTGGACCCTAGAGGTGCACCGAAGGAAACGTCAGTCATGAAGTCGAGGGACTTAGCGAAAACTAAATTTAAAGTATATGGTATTTGGTTGTCCATATACCTAGTGGGAAAGGCCACGAACTAGTGCAAAGCCACTTGGAGAGTCAGTTCAAGAAAGTATGCACCGAATGTTCCTGATGCCGAATTGCAAGAAAGATTGGCCCAACAGACTTCCGGGAGGTTGAAATCCCCTAGAACTAAACATTTATTCACAGACTGAGTGCGAATAAAGTCAAGTATCCCCTGGAAGAACTTCCAGGACTTTTGTATATCACTATAACTGTAAACTGGGTAGAGGAAGTGCACAAAACAGCCGATAGGGCTTCAACAGTCTGATCCGACGACTGGAATGTACAAGTCCTCAACACATCTAAGTTACAGCTCACATACAGTACAACGCCTCCGCCTTGGCGACCAACGTAGCGATCAGTTCCAAGCAGCGCGTAGCCAGGCAAACATACCTCACCGTCCGTGATATCCGGAGACAACCAGGTTTCAGTGAAAGCAAGTATGTCGGGACGAGATTTGTCTACAAGTAGACCCAACTCGTGCACCTTGTTCCTTAGGCTACGCACGTTGCTAAGTACTACCTCAAGGAAGTCGGCACGACCATCATTGGGTCTTGCGCCATCAGGATGGGTTCCGATAGGGCGGAAAGTAACTTCCGGCTGACCACCTGAAAATCCACCATACGGAGGCCTTGCTTACCAGCCGCCCGTCTAGTTTTGAGGTCTTTATAACCTCCTTTAACTTCAATCTATCTGCCAGTGGTAGGCCCGGCTGAACGCTGACACCACCACCCTTACGTTTGAATGCAAACCGCAGTAATGATTTGCGTTCCTCCGGGGTAGAAAGGACCACGCGAAGTAGTCGGGGTCGCGGATTTGGCGTAGCGATAGAGACGTTCCCCAATCTTGTCAGCTTTCAGACAGTGACACCAGGGAAGCCAGGGGGAAGCAGCTTGCTGACACACAATTTCAGACACTTGATGTCATCCAAGATGCGTTCCCTTGGGAGAGCGGCCGCAGATTCAGTAACGCTACGGAATATAACGCTACTATCAGTGAAAGAGTCGGCACGACGGAGAGTGTTTACCCCACGTGCCTTGGATCCGACACCTATACCAAATGTTTTCACCACTGGCGGTACGACTGTCCCTGACTTCACAAACGACGTCGAAGCGACGGTAGAGTAGGTTTTCCGCCCTATTGCCGGCGTCTTGCTAGTTCCTGGGTCTTCAAGCTCCTTCGAAATGTTACGAGCAGATCTAGTCCGCTTCTTCTTTTGGTTCACTGGGGCAGGGGCCGTTGGCCTTGCATCGCATTGACCAGTTACCAGCACTTCGTCAGAACGGGCTGGTTCAGTGGTGGCCGAAACGGTCAGCATCTTCGGACGGTTCTCTTGTGCACAATCGTCAGACGACTTTACGACTGTCAAAGACGGCATCTTTTTAGATGCCGCGGCAACTAATTCTCTGGGTGTATCAGAGGGCCTTTGGTATTTCCGCATCCTATTTTTCTTCACTTTGATCGGCTCATGAGGATAGCTAGCAATGCTACCTGGATTGACCGGTAAGATGTGCGACTTCATGACCGAGTGACAGACCCCAGTGGATGGATCGTCAGCAATGCTGCCGCCTATTGCAGTGTCTTCAATAGAAATATTCAGGGATTATAAAATCAAATCCATTTTCGTATCGAGCGACACAACAGAGGCGAGTTTTGCTATCGTGTTCTCAACATCTGCCAACCTTGAAGCCAGCGCTGAAAGTTTAGCACCGGTGATATCCGGGCGCGTCGATCTTTGAGCGCAGCATTCAGCACAGCTGAAAAGAAAGTGAACGTTGGATGATAGCATTTTGTACTGGTCAGTTTGTAGGCCGGTACAGTGATACCAGCGGCAGCAGACGTCACACTGCATACCGCCAGATAAATCTGTTACTGGCTCTGAACAGTTAACCTGTCCGCAAGCTGCAGAAGACTCATCAAACGAGGACCCCATAGGTCCATCCGCCTTGGTGTTTAGCGAAACAGCCATGTTCATGTGGAAAACAGAGTAGAACTACAACACGTATACAATAGTAAAACGACCGCAATAAAAAGGCACAAACAAAGGGCAAACGGGATTAAAACGGAGCAACCGGAAAAATTACCAGTAAGCGCCAAAGACGCTTTGGCTAATACCACATTAATCGGTCCAAGATATCCTGGAGCAGAGAAAATTTGACAATAGTCAAACTTCGTATCAAGCGTTTATTCAAACACTTTCCCACGTTATTTCAGCTAAAAAGCTCGATCAGTATGGCAGGCTCGCGAAAGTGGGGCGGATGCAGTGGATAACGGCCACGCACTGGACGTGCATTTCGTCGACTTTCCGAAGGCATTTGACAAGGTACCCCATTTGAGGCTCGTGCAAAAGCTGTCCTCCTACGGGGTATATGGTTGCGCTCTTCATTGGGTGACTGCCTTCTTGGAGGGTAGAAAACAGTGTGTACAGGTAGGCCGTGGCCTATCGTTTAGGCAGTCTGTTCTCAGTGGCGTGCCGCAGAGCTCGGTCCTTGGACCGCTGCTGTTCTTTATCTATGTGAATGACCTACCCGCGGAGCTTGAGGTACCATTGCTGCTATATGCTGATGACTTGAAGCTGTGGAACATTGTCGATGTTCCTGGGGGTTCCGAAGCTATTCAGCGAGCATTGGATACGCTTTGAGACTGGTCTACTTTATGGTTACTGCCCATAAATCAGGCAAAGTGCTCCGTTCTTCGAATTGGAGGAGGTTGTCCTCCTGCGAAGTACATGGTCGGTGGGGTCGAACTCCCCCGTGTATCTAGCCAGGTTGACCTAGGCGTCGTACACTCTTCGGATTTACACTCCGGCGACAATTGGAAGAAGGCCGCAAGCAGAGGTTTCCGCATGTTGTGGTTAATCCGACGTTCTTTCGGAGTCTTGACAAGCGGCATCTTTACGAGGCTATCAGACACGAAAATCCCTTCCGGAATCCGTGTTGTACTTTGCAAAGTAGATTAAATCTACTCAGAGGACTCTCCAATGTATCTCTCGCCAGTTTCTCGAGGAGTTTGACTACTACACTCGTCAGACTAACTGGCCTGTAATTTGCAGGCAGACTCCTGTCCCCATGTTTGAAGATGGGACAGATGACAGCTTCCTTCCATTCGGAAGGCAATGCACAACTGGCAAGCGATTTCTGATACACAATAGCGAGCGGTCCACTTAGTTCCGCAGCCAACTCATGCAACAGTTTCGGGTGAATTAAATCAGGCCCAGAGGCCTTATAAGGGATCAGCCCTTGTAACAGCCTACGAACTTCCGTCTCCGCTACAATAAATTCAGATAGTCCTGAACCCTCTGGGATCCTGCAAACCAGCTCAATGCCTGTCAAAGAGGTTTCCCTTACAAACGCTGCTGCATATTGCCCACTGAGTACGCAGGACTTGTCATAGTCCGTAGGCGCATGAGTACCGTCATCACGCATCAATGCTGGAATTGACATGTTCGAAGCGCAGCGCCTTTTGACATAGGCGAAGAATCTTTTTGGATTCTCTGAAGCTTCGTCCGCTAACCCTTTCTCGAAATTGAGCCGAGCATCCCTTAGGTGTTGCTTACACCTACTTCTAGCCTTACGGTACCTGTCATAAGTATCGGTGGACGGTGCATCTCGGTAAGCCCGCCAACATCTAGACCTCTGTAAGCAGATACCTGCCAGTGGGATCTATCCAGGGCGGCTGTGCTCGGGCCTCCTTTCTCCTTCTGACTGGGATGAAGGGAGCAGAGATCTCTGTGAGGTATTACTTAAATTCACCCTAGGCAACCTGGACAGTATCGTCGTCGGAGATCTCACAAAGGAAACCAGAAGCCTTGGCTCCCATTGATTGATAGTCTGCTTGCCATATGCTCGGGAGAGACTCAACAGTACTCTGGTAGCGTCTAGACAGTACAACTGAAGAGCAAACAAACATGATCACTGGAACCCAGTGGAGGTCCGTAAGTAATGTCACCAACAAAATCGAGTGACTTAGCGAATACAACGTCTAAGATAGACGGTACTTGGGCGTCCAGGTACCTAGTGGGGAGGTCAATGAACTGGTGCAAGGATACTTGGAGCGTTAGTTCAAGCAGATCAGCGTCGAATGTGTCTGACGCTGAGTCGCAAGAAAGATCTGCCCAGCAAATCTCTGGGAGGTTGAAGTCGCCCATCACCAAACACTTATTTGCGGACTGGGAGCGAATGAAGTCAAGTACCACTTTGGATACGCTCCCAGGGCTTCTATACATAATTACAACTGTAACCTGAGCCGAGAATGTGCTAATAACAGCCGATAGAGCCTCAACAGTTTTGTCTGCCGACTGAAATAAGCAAGTCTCCAAAACGTCAAGTTAACAGCTCCCATAAAGAGCGACGCCCCCTCCCTGTCGGACAGCAGAGCGATCGCATCTAAATAGTGCGTAGCCAGATAGATGTACTTCACCATCCGTGATGTCCTGAGACAGCCACATTTCAGTGATTGCGAGTATATCGGGATGAGACCCATCTACAAGCAGACCTAACTCGTACACCTTATTCCTTAGCTGTGCACATTACTTAGCACTATTTGAATGTTTCCGTTAGATCCAGACCTGGGTCGTGCGCTACCAGAATGGGCAGTGGTAGGGCGGCAAAGGACCGCCGGCTGACCACCCGAAAACCCACTAACCGGAGACCTTGTTTACCGGCCGCTCGCCTGCTTTTGAGGTCCTTGATGGCCTCCCTTAGCTTCAACCTATCGGCTAGCTGAAGGTCCGGCTGAACGCTAATATTTGTAGCTTTCAGCTTAGACGCAAACTGCATGAGAGCATTGCGTTCCTCCGGGGTAGAGAGTACCACACGNNCATACCAGTGTAAACCCGAAGGCATAAGCCCGGGAGGCATGCGGATGGGAACCACGTTTCATCAAACGGAGCCGGCCCACACTCCTTCACAGGCAAACACAAGCACGCTGTATTTGGGGAATCAACCGCACGCAAGGCGGTGGCTGGACCGTAGTCCGCTCCACACTGAGTGCAAGGAACCGCTCTTTGAGCCTAGCACGGCCACAAGAACCGTGCACCCCGTCCCCTCCAGAAACGACCAACTGTCTCCTGGAGCCAGTATGGAAGATGATATTGGTCAATAGACAGATAGGCACCTTGTCGACATGCACATCAAGCGCAACCGTAACAGGGATATCAAACAACAGCCATTCACTAGAAACGACAAGCTGAAATAAAATAAATCCATAATGCATACAGATACGGTGGCATAACTCTTCGCCAAATTACCATATGAAGTAAGTTGGTCAGCAACAAATCCGTGATAAGTAAGAAATGTCCACAAGTTACTTAAAATGCTACAAACGCAACAAAATTACCGAAGATAAGCGCAACTAGTGTAAGCAACGTGGCCAGTTAATAGAACATTATTCAGAGAGGCAGAACAAACCAAATAAAGCGGAATGAAATTTAGCCAGCTTAAAAAGACCTAGTTTAAGTGTAAGTTGGTTTAGCCCAACTGCGGTGAAGAAGCATCAAGAATGCAACATCAGCCTCAGCATGGGGCACCTCAGATACATACACACCCAATTACATACGTATATATACCCCTTCACAAACACACTGTTATGGCAAACATATCGGATTTTCGCACACTTGATCACGCATTGTATCGTTAACATGATGATGCCTGCAAAGACCTGCCTCACATTGTCAAGAATAAAAACTTCATTTACTTAACTTTATAAGCGACGCAATCCACTTGTTCCAGAATGTCACCAGAAATGGTGAGCGCGGACTCAGGCCCCTGCCAATTCTGAAATAGCACTTTAAATTTTACTGGGGTGAAATACAACTTATAATTTGATGCCTCAACTGCTAGGCGTTTCAAGGTGTTTTTTACGGTTTGAAAACCGTCACCCAGCAAATTGATGTCATCAGCGTAGTCCAGGTCTGCGATTCTGGCGCCAGGAAGAAGCTCAACACCGCAATTCCGTACACCTTCCAGAGCTTATTACACGACATTTTTGATGGCAAAATTGAAGAGACAAGAAATAGGGCAAAATTAGAGAACGCCGCAGCCGACAGCAAACGAAGAGGTAAGTCTGCCGTAAGTTGTAGTTTTACCCGACATATGACTGTGCAGTGACCTCAGAATGACGACAAACTTGCTGGGTACACCCTTCCTTAGTAGACAATTCCACAAAACTGCACTGTCTACTGAATCGACTGCCGCGCGGATGTCCAGGAATACAATGATTGTTGATTGACGGTAAATGTGGCGGAGCTTGAGAATTTTTCCAGGCATGAAGATCTGATCAAAGGAAATTCGCCCTGAGTGAAAACCGATTTGTTCTTCTCAAGAAAATCCCGATGGTGGAGGAATGCCTGTGAAGTAAGTCTACACAAAAAATTCTTGGTAGCAAGTGAAATCATTGAGGTTGCGTGGTAATTAGCGCGATCTTCGCGGTGGCTATTCTTGTGAAGAGGGACAACGATTGAGCCCCCTATGAACTGCGTCTCTCTCATCAATCCAAACCTTTGTGAAGAGCGAAAGCATTTTGTTGACAAGCACCTCCCCGCCATCTTTGAATAGAGCTGGAAGAAGACTGTCTGGGCAAGCAGCTTCATGCTGTTTGAAAGAACTGGTTGCGCTTCGGTAGAATGGTTACTGAAGCAGACCAAGCATTATCCGATGGAGATGGAGGTGCCACAGAAGATGTGCTGCGTATTTAAATTGAAGAGAGAAGTGCTCTGCCCAGCGTTCCAATCGTTTCTGCAGGTTGGCGATTTTTGGACCGTCTAACTTAGATTATTTGACTGATGGCGTGTGAATTGCAACTGCTAGCTTTTATGAAGCGAAACAAATTGCTGCAGTTTCTAACCGATGTAGCGTCCTCTGTCTCAGCAACGCGTCTAGACTACCAAGATTTACAGTCATAGCGAAGGCTTGCCTTCTGTTATAGGGAAACAGACCGACGGACTTCCTTGTATTCCGTGCCAGTGGGAAGGCGCTTCGACGATCCGAGGTTGCCGTGAGTCAGCTTTTAGCTGTGCAGCAGACGAGGTTGCAACTGGACAAATCTTCGAACAGCGTGGCGTTTTGCAAGCCTATTCAGTGCTGGTCAACATCCAGAAAGTGGAGGGGGCAACGTTTTCACGAAGCTTCTGTTGATACTCCGTTTGTACTGCGAAATCGAATTTGCAAATTTTCAGTCGGGTTTGTTTGGCCCTTTGGGGGCTACCGAAGCGCATGAAAACTGTCACGCACACCGATGAATGATCGGTTACCATAAACCTAGACCAGTATGCTCGGCAAGCGCGTATACTTCCACGCCACCTTCGACTTATGGCTATGTGGTTAATTTGCGACCAACGCTGATTTGATGATGGAGGACGCCAGGTGGCATAATGTCGCCTAGAGTGTCGAAAGCTCGTGCTAAAGAGGTAAAGTTGGTGTGCGCCACACAGACGGAGCCATCTTTCTCCATTGTCAGGGCGAACCTGATCCATGTGGTCCTCCGAGGTGGCGCTCAGATGAAGACAACCGACTAACGCATGAGTTGAAATCTGTCATAGTGAGGATATCCGTTTTAGGTGCCCTTAGGAGCAGATCATAAGGCTTTGATAGAACTGGTCCTTGACTGCCGCCGAGCTGCAGTCAGTTGGCGCATAGGCAGAGAGAACAAAAAGTACACGCTTATCGGCTCGTCTGCTACCATTGCAGGAGCCACGGAGCCTAATATCACAGAGGCGACTATTGATTGGAATCCAATCAGTGAGAGTGGCCTTGGCTCTAGCACTAACCGTAATTCCAACACTAGCTTGCCCAGAAGCGGCAGACTCAGCGTCACCAGAAAGACGAGGATGAAAAAGGGTGTAAGTATGGATTGGTGATTAAAGTTGGTAGACTGTATTGGGATCCTAAAGTCGTGTCTCAGGCAGCAGACATCAAGCGCAAGGGTATCCAAGGTCTCGCTTCTTGTCCGATCTGCAATAGAGTGCGCACATTTAGGATTGCTCGCTTGAACCGAGTTCCAGGCTGCAGAAGCTATGATAAAAGACCATGTGGCTTGTGGTTGGCTGTGAGGCATTTTGTGGCTGAGGTGTCAGATGTAAATGGGACGAATTCACCAGTGAAGATCGAGTTGTTTACCGTCGAGTAACCAGGTAATGAAGTGGACGGATAATACCTATGGATGCTAGGTATTTGGGTGGCGTGTAATCGTAAAGCTGGTGCAATAGCTGGAACGTAGTACATCATGACAGTGAGGGCGTATGTTTCCATGTTTTGTCAAGAGGCGAGATACTACCCGGTTGACTAGACCGCAGTAGGGAATTGTCTTAGTGGATTCCACCCCTAGCCTTTGGCTGAATAACCTGTCCACAAGGCAGTGGAGTGAATTCACGGAATAATGCCCATAGAGAGTCGGTTATGGATTTCTCGGTTCATGCTCCTTTCGTTTGGTCAAGTACCGAACAGGGGCCCAATTCTCCCCACAAATTCCGCAGCAATCTGCTGGGATACAATGCTCTGCCAAAGGAAATCAAGAGGCAGTGACCATATTTAGTGGCACGTCACATCCGCCAAGTTGCAGTGCGATTAAACGGACATTTGTGGCTTTTTATAAGGAGAACGCTTGCCAGCCGAAAACCCGCCATGTCCTGGAACATTGCCGCCCAACCATTCGCTGGAGCGGGACAAACCCGAACCACTTGGCTGGCACTACGAGGAGGTTGTTCGACAGGCCAGCCTCCGATTTCCTTTAGCCAGTACTGTAGTATGTGTCCGGTCGGGGGTTTAGGGCGCTTCCATATCCGGGACGTACGTGAGTCATAGTAGACCGAGACTGCTGGACAACCACCTAGTAATTGTCGGAGCTGGATGAACGGTGTGCTTGCGTCACAGCTCATGGCTAGCTGGACGTATTGTCATAGCTGCCGATAGATGACCGAACACGAGGCAACTAGATGGATGGCGTGAAAGCGCACGATAGTTGGCTACTCTAACAACACCGTAGGCGAAATAAGAAAGCAAAGAGAATAGAAAAGGATGATAACAATATAGGCTACACTCGATTATAACTGTCCGGTTGCTTTGCTACTGCGACACACTGTCCCGCTACATTATTCCCCTTTTCTAAGGCGCTGTGCTCAGCGCCTACAGAAGCCCTGACCCGTATCAACATGCTGACAAAAAGAGGAACCGATGAACGCTTAGGTTCGCATGATTCCACATGAGGGAACGTTGGTGATCCTTGCAACGGCTGCAGTCCTGCTTCAAGGACTAGCGTTATAAGCTGGCAGGGTCGCTATATATGCGTCCGGTCGTAGTTTCTGATGGCTACTGGTTCGGGAGCGAAGGTTAGTCATATTAGACCGAGGGGCTGCAAGGCAAAATAGCTACTTCATAGGCGGCTGGACGACCACTTAGTAAATGTCGGAGCTGGACGAAGTGTCTGCCAGTGTTACGCCTCGTGGCGACCTGGACGGCATTGTCACAGCCACTGAGTGAGGTCCGGGTGACTGGATGCATGCGTGAAACGCACGTCTGACTTGAACTCTAACGATACTGGAGACGAAATAGGAGGGTAAAAGGATGTGGAAACTACAATGATATTTAGAGCCACGATCGATGACGTCTTACCTGTTGTCTCGCTATAGCGACACACCGACGGGCTACATTATTTAGCAACATGACTAGCCTAAGGAACAAGGTGCACGTGTTAGGTCCGTCTGTTTACAACTCTCGTCCCAAAATACTTGCGTTTACTAAAACGTGGTTGTCTCCGGATATCATGGACGGTAGGTATGTTTACCTGGCTACGCACTGCATAGAACTGATAGCTCCGCCGGTCGTCAAGGCGGAAGCGTTGTACTTTATGTGAGCTCTAGACTAATTGTGTTGAGGATCTGCACGTTGCAGTAGTCGGATCAGACTGCTGAAGCCCTAACACTTATTAAGTGCACTTTGTCTACCCAATTTGCAGTTGTAGTAGACCTAGAAGTTTTTCTGAGGGATAACTGACTTTATTCGCACTCAGTCTGCCAATGCGTTTCGTTCCAGAGTTCAAGTTTAAGTTCGGGTGGAACTGGAACGATAGGAGAATCCCGTGAGTGTTCCATCTTGAGTGGATCGTTAAGCCAGGAATTGTTCAAATGCTCAGAGTTCTTGATGGATCTAAAAGGGAACACCTGTTTCTTACCCTGGCCGACCAGTTAATGCCCACGTTTCCTGCCCTAGCAGTCCCTGCTGTGGCAGTCACGTGAAGTAAGCAAAGGATAGGTAGAAATCGAAAGTACAAAATAAGGAAGGACACCTGAAATAAAATAATACCAATGCATGAAAATAAGTAGAGAAAAGAAAATCGAAGTACGAAGATGCGAGTTACTCAGGAAAAGGGAAAAGCTTCGTGTTGCCACCCAAGAGCGTCAAGTTGCCGCTCAAACCCCATTAATCGTAGATTCCCTGATAACACCTTCCAACGCTCGATGACTGCGTGACAGCCGGATTTTCGCCCCAATCCGATCGAATTGCGGTTTATCCATCTTCAAGAAATGACCGCGTAGAACATACAATCTAGCGGGACTAAATAGCCAAGATAAATCTTGACCAACCTTCCCAGTTAAAATACAGTAGGTTAGGATTAGGTCTCCTCTAAGCCTTCGGTAGTGCATTGAATGCATTCCCAAACTAAGTAGACGCTCGGGGTACGTCCGCCCCGTAATCCCTCGACTAACCTAGTACCCACTCGTAAAATTCTCTAGCTCCATGTTGTCCCGGACGAGGCAGGGCGGACAAGCCTGTACGCAGTATTCCAGATGAGGCCGAACGAAAGCCGAGAACTGTCTCGCAAAGTGGTTGCGCGTCAAGACTCCGGAAGAACATGCGGAAACCTCTGCTTGCCGCCTTCTTCCAATTGTCGCCGGAGTGTAAAGTTGAAGAGCGTACGACGCCTAGGTCAACCTGGCTAGATACATGGGGGAGTTCGACCCCACCGACCAAGTACTTCGCAGGAGGACAACCTCCTCCAATTCGAAGAACGGAGCACTTTGACTGATTTATGGGCAGTAACTATAAAGTAGACCAGTCCCAAAGCTTATCCAGGGCTCACTGAATAGCTTCGGAACCCCCAGGAACATCGACAATGTTCCACAGCTTCAAGTCATCAGCAAATAGCAGCGATGGTATCTCAAGCTCCGCGGGTAGATCATTCACATAAATAGAGAACAGCAGCGGTCCAAGGACCGAGCCCTGAGGCACGCCACGGCCTACCCGTACACACTGTTCTCTACCCTCCAAGAAGGCAGTCACCCAATGAAGAGCGCAACCATATACCCCGTAGGAGGTCAGGTTTTGCGCGAGCCTCAAATGGGGTACCTTGTCAAATGTCTTCGAAAAGTACGTCCAGTGCGTGACCGTTATCCACTGCATCCGCGCAACCTTCGCGGGCGACCAGTAGATTCGTCAGACACGAAAATCCCTTCTGGAATCCGTGTTGTACTTTGCTAAGTAGGTCAAATCTACTCAAAGGACTGTCCAATGTATCTCTCGCCAGTTTCTCGAGGAGTTTGACTACTACACTCGTGAGGCTAACTGGCCTGTAATTTGCAGGCAGACTCCTGCCCCCATGTTTGAAGATGGGACAGATGACAGCTTCCTTCCATTCGGAAGGCAATGCACAACTGGCAAGCGATTTCTGAAGTACCATAGTAAGCGGTCCACTTAGTTCCGCAGCCAACTCATACAACAGTTTCGGGTGAATTAAATTAGGCCCAGAGGCCTTAGAATTGTTCAGCCCTTGTAACAGCCTACGAACTGCCGTCTCCGCTACAATAAATTCAGGTAGTCCTGAGGTTTCAGCCTCCCAACGGTTTCTTGTGCCCAACTTTCTTGCAACCCGGCTTCAAGAACTTTCGGTGTAGACTTTCTTGAGCTGGCTCTCTAAGTGCCTTTGTATCAGTTCTTGGACTTTCCTACTAGGTATATGGACAACCAAATGCCATTTGCTTTAGGTCTGGTTTTCCCGAAGTCCCTCGACTTGGTAACTAATGTTTCGTACAGGACACCTCCCGTGTTCTGCGACCACGCATGCGTATACTTTCGGTAGCCTCTTTCAATTCACTAACATACCGCTGTTGTACTACTTCCGAATTTTTGGCGGGCGTACCTAAGTGCATTGCGTTCTGAACTGTGAGATCTTTCTGGCCGACTTTGTGTAGTTAGTCTGGGCAAAAATTTATGGCATCCTATAAGAAGGTTTCAACATCCTTTCTTCCACAAATGAGGAGAAGAGCGTCACGTCCACGGACTTTATGGATAGATTCCAAAGGCACACCTACTCAGGAAACGGTTTAGATGCTGGCGAACCTACCAAGCAGTTTCATTAGTCATTACCTACGACAGTTATCGGGAGTTTAGAAATAAATGAAAACAGTATATCGGGACTGCTCGTCTTAAATACGAAAAGAGTTAAGCGGATTCATCTGCAGCTAATCCCAAGATGTCCTTCGATTACGTAAGAAGACCCAGCGGGGCAAAACTGTTTATACCAGCATTATTGCTAGCAGACGGGACCCGTGCGCAGTCGGACTATGATAATACTTGTATACTTAGTGACCATTATACTTGGATCTTCGCTCGGGAGATCACTGCAACACAGAACGTATTGGGTTCAAGAGTTCCAGAGGATTCTTGCCTAGCTGAGTTTGACATAACGGAGACTCAGGTCTTCGACCTATTGCAAGGCATTAATCCCTCTAAAGCTTCCGGTCTTGATAGAATTTATCCGAAACTGCTGTATGAATTGACCGCTGAGCTGAGTTGTCCTCTCATGCGTGTTTTCACTATCGCCCGACTGCTGTGTCTTGCCTTTGGAACGGAAGCACGCAATGACCAGTCCGATTTTTAAGGGCGGTGATAGCACTCTGCCCGCGAACTACCGGCCTGTCAGTTTGACATGCGCAGTAGTCAAGTTGTTTGAAAAGCTGATAAGGGATTCAGTGGAGAACCACTGGAATAGATTCAACCTTCTCAGTGTTGCGTAACATGGATTCGGCAAGGGATTTTTGTGTCATACCAATCTACTTGTAGCACGTGAAAGCTGGTCCAAAATGGTAGACAGCGGCCACGCTGTAGGCGTGCTATTCGTGGACTTTTCGAAATCTTTCAACACTGTTCAACATCTTCTCTCTCACTAAAGCTGAGATCTTACGAGATATCTAGTCGCGCCTTTAAATGAGCATCTGCTTTCCTGGAAGGGAGTGAATAGTGTGTACATGTGGAGCGTAGCCATCCGCTTAATCAAGTTCTCCTTTATGGTGTACCGCAAGGGTTGGTATCAAAGCCATTCTTGTTCGCCATCTATGTGAATGAATTGCCGAAGGTGATAGAAGGGTTATCACTAAACTTTGCTGGCGATCTTAGGCGCTTGAATATAGTTGATATCCCGGAGGTTCTGAGGCAATTCAGCATGCCTTGGATAGGCTCTGGGAATGGTCTACCTTAAGGTCGACAATGCCCATAAATAGGGCCAAGTGCTCTGTTCTCCGAATCGGAGCTGCCAGTCCTCCCACTCGATATGTCGTCGGCGGTGGCGAAATTCCTGTTGTTACTCAACAGGTTTATTTTGGTATTGCCCACTCTTCATTATAGAGACAATTAGAAGAGGGTTGCTTGTCGGTGGTTTCGTGTGATGCGGTTTATCCATTGCTCTTCCGGAAACCAAACGGCCAGTAATTTTGTAAAGCTATTCTGCAGTCGTGCGACCCCAGTTGGAATATGGTATCCAGGCTTGTTCACCATGTCTCATCCGAGGCAAAATAGGACTTGGAGATGGTGTTACGAGTGGATACTAGATTAGTGTAAGTCTACAAGGCCCACCGACTCCCGTACGGTTACTCAGCTTGCGGATGTACTCCATGGACTACCAAAGGATAAGAGGGACTTGACTTTCACTTATTGACGACCAAGATCGACCCGGATTTTTCAGGGCTATTTACCGCTCGGTCTCCTATTCTTTGCGGTCACCTACTAAAGCTGCATAAACCACGGTCTGATCGGATTAGTACGAATACTTGTCTGTTGCGCCGAGTTCTAGAACGCTGAAATTCGCTTCTAAATCTTGTGGTTAGGGAACCTACAGTCAGCGGTTTTGTGCGTCAGCTTGACGCTCATGGGTGGTAAGACCAAATCTTTTATGTTTCCTAACTAACTCATGTCCAACTTTTCAGTTCTTTTTTAATGACATCTATCTTGGTATTCTAATTGTTTATCTCTCACCTCTTCTTCTCTTGCTCTCTGAATTTGCTGTTTCTATTTTATTCCACGTAACCGGACCAGCATGGATTGCTAGGGCAGGATATGTGGTCAATAATTGATTGGGAAGAGTATGGTGCGGTTTTGTTTTTGTGACTGCTTTTATTCTAAAGTCCTTCGTCAACTCCTGGTTCAACAATTCCCTGAAGATGGAACACTCGCGGGATAATCCTATCATTCCAGTCCTACTTGAAATAAAAATTCACGCTCCCGGCATACGCAGCAAATGTAGGTCCAACAGCTTCTTAAAACTTTCCTCACTGGAATTCACTGCAGGAGTCTACTAATAGGTTTCGGAAAAGAATTCCAGTTGTTCACCATTCGGGTGGTTAGAATGCTCTCCGAAAGGACATGGAAGCTCCTAGGTTTAAGCAGCTTCCAATTGCGTCTCCGCGTCAAGATTTCAGTGTTCAACTGGAAGATTTGTTGTTACTCAGTCTTCAGTTCTTCCCAAAGCAAACCTGTAGCGGAATCGTTCAAACGCTTTAAACACAGGTTCGTCCCGCCTCAGGGAAAACTCGGAAAAAGAAGAAAATAAATTGGCGTAATAGACGTTTATAGTCGAAACATGCAATTCCGCTAGCTAAAGGCACCGCAAGTTTTATCTGGTTGGAAAGGTATAGTCGCTAGCCTAGGCGTCGCAAGCACGCTTCGAGGCAGGAAACTCGGAAGCGCGCGAGGTGCCATTCTTCTGGTCGACTCAAGCACACGTAGTCATGGTTCGAACAGACAAGCTCACTACGTTGCATAGGTAAAAGTTGATATATTTTTTATAACATCTTACACATTGTACCCAGACGGGCTGGGAAATCTCCAGGTCACTACACAGCCCTCACTAAAAGGGAACCGTGGGTAACCCATTAATCTATGCGAGGACTCCGTCGCCGGCCAGCCTTCTGCGAGAACAGGTGGTGAAACCTGATGCAACTGCTGGGGGAGAGCAATGAAATCGGACCCTAGCGGGCTACCACTCGCTTCCCTTTGGTGCTCTTAAAATAAGGAGAACGTTCCTAACGTAAGACCACTTGTGTTTGATCACGAAATAAATAAATGGTACATCCCTCGGCGATGCGAGGTGCAGTTCAACTATGTGGTCTGATCAATGTTTACAGCAGGATCGCAAGAAATAATCATTTTGTTCACCCTTTATACAATGGATCCAAAACGGGTATTAAAGTAATTGACAGGTTTAAGGTATTAAAGAAATTAAAAGCCAGGAACAATAACATATGCTGATTTAAACCAATGTCCAAGTAAAGTAATACGGCCACTCGTGGAACCGTCCCCAGGGGGCCTGCTTCTGTGTAAGGTATTCCCTCGAAAGATTTCGCCCGCACTTCCATGCTATACCTGGCCGCGTGCCTTCTGGCTTAGTAGCATATGAGCCATCACTTGTGTACAATATGTTGTGTTCTTTTTAGGGCTGCTTTTATACTTGTATTATGGGCGATGAAACCTCAGCCCAGTCAGTCATGCGCTTCATCCAATTATGGCACCTTTATACGCCAGTCAGTTTCTGGCATTGTGCCTTTCATAGGTAAAGTCTTTTATAATCTGGAAGCTATAATCCGTCACCACAGGAGATCAGCCCAGTCGTGGCCAACAATGAAATAAGGAAAAATGTAGAAGAAGAATAATTGTGTGAACGTGGTATTATATCGTTAATGTAAAAATAAACGGGTGTGTTTTTTACATCGGCGTAGAAATGGATCGAGCCGATCATGTGATCAAATTATGTGGCGTGACAGCCGGAGACAGCTAACTGTACTAGTTGTCCATGGGCCGAAAATCAAATAGAGTATCCGTTGTTGCCATCACTGAATTCCAGTGTAGGTTTCTGAACTGTTGACTCCAGCAAAGAGGGGAAACTGGTTAGCATTGCAGAACAAGTGTAGCGAAGGGGATCGCAGAACAATATTACGAAAATAGTTCCCGGCCCCACACTGGTAAATAATTTTGCTCTCGGTTTTCGACAGAAGACGGTTGGTATGAATTAAGTTTAAAAGAAGTATAACCACATAGAAGGTAGCGTCAAAGAATAGCATAAGAAGCGGTTGTAATAGCTCGTCCTAGATGTTCTTGTTTGCTCTAGTGCATTTCTTGGATATGTTTCGAGTCAATGTTCTCCGGTATTATACAGGATCCGGCCCTTATTCATACAGCTTTTCATCAAGTTGAATTTTTAAGATACATCTTACTCTGTTATTTGACAGATAAACCTTTATCATTTTCTTGAACATGCAAAAATGTTCAATACATCTAATCTCTCTTAGAAACTTATTCCATATGGAGCCATGCCTAAGAAGGTAGAAATTTCTCCCTAGGCTGGCCTTGAATTTAGTTAAAGAGAATATACATTCACTATCTCGCAGTTCATAAATGGTATTATCCCGAAAGTGCAATTGATAAGTTCCAACATATGCTTTCTGCCACGCGAGTTTGTGGAGGAAGCACAGATTTACTTGTATTCTTCGTAATCACAGTGGTTCAAGATTCAGCTCCTTGCACCTATCTCTGTATGAGTGGTTGAACAACCAAATATGCGCTTCGTAAAGGCGCGTTGAACGTTTTCAATGGCTCTCAAGTCAGCCTTTCGCAAGTTACTGAACGTAACAGAAATATTCAAGCAAAGGCTTGATACTGATTTTGAAAGCAATTAGTCTGGTTTCTTTCAAGGTTAGCAGGTGGCATATAAGCCCGACGGACTGCTAACCCTTTTTCACGTTATGCTTTTTATGTTCGCTAAACTTTAGTGAACTAGAGTATCTCAAACCTAAGTCACGAACAGACTGGCTGATGGGAGTGACTTCGTCATGAAGCCTGAACAATTCTACTGTTATCTGGCATCCGTGCGCAAGAATACTACACTTCGATGTTGTAAACGTCATCTGCCACATATCAGCCCATCACTCAATGGCTTTCAAGTCGCTTTGGATATTGTTTATTTCAGCGGCATGCTGAGAACTTTGGAACGTGTAAACCACCTTAAGATCATCAGCAAACAAAAAAGACTTCCCAAATTGTATGACAGAAACAAGGTCATTTATACACAGTAGGAAGATTAACAGAGCTAAGACACTGCCCTGTACCACTCAACTGGTGACCAGACAATGTGAAGAGAGGTAACCCTTGATATCCACTACTTGCGACCGTCCTACTAGGTAAGATTGGATCCAAGAGTGAAGCGGATTTGTAACACCGTACTTACTTAATTTTTATTGCAGCTTGTGTGGGACTCTGTCAAACGCTTTTTGCATGTCTATGAAGATGACAATGCACTGAAGACCTGAGTCAATTGCTTCAGTTAGATGGTTAAGGAAGTCAACTTGACAGGTAACATACGAGCGGGACTTCAGAAAGCCATGTTGTGGAGATGTGAGAAGTTTGTGCGATAATAGGTATGAAACCAAATATTCCTTAACGATTCTCTCTAGTATGCATGAGAGAATGGCTTTGTGACTAATGGGGCGGACCCGGACTTATGTCTCGGTATAACCGAAGCCGTTTTCCAGCGTTCGGGATATTGACCAGACTGGAGAGAATAAGAGATATTTAATAATATAAGAGGATATCATCTCCACCGTGTTTGACTAAAGCAGAAGAGATCCCATCGGGGCCAGGTCTGTAGGATGGTCGTAGACAGGTAATCATACGTTTTATCGTAGCTACACTAAGCTCGATCGCTGAGACTTGTTCAGTGATGTGAAACGAGGTTGACAATTCCAGGTTTTCTTTTTCAAGATTAAAGGATTTAGCAAAGTGGGAGTTAAAGGCTTCTACCATAGTTATTGGGGAATCAATACAATCGCCTTCAGGCATGACGATGTGGGAGGGTAGGTCAGTTTTACCACCTTTCCTTTTTCTCGATGATGCAGTTGGCTTGCATTACTACTATTTACAGCCCGTTGTTCTTCCTGTTTGAGACGGGTGTGGTGTTTCATGTCCGTCTCAATTAAAAAGCGTTGGAGTCTCAGTAATCCGCTGAAGTCGTGAGTACGTTCACATGTTCGAGTTAACACTCGTATTTTCCGCTTGTCCTTTGCGTTGATAACGTACTTAGCAGCGGCTCTCGTATTATCACAGGAGGCAAGTATGCACATAGTCGCATTGTCATGTCAGACGAAAGAAAAGAATGGTTCCAATTTTGGACCCTAAGCAGAGCGGAGAAAACTACTCAATTAACGTTTTGCAGGAAGTGTGGAACCACCGCTGACCTCACATGTGACGACTCAGCCATAATTTTACATCCGACTATTTTTGATCACATCCAGGGAGACCGTCAATTACATCAGTAACTATCAGGGAGGTGCCTGAAGTAAAAAGTAGGTCTAGTATATTTTTACTCCTGGTAGCCTGGAGAACATGTTGTTCCTAACCACCAGTGATGAGGGAGCTTATGAACTCTGCATGTTTCGCGTTTGTTACTAAGCTTGACCAACCGATATCTGGTAGGTTGAAATCTCCACCTACGACTATCAAAAAACTAAGTTCCGATACGTAATTGAAGATGTCAACCAACTAGTTCTCATCACAGAAGCTGACCCCGGGTAAGCGGTATATACAGCCTACAAGAGTTTGCTTAGTACCAGTAGGATAAGAGTAACCAAGCGGTATCAATAGTGAGACATATAAATGCAAGTGTGAATTCAGGTGCAAGAATGTTTTGTGAGTAGTAAATTCTGCAACCACCTCCTCTGTTTTGCTTTCGATCACTTCTAATAAGCTTGTAATCTTCGATAGAAACTGCTGGCTGCGCATAGAATCATGACACCAGGTTTCAGTGAGTAAAATCACATCCGCTTTATTCAGGCATTTGAAGGAGCGGAGTAAATGGAGCTTATCCAGCAGAGAACGGATATTAAGTATCATCAGCTCTAAAAACTCCTAGTGGTGTTCATCATTCCACCCAGTATTTACTCTTGCAACCACATTAGTTCTAGAGCTTTCCGAATCAGATCCCTTACGGTGAGATTCGCCAGTTTTATAGGGATTATAGGGGGTGGGGGAATGCATAAAGAATGCTGTGGTAATTTGGGGCGATTGAGTTTAAGTGGATAAGGTGTTGTTGCCGAAGGGCTCGCAGAAAGCATTGTGAGAGGAGGAGGCGGAAGAGAATATGGAGAAGGGCATAAATAAGTGGTCTGTATTTCAGCAAAGACATGTACATGCCTGCCAGGAGAACAACCTTGGCATATCGCTGGAAAAATAGGGAAGCGTGGCTTTCCACTCTGTAGCTGCATTATTATTCACGACTCATTGGGACACGGGGAGTCACCTTTCCAGCAAGAAGGTCCCTGTTTGATCTAAGACGCTTAGGGCGTGGGCCATGACCACTGCTGCTATGTGTACTCATAATGTCGATGGGCTTTAATGCACCTTCACTGGAGCTATTGATACTCCCATTGGAGGTTTTTGGACTTGTATTTTTTCAGTCGTGGTGTGGGGGTTGGTACTAATCTTTACTGGTTTGTTAGAACGTGGTGCATGGAATGAATCTACACTATTACCCATGTCTACAAGACTGATATATTATAGAGGCGTGAGCATCTCAATTTCCGCTACGCTGTCGCCAACGTTCGTATCGCTTGTTTGGAGAGTGGCCTTGCCAACATTATCTGCGTTTTTAGAGGTGAAGAACCAAACTCACTGACGAGTGAGTGTTATCCGATTTGCAAAAAGGGAAAAAGTAAGAAACAGGGTCAGGCCTGCGGATATGGCAACAGCAACGAGTGAGAAGGATAAGTAAATAGATAAATAAATTTTTCTCGGTAAAGCGAGGCGCGCCTTTTGGATGTGATCAGAATAATGCATTGTTATACATAATAGCATACTGTGCAAGTTCAAGAACAAGAATAATCAAGTGCAATCAGTCGTATGGGTCTATATGATCCAAAGAATGAGCGAGGTTTATCCTCGAGGGTATCGGGGCACGCCCCCTCAAATATAATCAGAATTGCATAGGCAAAATGGTTCACAGCGTACGAAATGTAAGGATAAGAATTACAGGGAACATTGAAGTGGAGTATATGTTGTTGAAGGAATGGTCCGATGAGTTTGTCTACACAATGCAAGTCAGTTGCGTGAAGCATGAAGAAAAACCGGTGAAAATGTGTGAGGAATAGCGGCATGTCGCTGAGCAAACATGTACATGTAGTTGTATAGGAGCGGGTATATGCATAAAACTTGTTGAATGAGATATCGGTCAGCTTGCCAATGCGTGGTAACGGGGCAGTGACTTTATTGAGTGGCGAGTCATATCCGCCACATCTCAGTGTGGTTAAACAGAGATTTATGGCTTGTTGTAGAGAGAACACTTGCCAGACGAAAACTCACCACGTTCTAGAACACTGCCGACCGATTGTATGACACTAGCAGGGCCACCTTTTGATCGATTGTTCTCGCGGGTATTCGCAGTCATGTATCGCCAATTTTTGTCTGTTGGCTGCGTGGTTGGCTTTTTCGGAGTCAACCGCGGTTGACGAGTTGCTGTCCGCAGGCGTTTACTCCACCGTCGGCTATGTGGATTCGTCGGAGGATGAAGGACTGAAGCCGTCGTTACACTCCGCTACGACGTAAACAAATCGCTCGATTGAGACAGTTTCTTGCTTGAAGTTGCGTTCGATGACGAAGAAGCGATCCTTACGTCCTAAGCCCTTGACTGGACCTTCGTAAGGTTGTTCGCGTTGTCTGCGTAGACCATCGATGCGAATGAAGACGAATGGGCAAGGCTGAAGATACTTGGGAGCGAAAGACGTGCGATGTTGTTCCTGTACTTCGGTCGATTTATTACGTTGCATGCTCATGGTTAGCTGCCAAACGTAGTCCGCGTTGTAGCGAAGGGGTTCCTGGGCTTTAAAAGAAAATGTCACCCGTCAGTCGCAGTGGTTTTCCGTAAACCAGTTCGGCGCTGAACGTCTTAAGAGCAGCTTTCAGTGCTTATCGCCTACCGGCTAATACCATTAGCAAGGCTACTATTCATTTAGGTGCACTGGCAGCAGTTACCCAGACTTGAAGCTTTCGGTGGAAGCGTTCACCATTCCGTTTGCCTGTGGATGGTAGGCAGTTGTCTGAATGCTTTTACCTCCGAGGGCTTTGAGTAGGTCGTTGAAATTCGACGATTCGAATTGTGGACCACGGTCGGTATTCCTAGTGGCTGGACAGCCAGGTGAAGCGACCCAGCGCTCGACGAATGCGCGCGTTATAGTCACAGTAGTTGGGAATTGGGACAGCTTCGGGCCAACGAGCGGCGCGATCCACCATGGTCCGTATGTGGGCTGTCTTTAGACGGCGGTAGTAGTCTAACAATGTCAAGGTGGACGTGAGAGAGTCGAGTCGACACGGACGGAAAGCGTCTCATCGGAGCAGCAACGTGTCAATGAACTTTTGCTTGTTGGCTAGTCATACGGTTGCGCGCTCAGTCTGTCGTTGCACTGCATATTGGGTCAGACATATCCGTCAGCAGTTATCTTGGCTGGAGCGCGTATGCCAGCAAGCGAAATGTCGTTCAGCTTGTCGAAGACTTTCCTGCGAAAAGCGGTTGGTACAAGTGGATGTGAATTTCCAGTCGAGACGTCGCAGCTTATTGTGCCTGGGGACGAAAGAAGCGGTCTAGGTGCCAACTTCAACGTGGACTTTTAAAATAAATAAATAAACTTTTTATTCTCGACAACCCGAGGCACATCCTAACAGGCATGATCATAGTAAGATAACACAGCGCCATCTGGACTCGAAGACGTCTGAAGTCCGTATGCAACGTATCAAAAGTGGACGAGAATTGTAACTCTCGATCGCTGTCTACGATGGCTGGCCAGCGTTACTTTGCTACCCATTGTTCCAGAAAAGCTTTTGCTACTGTTTCCGAAGAGCAGTTTGGAATGGGAATAACTTCTGGCCATCTTTTGAATCGATTGATACAAGACACTATGTATATCGAGCCTTTCCAAGGCTTTAGAGGGCTTACAAAGTCGACGTATATGTGGTGAAAATATGCTTCTGCCTCTGGAAACGTGCCTACTGAGCGTTTCGTGTGATTTTACACGTTGGGACGGAAGGTAAGCAGCAGCCCACTTACAAACGCTGCGATTGACGTTGCGCTAAACGAAACGTCCTGTTGCGAGGTTATATATATATATATATATATATATATATATATATATATATATATATATATATATATATATATATATATATATTATACACAATCTGTGGTACAGATATTGTGCCATCGGAATCATGACTGAATAGGAAAACAATATGAATAATAAGAAAAGAGCAACAAGAAATGCTTTTTCTGTCAAGTTTACCACTCACAGTTTTTGAAATTTTTTTCAGTTTGTTCTTTTTGTAGGGGGAGGAAGAAGGGGCACCGCAACAAACCAATGCACACGTCCGCCATTGACACCGATCTTGATTCATAACCTCCAAGGTCTTCAACCAGCAAGTATCCTCATCTCTCGGACCCCAACCAGGTAGTCGACAACAACCGGCCGAGGCCAACTGTTTCGTCAACTTTTTCATGCGGCTTCTCCATGTTGTAGGCTGTCCACCAGACCGTCTCTTCCAGCCCTGTCCAGCAAGTGCAAACAACGCACGACGGGGGTAACGCTGGACAGGCATGCGCAATACGTGTCCCAACCACCGCAGTTGATGCAGTGAGATGAGCTCCTCGAGCGAGTGGCTTCCACGTCCCAAGACACGCTGTCTAACTTCCACATTGCTTACGTGGTGCTGCCACCACACACGGGCATTGGACCGCAGACAGCGGTGCTCGAAGACGGATAGCCTGCGCAAGTCATCTTCACGAATAGGCCAGGGCTCGCATCCGTACAACAGTACAGCACGAACAGTTGCACAATAGACCCGCCCTTTGATGGAGAGACGAATGTCGTGGCGACGCCACAAATGCCTCAGCCTAGAAAAAGCGAGGCCTGCTCTCGAGATGCGCATCGAAATCTCGTCTCCAATAGCCCCGCCAGCAGTGATGCAACTTCCCAAGTAGACAAAGTTCTCCACAACTTCTAGTGTCTCACGAGCAAGCGTGAGTGCAGGCAGAGGCACCTGCCAGTATTGAAGGAGAGCCTTACATTTGGATGACGAAAAGTACATACCGTACTTTGATGCTTTAATCGCCAAGCGGTTTAATGCAAGTTGAACGACCTGTGGATCGTCACCCAGCAAGACGATATCATCAGCATAATCCAAATCAACAACTCGACTACCTAGGAGGAGCTCAACGCCAGTGTTCAACGAATCGCTCAGAGCGTTCTTCAGGACGTCCTCAATGGCAAAGTTGAATAGGAACGGAGAGATAGGGCATCCTTGTCGAACTCCACTGGAGATCACAAAGGTAGGCGATAGCATGCCAAAAGCCTTAACCCTGCCCGAGGTCAGACTGTATAGAGCGCGCAGTATGGAGACGAACTTCTCAGGGACACCGTTCCTCAAAAGGCAATGCTACAGTACTGTACGATCGACAGAATTGAAGGCTGCACGGATATCCAGGAACACAGCAATCCTTGGCCTCTGATACACATGGCGGAGCTCGAGGATCTGGCGAAGTGTGAAGATTTGATCGATGTAGCCGCGACCAGGGCGAAACCCAGCTTGTTCTTCTCGTTACAACGATTCGCGTGTTGGGGATAGCCTGCGAAGTATGATGGACACCAGCAGCTTGCAAACGACGGGGACTAAACTTATTCCTCTGTAGTTGGAGCAGATTGTGCGCAGGCCCTTTTTGAAGATGTTTACGACTATCGATTCACCCCAAGATGATGGAACCTTCTCTTTCGACCAAATTTTCGAGAACAAAACGGTGAGTTCTCGGACCAGCGATACACCACCATCTTTAAATAGAGCTGGGTGAAGACCATCAGGGTCGGGAGCTTTATAACGCTTCATGTGCCGGAGCTCCTGCTCGATTTCCTGGGAAGAGAGAGGGTCTGTTGGAGTAGACCACTCGGCCCCAGCGCGAGCGCCAGAGGTAGTAGATGGAGCTGGGGGGCCAACAAAACTGCGAGCCAAAATGTTCGGCCCATCGCTCCAATCGTCGTTGAAGATTGGTGATTAAGGTGCCATCCTCTTCGCATATTGTTTCACTTATACCAGATCGAACACCTTCGGTGACTCGAATGAGATGGAAAAGTTTCCTGGTATTACCACAGAGACTAGCAAGCTCCATCTCACTGGCACATTCACACCACCAAACTTCGCGATCCATTTGCAGGCTCCTGCGCAACTCTCGACCAAGGTATTGGCGTTCCTCACTGTGTCTGGAATCCGATGGGATCAAGCGGCGTCTGTCCATCAGCGACAAGGAGTCGGCGGAAATCCAACGTTTCGGTGGGTGACGGGTAACTCCACAAGTGTCGATACTGGCGGAAACTAACGCATCTTTGATATGCGCCCACTGCGAATCGAGATCACGGTCAATAGTTGAGCCAAGCAAGGTTGACAGTGAGGCTTGGTACCTGGTTAAAATCGCAGGGTTTTGTAGATTCGCGACGTCCGGTCGGTAGTGGGCGCGCTTAGATGATCCTCCGAGGTTAACCGGTGCAAGAACATATGGGTAAGTCAAACCATGCCGCGTGTCAAAAACGGTCTGCCACAACTCTCGGGGTACGAATTTCCGCGGCGTACCCTGAGATAATTCGCAAACTATGGCTTCGTCTGATGTGCGTAACGGGTCGTATGTCCAGGAAGGGATAAAGCAGCTCACAACACAAGCGCCATTGAGGTCGGCTCTGCGCCATGTCAATTAGTGTGTCCCATCGGACGTGCTCATCGCCCTTGGGACCTTAGCCCGGCAGTCGTAAGACAGCAACCGACGCTGAATTGCCCAACAACTTTTTGTCGTGCCATCTGGGTGGTTCGAGATTATCCCGTTCTAGCGAATGGTTCGGCGGCAGTGTTCCATGGCGTGTTGAGTTTTCACCGGACAAGTGTTTTTCCTTGTTTATCGGCTGCCTTGAAGGTTGCATCCTAGAACAAAGGCTCGAGATAGAGCCCCTAAGGCATTTCCCTACTTCGGCTTGAACAACCGAGTAGTATCATGCTCACTGACAAATCATGCACATATTATGTTATGTTCTCTGACCGTCAATCAGCCACATCAATACGTCAGCTGAGGGTGAGAAACGCACCTCAGCTAATGTGCCGCAATACAAACAGTTAAGATAGTAAAACATTGCACTACAAAAGTCCAAGGCAAGTGATATAATGTTAAATACTATATTATGCATTTCGTATGAGATCGGAATTGGAGGGGGAATCTGAAGGGGAGGCGGATGGACAACACAAACGTTGGGGCCGGCTCCCAGCCATGTCAGCAACTGTCCAAACAAACGTGTTCATCGCTCTTAGAACCCCAGAAAGGCAGTCGGGATGCGCCAACTTCTAAGTGAGGGTTCTCATTCCTCTCGACCAAGTTATCGCTTGGTCTCCTCTTCCAACCGCACCCCCGGCGCGCAAACAACGCATGATGCGGGAAGCTATATGATGGCATGCGCAACACGTGGCCTAGGTATCGGCGCTTGGTGCGTGATATAAAGGCGCTGAGCGGTTCACTCCTTTTTCTTGAATCAAATACGTGACGCCGAACACGCACTTTGCTCACGCGGTAAATTCACCGGGCATGAGCTAAGCTGCGAAGGTAGCGATGATCGAACGTGTCTAGCCTCTTTATGTCTGTCGACCTGATGGGTCAGGTTTTGCCCTCGTATAAGAGGGTTGAATGGACGGCTGCCTTATATACTCTGTCCTTCAGGCCGAAAGTGATGTCGCGTCTGCGCCACTGGTGGCGGATATTGGCAAGAGCAGCTCGAGCTTCTGCTATACGGTTCGTAACCTCATCTTCAATCCCATGGGTGCAAATATAGCTGCCCAGATACTTGGATTTTTGAACGACTTCAAACGAATCCCCACCAACGGTCAGCGCAGGGGTTGGTCGCTGCCAATCATGGAGAAGGACTTTGCATTTCGATGGAGCAAAGCATAGCCCAAAACAATTGATATCCAGTCCCAATCGACCCAGTGCTGATTGTCATGTTTGGGAGCTGTCACAGGTTAGGGCAATATCGTCCGCATGGTTCGGCGGCAGTGTTCCAGGACGTGGTGGGTTTTCGCCTGGCAAGCGTTCTCCCTATAAAAAGCCACATATGTCCGTTTAACAACACTGTGACGTGGCGGACGTGACTGGCCACTAAATAAAGTCACTGCCCCTTGCTTCATCCTGGCGAAGCATTGTATTCCAGCAATCATATGCTGTACTTCTGGGGAGCATTGGGCCCCTGTTTGACAAAGGAACAAACGAAAGGCGTATGAACTGAGCAATCAGTCACCGGCTCCCAATGGGCGCGATTCCCTGAATTCGCTCCGCTGCCTTGCGGGCAGGCTATTCAGCCAAAGGCTCGGAGTGGTGTCCCCTAAGTCAACACCCTACTTCGGCTTGGGCAACCGGGTAGTATCTCGCCCTCTGAGGAAACCATGGACATTGTTGTGTTGTATTTTATTCTACTGTTTCTGTACCTTCGTTCGAAACCCATGGTTTCTGATGGCATTATGTCTGTTAGCAGACTTTTGCAAATATATATATATATACATATATATATATAAAATATCGTCTGCATATTGCAAATCAAGAAATCGCTCACCAGGTAGCAGCTCCACTTCTTCTACGTCGTGTCCAGCTAACGCCGTTTCCATGACAATGTCGAGGTTGAAGAGGACAAGCGACAGTGAGCATCCTTATTTCGCACCACTGGAGATATTGATGGGCAGAGAGTTTGTCATAAACCCCCACTCTACTAGAATTATGTACGTACAGCGCTCTGATAATGTTTACGTGTTTATAGGGCATCTTTTCTCAGCAGACACTCCCAAAGAGCACATCGACCCACTTAATCGAAGGCATGTTTTATGTCGAGAAACACGACAACGGTGGACCGCCAACTAAATGGCGGTGCTCCAGCAACTACCTCAAAGTGAAGATGTGGTCGATGCAGCCCTGACCTCGACGAAACCCAGCTTACTCTTCACGGATCTGGCTTGCACGAGTGTCAGTCAGTCTGTGGTGAACGATAGACGCAAGTAATCTAGAGGCAATTGAGATCAGGCTGGTCCCTCTATGGTTGCCGCATTCAGAACGGGGGCCTCCCTTAAAAACTGGGTCTGTGAGGGAGCGGCTCCAGTCTGTCGGAACAGTCTCCTGCTTCCAAAGTTTCGCTAGCAACTCGTGTAAATCATGTAAAAGAGCAGGTCCCCCGAATTTGAAGAGGGCTGGGGGAATTCTATCTGCCCCTGCGGCCTTATGCGATTTCAACAGCCTGAACTCACGTTCGACACCAGTGTGTGAGCGGATCCAACGAGACGGCCCAAGAGGTAGGTCACTCAATACCCGAAAAAGAAAACGATAACTCAGATTGGTGAACCTGCGTTGCATAGTGTTCGGCCCTACGCTCTAATACTTTTGACAATGGATCGACTGTCCACTCTTGTCGCGCATGGTATCGCTAACCCCAGATCTTTTGCTGCCTGTTTCTCTTATCACACGGATTAACTTACAGTGATTGCCAACCGCAGCGGTTGTTTCCATTTCCGATGCACGATGAGACTACCAAACTTCGCGGTCTCTGTTCAGACTGGCACGCAGTTTTGCCCTGAGATTTTTTCGAGTCTTATTGTATTTGCTTTCAGCCGGAATACGTCGGCGAGCACCAAAAATTTCCGGAGTCTGCGTAGATACCTAATGTCCGTATTGGCAATTTGATTGTCACATGAAACATGCCTGCTGATAGTAACGTTTGGCGAGTGTGCAACTGGTGATCTTCGACTGTTCAATGGGCGCCCGGATGCCAGGTCAGTCAGTCACAATGTCAACACGTGGTAATTGTGAACACTAACAAACGATGTGGGAAGATATATCACTATGTAGGAAAATCCAGAGAAATTATGTACAGCACAATGACAAGGGCAGTTCGTAACAGTCCAGAATAGGATCACTAACGAGCTGAAATGTAGGAAATAATAGCCATAGTTAATGAACCTGAGTGTCAACAGAGAGGACGAATTCATTTGGAGGCAGCGCTCCTAACTGCTTTCACTCTTGCTGTCTTTTGGCTCATCTAACTCCCCACATCCCGTTCTTCAGCTACACTTATATCCTCCTCAGTCACAACCAACAACTCATTGGTCGCACCTGACGGAAGCAAGAATCATACTCTTGATATTCGATGATCGTGAATCACAGACTTCTCACACTCTACCGATGCCCCAGCTTTTCTTTAACGCGTCTCTTTATTCGGCATTGTAGCGTTCAATGTTTGCATTCTGATGCAGATCGGACGGTAAGCATACCTGACCCGCACCCTTGAGACACACTCTGCCTTTCGGAAACTAGATTGCAAGACGCCATTACCGTCATCAGAATGAACTCACCGGCAAACCCTGACGTCAAATACCACTTACACCTTTCCGGGGACCCAAAGGCTGTCGCTTCGGACCAGGCTTGTGTTGGGATTGCACTTAGTGACAGAGTTGAGCCGCTTTGCTTGATTGGATCCAATTAAACAAGGTTATATGCGGTCAGATTACGTGGTTCATTTAAGTTAACTTCGAGATGTTACGCGTGCTTTATTTGTCGTCTCCGCACACGCTCCTGCAGACTGCACCCCGGTTGTAGTTTCAGATTGCTTTTCCCAACAACTACATGACCTGCGTTCTTCCAGAATGTTCGATGTTATCATTCTTGCCTGAGATTTTTTTGCGTAGAAGTGGGCCGTCTGCCATCAAAGGACCACCATCTTGGCATCGGTAGCAGTCGACCAAACAATGGGGACAGACCCCTGACTCTGTTTTGATCATCGCTTGTTTCTTTCGAGCACCAGTTTTCGATACTCCAAGAGACAGTGTGCTACCGGGTGCCTGCCTTCTCAGCCACAAGGGTGATCACAGCTTGACCACATAACGATAAGCTACAGTTGATGCTGAAGCATAACAGACCAGTCAACTTGTATGGGTTTTGATCACCAATTGTTTCACGATTATGTTTGCATGTGTTTCAGAGGATCACCCACGCGTGCATGCTACCGATGAATCATCACCAACATATTATGCTTCAGGAGGCAGATCGTGCCTGGAGGAAGATAAACGGAATGAAGGGGACAAGGAAACTCACAACACATATGCCATTGAACTTGGCTCCTTGCCATGTCAACTAGAGCATCCAACCACACGTGTTCATCGTCCTTCGGTCCTTAGCCCTACATTCGAGACATGCCAACCCAGGCGAAGTCCGAAGAGAGGGCTTCCATTCCTCCTGACTATATTATCGGTTCGCTTCTCCTCCTCTTCTTCACCCACATCAGTGCGCAAATACGCACGTCGCAGAACTCGGTATGCTGACATGTGCAACATGTGGCCCAATCATCGGAGCCTGGTGCGGGAAATAATGATGCTAAGCAGTTCACTCTCTACACTGCACCAAATACGCCACGCCGAACACACTCATTGCTCACGCGATAATCCTACCAGACTTGAGTTAAGCTAAGAAGGCAGCAGTGGTCAAACGTCGCTAGCCTCTTTATGTGTGTCGACCTGATGACCCAGATTTTAGAACCGTATAGGAGGATTGAACGGATGTTGCATTGTGAACTCTGCCTTTCAGCCCGAGAGCGTGCTATCTCGCCAGTGCAACAGGTGGCAGAGATTGGCAAAAGCGCCTCAAGCTTTTGCTATACTGTTTGTGATCTCATCTTCGATCCCACGGGCGCTAACATAGCTGCCTGGATATTTGGATCTGTCGGTAACTTCTGGCTGATCACCATCAAGGCAGAGCGCAGGGCTGGGTCCCTACTAATCTTGGAAAGGACTTTGTATTTCGAGTGTGCAAAGCATAGCCTGAAATGACTGACTTCCAGAGCAGATTAATCCAATGCAGCTGGACACATTTAGGAGCTATTACCGGTTAGAGCAATCTCGGTGTACTCCAAGTCAGGAAGTCGATCATCTGGAAGCAGCTGCATACCTTACAGCTTTTGTCTAGTGAACACAATCTCTATGACTTCGTCGACAGAGAAATTAAAAAGGGGACAGCAGGCATTCTTGTTTCACACCACTAAAGATACTGAAGGGCAGCGACAATTTGTGCTATTTGCATTATGCATTTTGTAAATGTTTACGTGCTATTAGTGAGTACTCCTGCTGCGATGTTTCTTCTTAAAGGTTTACGTCTTTTTTGCGCACACCTTTCCTGAGTAGACGGTCACAAAGTGCACACCAATCCACTAAATCGAAGGCACCTTCGATGTCGAAGTACGCGACCACGGTAGCTCGCCGATAAATATAGTGATGCTTCAGCATTTGGCATAATGTGAAGGTGTGATCAATACAGACTCAAGTTGATGAAACCCGGCTTGTTGCTCATCTATCTGACTTACATGGGTGCCAGTCGCTTTGTGGATTGCGACAGAGGCGATGCTCTTAGAAGCGTTTGAGATCAGACTGATTGCCCTATTGGGAACGTGATCCCCTTTGTAAATTGGGACAATAACGGATCGTTCTCACTCTGTTGTTGCAGTCTTCTGCTCCCACAGCTTCCCTAACAATTCGCACAGATCATCTGAAAGGACAGATTTTTCGAATTTGAAGAGGGTAGTAGGAAGTTCGTATGCTTCCACGACATTATTCAATTTCAACAGTCTGATCTCACATTCGACTTCTGCTCGTGAGGGCGGATCGATACGGACGGCCCTTAGAGAAGCGCGATCAGTGGCCGTTAAAGAAGTTGTTAAACCTCGCAAATTAAGCTGCTTTTCAAACTGTTCGACTCAACTCTCCAAACGTTTTGGTAAACTGGATTGGCCGTTCTTGTCGCGTATCCGTCTCGCTACCATCGCAATGAGGCTGGACCTTACCGTGGCGCGATGGTTTGTGTGCCTCAGCGATCCATGGAGCTATGCTGGTTGGTGCTTTTGCACCTTCAGAGTCACTCATACCAGATTGGTCAATGGTTAGAGGTCAGACAAACAGCCTCCTGGTCCTCCAGGTTGGGGGTTGGAATGAGGGTGGCACCTTATTCCTTAAAACTGACTCCCAACGCCAAACGCGCTGCCTTGCGGTCAGATTTTTGAACCAAAGGCTTTGGTTGAGAACCGTAATCGTTCTCCTGTCTAGGCCTGGGCAACCTGACAGTATCCTGCCCACTCAATACAATGAATCACACTTCAAACAAATTGCTGATGCTCTGGCCACTGCAGAGGATAATCAACGGTGCCCTATCTGCTGCATCGAGCAGGGTGGATAGGGGTTTGGATGCTACTGCTCAAGCCTTCCCGTCTTCTTATTCCCCATCTTGCGCTTTTTCACTCTTACCGTCCCCTTCCAACTTCACTTATATCCCCCCAGTTTTCAACCCCCCGATTGTTGGCCCTCCCCCAACATGCTTTGCTAGGCATTTATCTTCTAGTTTCAACTCACATGTGAACGCGGAGCGTCACTCCTCTCCTGTCGACAAGCCCATGTCCAACCAACCGGTCCATTCCAATTCATCGGCTTCCATTTGGAGCCCTCGATCCTCCTTCAGATTGGCATGCCTTAATGTACGCACACTACTACAGATCGGTCAACATGCAGCACTTGCCCGAACATTGGAGACCCTCTCGATCGATATCTGCTGCTTACCAGAGACCCGCCTACAAGACTCGAGCTCTGTGCTCACTCTGCGATCCCCTTCAGGTGATGCAAACAGTATTTTCTCATTTCGTCTATCCGGTGACGATGCAGCTTCGAGCACCGGCCAAGCTGGTGTTGGCATTGCCCTGAGTCCCCGGGCTGAAGCTGCTCTGGTTGATTGGATTCCAATCAGTAGCTGGATGTGTGCGGTTCCATTGGCTGGCTCGTTCAAAGCTTCGAAGTCGCGCGGGACTACTAGGTGTGTATTCATCATCGCTGCCTACGCGCCCACAAACTGTAGCGATGATTCGGTAAAGAACGACTTCTATCGCCAACTGACTCAGCTCCTTCGCCACAGAAGAAGCACGGACACTGTTGTGCTGACTGGGGATCTGAACGCACAAGTTGGAAAGTTGTCCACTGATGAAATGCATCTGGGCGGTCAGCACGGTGTAGGCTTCCTTAATGATAACGGTGAGCGGTTACTTCATTGTGTGAAGATGCTCGCTTATTTTTTGCGAGCACTAATTTCCGACACAGCACCCGCCGGAGGGTGACTTGGCGCCCACCAGCCTTGGACGCAGATCGATCACATTGCTATCAGTTACCGCTGGAGAGGCTGCATCCAGAATTGTCGCTCGATTTGGAGCACATGTGTGAATACCGATCATGCACTTGTATGTGCTGACATGCGGATGCGTTTTGGCGGACGCCCACAACGACGCTGTGAGCGCATTGACACCAGCCAACTGACAAAACCAGCTGTTCTGAATGCGTATCGAAGTACGCTGACATGCGAATTAAGTACTCACTCATTGGAGACAATTGATAGTCACTGGTCACATGTTCGCCAGACCTTACTAGCCGCAGGCAAATCCTCATGTGGTATGTCTAAAAGCCCACATGGACATTGGGTCTCTTCGCGGTCTTTGGAACTGATAGATGCTCGCCGGCAAATCCCGGCTGGAAGCGAGCACAATGAAACTCGCAAAGAGCTTCGGGCAAAACTCCGTGCTAGCCTGAAGAGAGACTGCGAATCTTGGTGGTCTCATCGTGCGTCAGAGATGGAAGTGGCCGCTGCCCTTGGCAACGATCGAAAGTTATTCCGTCTGATACGAGAAACGGGCAGCAGGAGACCTGGTGTTAGTGAAACAATTTGTGATGAGAGTGAACAGCCTATCCACAATTTGTCAAAACGTTTGGAGCGTTGGGCTGAGCATTTTGAAAAGCAATTTAATCGGCTAGAATTGTTCGATTCTTCGCCGGCCAGTGATCGCCCCGCTCCGTGGGCTGTCCCTTTGGATCCACCCTCTCGCTCAGAAGTTGAACGTGAGATCGGACTGTTGAAGTTGAACAAAGCCGCGGGACCAGATGATCTTCCTCCAGCCCTCTTCAAATTCGGAGGCTCTGCTCTTGTTGGTGCTTTAGATGAATTGCTAGTGAAACTGTGGGAGCAGGAGACTGTCCCAACCGACTGGAGCCGCTCCGTTATTGTTCCCATCTTCAAAGGCGGCTCGCGCTCGGAATGCGGCAACCATAGAGGAATCAGTCTTATCTCTATCGCCTCCAAATTACTTGCCTCCATAATTCTTCACAGACTGACTGGCGCTCGTGAAAGCCAGATTCGTGAGGAGCAAGCCGGGTTTCGTCGGGGTCGTGGCTGCATCGACCACATCTTCACCTTGCGTCAGTTGTTGGAGCACCGTTACATATATTGGCGGTCCACCGTAGTCGTGTTCCTCGACATCAAAGGTGCCTTCGATTCGGTTGATCGATGTGCCCTTTGGAATTGTCTACTCAGGAAAGGTGTGCCCGAGAAATATGTAAGTATTATCCGAGCATTATACACGCGTAGCACGGAGAGTGTGAGGGCTTACGGCAAGCTGTCGCCACCCTTTAATATCTCCAGCGGTGTGTGAGACAAGGATGCCCGCTGTCACCTTTCCTCTTTAACTTCGCTATTGACGAAGTCATGGAGATTGCATTTACAGGACATGACTTGGAATGTGTGGAGCTGCTCCCAGGAGAACGACTTCTTGACTTGGAGCATGCAGACGACATTGCTCTCATCTGTGACAGCTCCCAGACGTGCCAAGCCGCGCTGGACAGATTAGCACTGGCTGTCAGCTGCTTCGGGCTTTGCTTTGCACCATCGAAATGCAAAGCGTTCATCCAAGATTGACAGGGATCGCCTCCTGCGCTGACCCTTGGTGGGGATCAGCTAGAAGTCGTTCGGAAATTCAACTACCTGGGAAGATGTACCAGCGCCCTTGGGATCGAAGACGAGATCACGAACCGTATAGCGAAAGCTTGAAGTGCTTTTGCCTACCTTCGCCACCTATGGTGGCGGCGCGACATTACTCTCGCCCTGAAGGGTAGGGTTTACAATGCAGCTGTACGTTCGACCTTACTGTACGGTTGCGAAACCTGGTCCCTAAAGTCGGCGGACCTGAAGAGGCTAGTTACGTTCGACCATCGGTGCCTTCGCAGTTTGGCTCACATCTGGTGGGAACACCGCATGACTAACGAGCGTGTTCGACGCATTGTTTATGGTCCAGGAAAAGGATCTGAACCGCTCAGCAACGTTATTTCCCGCCCCAGGCTCCGATGGCTGGGCCACGTGTTGCGCATGCCAGCCCACCGACTCCGTCGATGTGCGTTGTTTGCTCACCGGGGATGTGGGTGGAAGAAGAGGTGAGGTAGCCAAGCGATGACTTGGTCCAGAGGAATGAAATCCCTCATTTCCGAGCTAGCCTCGGTTGAAGCGTCACGGCTCCCTGGTTGGGGTCCAAAAGACGGTGAACACGTTTGGCTGGATACACTTGCTGACGTGGCAAGGAGCCGACCTCAGTGGCGTTTGTGCTATGAGTTTCTTTGTCCCTCTCCATCCCTTTTAGCCTCCCCCTCCATCTACGATCTCATTTCCTAGGGTAAAACATAATTTTAAATTTTTTTTGCCTAGTAGCTGGCTGGAAGCTTACCGGAACGATGCCTATCCGTTGCGGGTAGCTCAGCTGGCATACAACTGTTTTATCTATCTTCCTTTTGTATTGTATTATATGTATGTATGTATTTCCTTCACGTATTGCGGCACAATAGCGGAGGTCTTTTCTCACCTCTAGCTGATGTGTATAATGATGAATGATGATGATCCGTCTCGCTAACATCAGGTCCCCTTCGGCCGTTTTTCGTATCAGACAGAATAACTTCCAGTGGTTATCAAGTACACCAGTCATTTCCTTCTCTGGCGCACGGTGAAACCATCGGAATTCTATCTCTACAGTTTAGCACGCAGTTTCGCCCTGAGATCTTTGCGAGTCTCATTGTATTCATTTCCAGCTGGAACACTTCGTTGAGCATGCAGGAGATTACGTGGAGACCTAATGTCTAGGTTGGTGATTTGTTTTGCCACGTGGAAACATGTCAGCTGCTAGTAACGTCTGGCCGATACGCGACAAGTTACCTTCTGTTGTGTTCAAATAGCGGTTACTCAACCCGGATGCTAGCGTACTTTGATACTCATTCAGAACATCTGGCTTCGCCGAATGCACCTACCGAAGCGAACTGTAAGATCGGCATAAACGGTGCGTGGTCAGAATTCACGCTCGTAGTCTAAATCGACTGACAGTTTTGCACACAGCTTCTGATCGCGCTGTGATCGATTTGTGTCCATCGCTCGTTTGAGGTGGATGCGCGCCATATTACTCTTCTGAGGGTGCTGTGTCGGAAGTTAGTGCTCGCACGAAATAAGCAAGCATCTTCACACAGGTGTAGCACCCGCTCACTGTTGTCGTTACGGGAGGCTACACCGTGTTGGTCGCCTAGATGAAGCTCACCAGTAGACACTTCCAGTTTGGGCGTTTAAATCATCAACCAGCGCCACGGTATCCGTTCTTTTTCTGTAACTAAAAACCACGTGCTGGAGTTACTCTTCCATTAAGTCAGCGTTACATTTTGACGTGTAGGCCGCAATGACACGCACTTTTTGTCCCCGCTCGACTTCGAAGCTGTGAACGAGCCAACCAATCTGACGACGCACATCCGTCAGTTCGTTGGGACCTAATTGCCTATGGCAGTTTCAGCCCAGGAGCTCAGGGTAATGCCCACACCGGTTTGACCGGCATTTGAAGCTGTGTCATCTTCATATAAATGCGATGAAAAAATACCATCACTGTTGCTTGTGGGGGATCGCAGAGTAATCACCGAATTCTTGCGGGTGGGATTCTGGTAAACAGCAGATATCGATCGATTTGGTCTCTAGTGTTTAGTTAAGTGCTGCTTGTTGGCTACTCTGTAACGACGTGCGCACTTAGAGGTATGCCAGCCTTAGGAAAGATCGGGAGCTCCAATGAGTAACGGATGAACTGAGGTTATCCGCTTAAGTGGACTTAGACTTGTCGTCGGAACTGAAGAGACGCCATGCGATTATGTGTGGGTTGAAACTGGAATGCACACGACTTTTGAAGCAAGATGGGTGGGGACCACGGAGTGTATGGATAAAATTTGATGTTCGAAAGGGTCCATGAAAATAAAAGTAGGCAAGAGGAGAGCTAAAAAGTTGCCAAATTTTTGAGCAGTATCATCCAAGCCCCTTTCCACCCTGCTCGACGCAACAGATTGAGTGCCGTTTATTATTCTCTGCGACAGTCAGACCGTTTAGAACTCGTCAGAAGGAAACTTCATTGTATTCCATTGGCGGGATAGGGCCAGGTTGTTCAGACCCAGACAGTGGAACGATTAGGTTTCTCAACTAAGACCCTTGGTTCAGAAACCTGACCTCTATGGAGCGGGGTTTTGGCACAGTTCTACAGAGTTCGTTGTATAGAATGAGGACCGTCCCTCTATCCCCCAAGCTGAAAGTGAAGAGACTGAACTGGTCTGGCCTCTGACCTTTGACCACTCTAGTGGTACGCGGTTCGGTTGATCACATCGACTGAAATCTGGAGCGGAAAAAGTTTGCGATTGCTTTAATGAGAGGGTTTCACAGAGGCAATGTAATTAGCTGTGTAGCTGTAACACACGGTGATGAATTTAGACAAGTGAAGGCTTGCTCGAAAGCTACTAGACTCTATCGAAAGAGGCAGAAATCTTGAGTGGATTATTCTAAGTTCGCGAAATTTCACGATTAAAGGCGAAAAATTGCCCAAATTTGTAAATCCGTTAGAAGCAAACTCTGTTAGAATTCTTGAAGAGAAAATACTTTCAGTTGATAAAGCCCGTCAAATGTAGATGAAAAAGTGTAAATCCAGCGGCGTGCGACAAGTTGTCACGTAGCAAATGTGAACAATCTCGGAGCGCGATATGGTGTGGTCACCTCGTGGTGTATGCGTCACAATCCGCAAGTGAGAAATCGAGACGCAGAGATTCAGGCTGAGCCATAGTGTCCATGGACAATCTATCGCACCGAAAATCACACAATGAAGAATGGGAAACCACTGCAGACGGTGTTTTTTATTGTTTACTTATTCTATGTGCACCTGTATGCCTTGAGTCTCTGACTTTCATGGTTGCACTACGATGTTGCTCGATACAACTTTTGTTCCAAACAGCTCACTATATTCGTTTACATCCGCAATTCTAATGACCGATATTACGCTAATTTTTTGATGACACACATTCTTTTCACGAATTGTTTCAGACCGCTGCGTTCACTACAATGGATATGACGGATGCCTACGGAATGATGTTATGCCCGAAGTTTCGCAGGTTAGGTTGTCGACACTTGATCTGCTGTTTGTTTGTCACCGCGATATCCAGTTTATCCACACTCGTTATCACTAGGGTGCAGCCTGTCCCCTACATGGATGAAGTGTTTCATGTTCGGCAAACGAAGGCCTATTTGGTAGGCAACTGGACATCATGGGACGATAAAATTACAACGCCACCGGGAACATATATTACCTTTATTTCACTCTACAGGTTCATTAGTTTTGTTCTTCCTCTACCCTCGTCACCTACTATGTTGTGCTTTCGTTTTTTTAATACTTTCCTATGTGGTCTGAATTTTTGCGTTTTGTCTGCTATTCTTTGCCTTTTTGGCCATTGTGACAGTCCTTTACTTCCTTTGGTAATCATTACCAACCCGGTTCTGTTATTTTTCTCCTCACTGTACTACACGGACCATTGCGCATTTTTGTTTGTGTTGCTATCAATCCTCTCGGCCCTATCAAAACACCGATTTTTGAGTGCGTTGTTTTGCGCTGTTGGCATCTCCATACGACAAACTAACGTCAGCTGGTTACCGCTTGTCGTCAGTATCCTGACCTCTCGACGTATATCTGGGATCGTTTTCAAACCTAACGCACGTGCAGATGTGGGGACCTGGATCTTGACATCAGTGACCTTATTCGTAAAGCATCCCATCAAATTGTTGGTTACTGTTATTGTTAGGAGCACATTTGACATCTTCTGGCACTTTCTCGTTGGGCTGATTTTTGTTTGCTTCGTGTACTGGAACCAGGGTGTGGTCCTTGGAGACAAAGCTTTTCACCAAGCCGTATTCCATGTGCCTCAGTTGTGGTATTTCGTTTTGTTTTGTTCGGCGTTCACTCCTTTAAGCTTCTTAACATACACTGCCCAAAAGACTATGCGTTATAGGATGATGTCAGCTAAGTCCCCGGTGAAATTCTTTCTTTGTGTTCTGTTGTTCCTTTTTCTCACGGTATGTATAGCACTATCTTTAAGATACCTTTCTTACTCCCATCCTTATTTACTAGCCGATAATCGTCACCTCACTTTTTATATTTGGCGAAAGATCATCCGTCGGTCCGTTCCAGTATTCTACTCGCTTTCTCTACTTTATTCGATATGTTTATACTATTGGTCTAGTAAATTGTTCTCCCATGTGGTTCCTTTCCATATGTTTGCAATCCAGGTCTCCGTTTGCTTGGGTACTTGCATGTGCCTGATTCCTGCAGGGTTGTTAGAACTCCGTTACTTTCTCATACCGTATTCTTTGTGGCGGTCGTTCACTTTTACTAAGCAGGATCACTTTGCTCCTCTGCTTTTTGAGTTGATATTGAACCTAGCTTTACATGTTTCAGTGGTATGTTTGTTCGTTAACAAACCATTTTATTGGCCGAACCAACCTGGAGTTCTTCAAAGATTTATGTGGTAAACCCATCGTTTTGATTCCTCTTCTATTCTGCTTCGGATCTCTGCCCTAGTTCATCATCGAACCAATATATTTAAATAATTCACTGTCTTCATTATTTTACGTTTTGGCTCAGCTACAGTGCAGTTCATTTAGACGATAGCAAAAAAGAATAGAAATGAAAACAGCGGCAACAAAACCCATATTGGTTTGTTACGGGCACGAAATCGGAAGCTTGATATGTCCTGCAGGATGGTTAGGGTGAGAATTACACGAAAGTGTCAGTAAAAGTAAGCATGTGCTACACGACTCACCAAGGGGTCTGAAATAATACATGTGCGACTGTTCCTATCTGGAGTTTAGGTGGGTTATGCCACCTTCCACCGTTTGTTGTGCACTAATGTCATCGTTTAATCGTCATGCACTATACCACGTAGTGTAAATGTGCTAGCTTGTCTTCAACTCGTTTTTGAACAGTGATAAGGTTGGGACCATCGCAATGAGTCCAGACCTTACCATCGTTAGATGGTTTGTGTGCCTCAGCGATCTACTGAGCTATTCTGAGTTGTGCTTTTTTCACCTTCGGAGCCACTCATACCAGATTGGTCAATGCTTAGAGGCCCGACAAACTCAGTCTGCTAATCCTCCAGGTTGGGGGTTGGAGTGAGGATGGCTCCTTATTCCTTAAAACGGACTCCTTTTAATCGACTGTCAAATCCGGTGCTTTACGGTCAGAGTTTTGAACTAATGGCTTTGGTTGGAACTCTAATCGTTCTCTTGCCTAAGTCCTGCTTCAAACAATTTCTTGATGCTCTGGCCGCCTCAAAGGCTGGTCAACGGCGCTCTATCTGCTGCATCGAGCAGGGTGGATAGGGTTTGGATGCTATTGCTCAAGCCTCCCAGTTTTCTTATTCCTTCTGTTACACTTTTTGACCCTTATCGTCCGGTTCGAACATCACTTTTAACCCCCGGTCTCAGCCCCCAATTCTCTTCCCTCCCCCATCATGCTTTGAAAAGCGTTTATTTTCTAGTTTCAACTCACGTGCAGACGTGGAGCGTCACTCTTGCCCTATCGATAAGCCCGTGTCTAATCGATCGGTCAATCCCAGTTCCTCGAGTTCCATATGGAGCCCCCGATCCTCTCTCAGATTGGCATGCCTCAACGTACGCACACTGTTACGGATCGGTCAACAGGCATCGCTTGCCTGGATCTTAGAGACCCAGTTGATCGATAACTGTTGCGTATCGGAAACCCGCCTTCAAAACCCGTGCTCTGTGCTCACTTTGCGATCCCCTTCAGGTGACACCAGCGGTACTTTCTCATTGCGCCTATTCAGAGATGATGTAGCTTCGACTACCGGTCAATCCGGCGTTGATATTGCCCTGGGTCCGGGGCTGAAGCTGCTCTAGTTGATTGTAGCTCAATCAGTAGCCGGATATGTGCGGTTTAACTGTCTGCCTCGTCCTTAGCTTTGAAGTCGCGTGGGCTAATAAGTGTCTGTTCATCATCGCTGCCTACGCTTCCACAAAATATAGCAATGACTCGGTAAAAGACAGCTTCTATTGCCAACTGAACGAGCTCCTTTGCCACAGAGAAGCTCGGACACTGTAGTACTAGTTGGGAAACTGTCTACTGATGAGCTGCATCTGGGCGGTTGGGGACCGAAGGTCGATGAACACGTTTGGCGGGATACACTTGTTGACATAGCTAGGAGCCGACCTCAAGGTCTTTTTTGCTGGTTTTTTTGTCCCTCCGGTTAGCCTCGCTCGCCAATCACGTTTTCATCTAGTAGGCATAATATAATTTTTGCGGCACAAAAGCCGGCTGTTAGCTCCGGGACAATGTCCATCCTCCACCGGTGACTCAGCCGGGATGCATATGTTGCAAGACTTTTCTTTGGTATTGCGGCACCATGGCTGAGGTGTTTTCCACCTGCAGCTAACGTGTATGATGATCAAAAGTTCGGTGCATTACTTACGTGCGCTGCAAAAGTGTTACAGAACTGTGGCACTAGGAAGGAAAAAAGTTTCCTTGACATTTTTGTCGACTGTATTGCCTGGCCAGTTTAAAATGACATCCACACCATTTCAAAACATGGTGACATTTGTGGTCGGCGCATTTCAGGATCTTATAGACCATCATGATATCGCCCCGTAGGCGCCGATGCAGTTCTCTGCACACTTCGAGTTTCCAGCTAGTTGGTAAGGAAAGGTGTTTAAATCTTTGGCATTCTTTGTCACTCTGCGTTATGCAATATTGAGCGCGTGTGGTGGTGCTTCTACCAGGCAGCCACGCTTAAATTGCGTATTCCACGTGCGGCCTCACGTACGCGCCAAGTGTTTTCGGAAAGAAAGGCGTCAAACTTCCGGAACGCTCTACGGAAAAGGCCGAAGTGCTGGTTCGATTTTTGATGCCTTTTCCGTTTTCCTCAAACAGCCAAGATCACCTTGCACGAGCACACCGAGGTCGCACTGATGAGAAGCCCGCTGTAGGATTTGTGATTTTGCCGGTAGTTGTGAGTACTCTGCTGGTGTATGCTAAGAACTTTGCACCTGGTGACGTTCAACTGCAGCATCTTTTCGATGGGCCATGTGTACGCTTTATTTAGGTCATCCTGTATGGCTGTGGATACATCACTGCAGTGAAATAACGCCATATCTTGAGCATCTGCAAATTCCAGGTAGTTTAAAGATAGCACCCTCGCAAGCTCATTTATGAAGACCAGAAACAGGCGGGGCTCGATTACCGAGCTCTAAAGTGCGCCGCACTGAACTTCGATTGGTTCCGATAGCGTGCTACGAACCCTCGTATTCAGGTGACGTTGAACGTTGCCTATCCAGCCCAGGACGCGATCACTGATTCCATAATTCTGGAGTTTGTATAGTAGAATGCGATCAACCGGTCCGAAGTACGGGACCGATTTTGGCAAAATCTATGCTGCTTCGGAATGAGAATTTCGTTACTCTCCAGGTACCCATAAGCGCCTCACCTTTAATTTACTCCGTGAGCTTGGAGATCACCGGAAGAATTGTTATCGGACGATAATTTACTGGTTCTGCACGGCAACTACATTTGTAGATTAGAGTGATGATCCCGTGCAAAATAACCTCTCTTATCAATCATTGCTTGTTGTGATAAGCGTGTCTAGCTGCAGCTTGATAGCTGCCCTAACTGGTCGCATAGGGAACATGCTCTCCTCTGTCACAGAGTTTCACGTCTTCCTCTTCATCTAGCGTAGCCATCATACACTCATTCGAATAGGGTTAAGTCTCCGTGTTCAGTGAGCATAATCTTATTATTTCAAACGGAGAGTGATTTTTGCTACCCAAGTTGCTTTATATCGCTTCGTGCTTTTATCCAGACGCGCCACCCTGTTTTTAACAGTTTTCACTGCTGCGACACTGATCGATCAAGGATTCTCCGCTCTATCCATGGGATCATTTCTAACGAAGCTGCGACCTAATCTCTGGTTTCAATTGCATTCGCCCATCGCCGGCATTTGTCGCTACCATCCACCCGCTACTAGCCAATTCCAACGGCTTTGTCTTATAAGAACCACTGTGGATCAATAAGCTAGCCAAACTCCGTGTACGTGTGTCCTCATAGTGACACACTCAGCAACGTTAACTGACGTCGAGAGTGAGACTGCATCAAAGAACGCGAGCGTCACTCACCCTATACCTCACGTGACCAGACAAGGGCAGCGTTCGTTTGCTACAACGGCCCTCAATGGAATTGATTCCATCTAACCGCCAATGTGGTGGGCAGAATTGTGCACGCCTAGTCGGAAAAGACATTCTTTGTGCATGTTGCGGTCTTCCGTTTCCGGTTTATGTCAACCACAACATAAGATACAAATCAACCTGACTGCTGCGCTCTGGTTTCACCACCATGCAGAGCAATCCTAATAGTCAGTTTCATAACATCGCTGGTGAAAGGTGTGGAAAACTGACTGAAACAGTCCAGCAGATGGTGAACTTCAGAGCCTTGCCACCGGAATCTAACAACACTGATCTTGTTCTACAACAAATCCCTCAGAGCTCTGTCCCTAAGTCGAAGGCTGAAGTCAATCTTACTAACTGCCCAGCGGCATCTGCGCCATTTACTTCGACAATTACTAACCCTTTAAGTAGGCAAGCCACATCCGGATTGACTGCTATTAACTCATCCCCAGGTGCCATATTTCATGTGTTGGTCACAACAGCGGCAGTCCATAGCCGGGTAACATACGCATCGATCACCTCGATAAAACGCCCAGAGACACCAGTACGTCCATTTTCCGGACTAAGCACGAGCGATGCGACGCCGTTTTCACAACATTCTTTAGTGCCCGCCAGCCACAACGTTCAAATCAACATTCGCTAAAAAGAACCACAGTGCATTAACGGCCGTGTGCATTAATGTTCCTAAGTCGAGATCTGGCGCAATAAAGGTCAAGTTGGTAGATGGTCTCAACCAGTGGAATTCCGTCTGCGATGTGTTCGGTATTCGGATTGAGCCAACTTCGCTACGACGCGTAGCTCGTCACCCAAAATCAGGGCATTACGGCGAACTCCGTTTTCTTCGAGTAACCCTCAACTGATTAGACAGAGATAGTCTTACTTTTGACAGTTCATCTTAACTCATCGAGCGGAGTACGCATACTACCAGATATTCCGTGGAAAGGGCGGTCGAAGGAAAAAGAAAACCATGGTGGCCCTCCTACGAACGAAAGCAAGAAAACCCGTATTTGGAAATTGGGTGTTGCCCGTCCGAAAACACTGCACAACCATGACGCGTTTCGATGTCATTTAATCTCCTCAGGCAGAGATATCAGATCTCCAACCTTCAACTATTGGAATAGTAGCCGGAACCTCTATTCCTTTGGCTACCGGGTCACGACGGGCAACGCTTGGCACAACGGTTAGTGACTAATTGGAGGGCCATTTTGGATTACGCGTTGTGTGATTGGATTGCGATGAACAATCTCAATGTGGACCGCGATTCACATTGTAGTGAACCTTGATCTCTGCGATCACTGGGACGGTAGCAAAAGCAGATGACCCTCCAATTAGTCATTATCCGTTGTGCCAAGCGTTGTTCTTCGTGACATACATATATATATATATATATATATATATATATATATATATATATATATATATATATATATATAGGTTGGCAGAACTTAGAAAACCCCCGGCGTCAGAATTGCGGGATCTCATTATGATTACCTAGACCTGGTTAAGCCTTGCGATAGCAGATTCTGAGGTCAATTTATCTTGTATGTCGCTGCTTTGTAATGACAGCTGGAAGAGGTGGTAGCGCAATTCTGTATTACAAGGCTAACCTCCGGTGTGAACTTACTGACCACCCAGAGATCTGTGCCTCAGATTTGTTTTGCTGCCACCTATGGTTGCGGAACAAAGGCACATGTCTTATAGCTTTGATTTACGGTTCACCAAACTACATGTGAAATGGACTTTAAACTGAACCACTTTCTTTAGGTTTCTTTTAGCAAGACATTCAGTCACATTCTCATCACGGGCGACTTTACTGTGCACGATCTGGAAATAGCGACGACCGATAACATGCAGTTCAAAGCATGTTTACAGGAGATAATTGCTAGTCATCCTCTGTACAACCACATGACCTCTCCCACCAGATTTCGACCTGCTAACAAGCCGTCAATACTTGATCTTATGCTCACCAACCAGGAACTCATGGTCGACGGAATAATTACCAGCACACCACTGGGTCGCAGTAACCATGTGACTACTGTTTAACTATGTATGTTATGCGGAATATCCTGCGGAAGAAAATAATAAAGTGTATACGGTCACGCAGTGCAACGTGGTATCCGCGCTTTTTAAGGAGGTATCTTTTACCTTCCTAACTGATTGGCCCCCATAAATCTCCTGGGACATTTTCACAAGGACATTTATCATGCTGGTAACGCACGCGTCTGAGCAGAAATCTTTCCATCCTCAAAGAAGAAGGGAGTCATTTCTGTGAAGCGGAACGCGTAAATACATGTCCTTGATGGACTTAGCATGGAGAGCTCACAAGGACGAATTCCGAAACCTGGACTGCCTATGTGGCACAGCGTAATTTCTGTGTAAGCTTGCTCCACGAGGGCAAGCTGACGTATCAGCAGGAGTTGATGAAGAGATTCTGCATGAACAGCAAACTCTTATACAGGCATGTTACTGGCCTTTGTAAGGTGCAACGCGGAATATCAGCACTGATCACGACTCACGGGTGCACGCGATCAGCAGCCGATGCAGCTGATCTCTTACGGTGCCATTACTCACAAACGTTTTAGAGAGTAATAGGCCCAACGATTCTCCCTGTTTTTATTGTCCCATCCTCGGCTTTATCAAAAAACCCCTTTTATTGCGGAAACTGTGTCAAAGAAACTCTTGTCCCTGCGTATCCACAGCTCTCCTGGTGTCGATAGCGTTCGACCGTAGGCTTTACAGACAGCAGGCAGTGATCTGGTGGAACCTCTGTCCATATTTTCTCAGCGCTATATGGAGGAGAACCATATTCCAACTGTATGGAAGCCAGAGCTCATCACTCTTATTCATAAGGCAGGTAGTCGCACTAACCCAACCAATTACCGTCCGATAACGCTGCTCTCTGTGCTTTTCAAGGTTATGGAGTCTATCAACGTTGAGGCACTCATGCAGTATCTAGTAAATCACAGCATGATAGCACCAGAGCAACATGGCTTTCGACAAAGGCGCTTATGCACTACGAACCTGTTAAGTACACGCAATAGCTGGACTGAAGCAGTTGATAGTGAAGCAGAAGTCGATATTATTTACCTGGACTTCTCAAATGCGTCTGATCGTTTAGACCACCGAATTCTCCCTGAACTTCTGCTCTACGGCATTGGTAACCCACTGCTGCGTTGGGTAAGCGATTTCCTTCACGATTGTCGATTTTGGTAGTATGAGAATCCCTGTCCGACGCAATTGAGGTGGTATGCTGCTCATCACAAGGCTCGGACCCCGGCTATTTTTGATTTTCATAAACGATCTGGCGAGGGAAACTGCTTCCCACTTCCTATTCTTCGCGGATGCTATCATTTATGGCGAGCAGACCGAGAACCGAACAACCACAAAAGCTCCAACCTGGCCTCATCACGATTTCAAACTAGTCCGTTCTGCATACACTACCGTTCAATGTGGAAAAATGTCACGCTGTCAATGCAATTGCACCATCAGGCGCGACGTGTCATAGGACCTTTGGGTCATCATTTTTGCAACCTATTTTCCCAAGTAACCCGGACCAATTTTGTGCTCATTCAAAGTGACCTTAACTTGTTCAAAAGCAGTCAGAGGCCGACGCGAAGAATCGGCCAACCATTCACCATCGGACTTGATGCGGTCAGGCATTGGGATAGATTCGACCAATCCATCTTCCCCAGTGAGGCCACCACATTTCGACGTTACGTTCGCTCTCACGTTGAATATGCCCATCCTACACTTGACATACCTTGTTGAAGCGTGACTTAGAAGCTTGCTAGACATAGAACAACAACGCAGGATGCCCCCAAAGAAAGATCGTCAGATGGCTGCTAGAACGAATATCTAGCCCTTGCCCATCAAGGCTGAAAGTCACTGGGAGTTTTCGGTGGCGCTACCGAAGGCTGCGCGGTGATCTCATAATATTCTACCAAATATTGAGTGACCCTAATCACGTATGCCGTCACTTGCTGAAACTCAGCCATAGCATCAATCTCAGAGGTAACCCTCTGAAATTGTGTGTGCTGTATAGCCGCCAGGAATGCCGGCGAAATTATGTTTCTCTTCGGCTTTGCCAACCCTAGAACTCTCTCTCGAACCTCATTGTTTTCTCTCCCACCTTGGATATTTCCAAAAAGTGTTTGGATCTTGCCATTGGTCTCCATCACTTCGTTGCCTAAACTGCGCTACTTTGGGATATATTAATAATCCTTTCAAACCAGATTAACATGTCACATAAACCTGAGGAGACGGTACAGTATGAGTCTTCTGTTTTTTCCTTTTCTCACGGAGTGCATCGACTCTAAATCTCCCCCATGATGCCTCGTGTTTTGCATTCAATTTTCATTTACACTACTATTATTCAGCAGCGTATCTGATGGATAAACGTTCGAACAGACAATCCACCTCTTTTGATAATGCTAATTTTACCCCCGCCATCCTACGGGACTTGTCAATCATCTGCATTTTTACCCGACATCAACCATTGTTTGTTAAACCTAGAGGTTGTGGCTGACATCTAAAAAGCTCCGAGCTAGAGTCGCAGTGTGCTGTCTCTGCCGAGTGATTGTGCATGTGTACGAATCCTGTCACGCAGTGCAGTTTTGCAAGCATGCAACACCCAATAGTCATCTGCTTCGGGTTCGGTTCTAGTGGTCCAATTCACCCGAGCTCACTTCTAAGTGAATCGCATCCACCTTGAGATTGCGCGTCGCAATCCATCCACACGACGCGTACTTTAAAACAACCCTCTCAGTCTTACGCTTTATTTTATATCCTGAGTGGAGGATGTGACGGAGGCTTGTCGAGATGAGCAAGTACAAAGGATCTCAGCACATATGCCATTGAAGTCTACATGTCAACAAATGTTTACATTTAAGCGTGCTCTTCGTCCTTCGGACCACACTCATCTGGTTGCGAGGCCGTAATCAATGTCAACGTCGAAGTCAAATACTTTATTTCTTTTGATCAAGTCATCGGTTGGTCTTCCGTCCTTATTTTCCATTCAGACTCCGGACGCGCAAACAACACACATCTCGGGAGTCTATGTGCTGGCATGTGACTCTTGATCGGATCATCAGAGCCTGGTGAGTGAATTAGTGAAGTTCGGTGGTCCACTTTCTCTTGCGCCATATACAGGACGCTGTACATCCTCACTAATCAGGTGTTGTTTCCACCAGAATTAAGCTAATATGCGAACGCACCTTTTATCGAAAACAATTTACGCGTTTATATCTGTCAGTCTGATACCCCAGATCTCGTAACTATACAGGGGGGTTGGACGGACGGTGATATTGTAGATTACCCTTTTTGGTATTAGTGATATCTTGCAGGCGACATAAGTGGCGATGATCAGCAAACACATATCGGGGTTTTGTTATGCGGGCGATGACACACTTGTCCAGGCTTTTGTGTCTATCAGTGACTACTGGCCGCTCCCCACCAAGGCTTGGCACATCGAGTGATCCTAGAGAAAAGTAAGCATTTGGAAGTTGCAGAGCAGAGGCTGAAACGATTGACAGCCTATGCCGACCTGTCCAGTGCTGTTTGTCATGTTTGTGAACTCTTACGATGAGGGCAGTATCGCCGGTATACTTCAAGCAAATTCACACCCTGAGTAGTGTCCGGTGAACGCAGTCTCCTTGACCGTCAGCGGCGAAGTTAAAGAGTAAAATTGATTGTTGGAATCCATCTTTTGGCATCACTGGAGGTACTGAATGGCTTCAACGGATTTCCGTATACTCTCAGGTGTAAAACGCTCCGATGAGATTTTCATTTTTCTAGCGTGCACTTTCCCCTGTAAAGCAGTCCCAAAAAGCACATCTGTGTTTCTGGGCAGAGGCGTCTTTGATGTCAAGGAATACGACTATTGTGCGTAGCCAGTATATGTGGAGATGTTCGTTGCACTCTCGACTTTGAGTTTGGGTTTCACAGGCACAGTGTACTACGACAGATGCAGGTAACTTAGAAGCGATGGAGACTAGACGGATACCTGTATGATTGTCGCATTCCGATTGTGGGCCCATGTTGAATGTTGGGACAGTTTCTTGCTCCCACAGTTTTAGGGAATTACAGTGCCTTGAAACCCAAACTCTAAGCGGTAAACAGTAGGACGATCTTAACGAATGCAATCGTGTTTGTGATTAGATCGGTGTTCGCACCAAGCCGACTAATGTAATGCGCATCGCCAGATATCCTAACTCGATCCATTACGATTAATCCCGGTTAATACGGAGGAATATTAGGATCCACAGATGATGAAACAGTACTTCTGTCGGCATGTAGCGATGTAGCGAACACCAGCAGGACAAAAATAATTCAAACAACTATCATACACAGAGAGTATCAGAAGAATCATTTTCGTTCGCGGCATCTAGCGACAAACAGGCCCACGCATATGACCTTGAACAATGGCAGTACATCCGTGAAGCACTCTATGCTGGTGACATCAGATTTCAATTAGTAATGAGTAGATGGATTTGGGTATGATGTCGGTTTGGTTCATCGCAATTAGATTCCAATCCGGAAAAGCACCGGACGCGCGTTTCACCCTATTGGGGCTCGTCAGTAGTGCGCATCCATCGGTTCCCTACTTGGGATCGAACCCAAGATCGCTAGAGGCAGATGCCAAGTAACCAGCAGCTTATGCCACTGAGCCATGGGGGATGACAGCCGACCATTACGAATTGAAATCTAACTGCAATATAGCCCGACCCATCATCCTCCACTGCCGTGCGGGTTGTTGCCCGTGCAGAGGACAGTGATTGTCCGTCACGGTCAGGTCTTCCCTCGCCAGCACCGTGAATCCACACAGCAATTCTGAATATTGGTAGGGCCTAGATTTTTGATTACTAATGAGTAGACGAATTTGGGTACGCTTCGATTTGGTCTACTCATTAGTACTCAAAAATTTAAGCCCTACCAGTATTCAAAATTGCTGTGTGGATTCACGGTGCTGGCGAGGGAAGACCTGACCGTGACGGCCATACACTATCCTCTGCACGGGCGATAACCTGCACGGCAGTGGTGGATGATGGGTCAGGCTATATCGCAGTTAGGTTTCAATTCGCAGTGGCCGGCTCTGGTCCCGCATAGCTCAGTGGCATAAGCTGCTGGCTAGTTGGAGTTAGCCTCTAGCGGTCATGGGTTCGGTCCCCAGTAGGGGACCAATGGATACGCATTGCTGATAAGCCCCAATAGGGCGAAACGCGCGTCTAGTGCTTTTCCGGATTGGAATCTAATTACGATTAACCAAACCGACATCACGTTTCAGTCAACCTCAAGGCTGTTTGTGTCGCTTCACTTTAAAGACAGGGGCCCGAGAATACTGAAACTAATGGTCCAGTCACAACAAATGGCGGTGAACTTAATGCGTAGTTTGCAATAAACTGAACAACACACAGCCTTCAGGACTACGCTTAACTACAGCGACAAGAGAACCGCGGCCACTGGACCTCATCGAGTTAGCATCACCACCCGGAACTCAATGTAACCACAACAGCAAATTGGAACACTAAGTTGTCAGCCCAACAGCTACTGAGGGAGGATTACAACCATATCGAGATTTGGCGTTTTCCTCTTCACCGCCGAACAATCCCGTTGTGCCAACTGGACCGTTCGAGTTAAACCCGTTCTAGCGAATGGTTCGGTGGTGGTGTTCCACAACGTGGCGGATTACCGCCTGACTAACGCTCTCCCTATACAAGCCACCTAATTCTGTTTACCAACACGGCGACGTAGCGCATATATGACACGTCACTGCGCCTCGCTAAGCCGGATGAACTTCCTCACTCCATGGAAGTCAGTTCCTTAAGCAAAAGATTTCCTTTAAACGCTACTCACGCGCGCGGCCTGACTAAACACAGTCCTAACACATTCAAGCAACACAGCTGCGTACACTCATGTCTCCTAGAGACAGTATGGACGAGGTAGTGGGTAACAGACAGGTTGGCACCTTGCCAACATGCACATCAAGCGCAGCCGCACCGGAGATATCAAGCAACAACCACTCACTTAAAACGACAAGATGAAATAAAGTAAATCAGATAACGCATACAAACACGGAGACATAACTCTTCACTAAATGAGCGTATAAAAATCATTACAAACAAATCGTCAGTAAGTTCAAGAGGTCAAAAAACATATTTTAAGAAAATGCCACAAACGCGAAAATCTTATCGAAATTAACTACAATTAGCTTCAGCAGCGTGTGCAACTTTGCAAATGCTAGTACAGTGAGACAATGATATGGGAAAGAAAATCACTAGGATAAAATTGAAAATCCATCACATGAAATAAAGGCACTTAGCATGCAAGCACACGGTTATTAAATCGAATGCAGTGTACCTACAAACGCTGCACCGGTTCTGCCTACCTTCTCCGCAGGACCCGTCGTCGCTTCGGTAGTGGTCCCGAGGTTTCTCGCTCATGGTTCACTAGGCCTGCCTGACTCAGGCACTCGCGACCGTATGTGCAAGAGCACCATCGTTGGAGTACAACCAATCGGCGCCTGTCGCTTGCGCAATTGCCGCTTCTTTTCTGGATGCATGAGATCTTTCTCCCGCACACCCGCAACTGTCGTCGTGATCAGATCAAGCCATGCACGCCGATCAACTGTCTTCGATTCCCATGACCTGCAATCAAGATTAGAACGTGAGAGGCTCACTTTCATCATGTCCTCGTAACGTACCTTTGCTTTCCCCACGTGCTGCTCCCCAATACTCTGCTGAACCCCTAATAGTTGTTTCGGTATCCGGGTCGAATCCATACGGCATACATGACCGATCCACCTCAGGTGTCTCAATAAAAGTATGCAGTTCACTACATGCATCCCACTTCGGCGCAACACTTCCTTGTCTGCAACTCGGTCGCCCCATCCGATTCGCATAATCCGCCGCAAGCACTGTTGATGGAACTGCTCGAGATATCACACATCCCGCCTGCTCATCGTCCACGTTTCACTGCCGTATAGAAGAACGGACAGCACCATGGATTTGTACACCATCAGCTTCGTGCCAACGGTAAGCTGATGGTTGTTACACACACAGTACTCTAGCTTCCCGAATGCCGCCGCTGCCTTCGACACGCGGATACGCAGCTCAATGTGAAGCTGCTGATCAGTCGACGTTGCAGTCCCAAGGTATCAGAACTGGGAGGTGGTTTCCAATACTTCAGCACCAATGCTGATTCGCGGCAATATTGAAGATTGCACCTCCGGTGAAGGCTGGAAGAGACAGAGAGTTTTGTTTGTGTTGATAGTGAGTCCGAATTTGGTCGCTGTCGAAGCCAGAACACTAGTCATGTGCTGCAACTCATCCGCGCTGTGTGCAAACAACGCACAGTCGTCAGCAAACAGCAACATAGAGATAGTTGTCTCACAGACTAGAGTTCTCGCACCGAAAAGGCGGATTTTCGGCAACCCACCATCAATATGGTGCTCCACATGATCACCGTAAGTATAAGCTGCATTAAATGCACAAGACATCATGACATGAAGGTATCTATTAAACAGGGTAGGAGCTAAGACAGCCTTGCTTCACACCAGAGACAACTGCAGTCATCCGAGGTCTCTCCACTCAGCTGCACCCTCGCTCGCATACCACTGTGCAGACATTCAACGAAACGTACGAGCCTACGCGAGCAACCAAACTTACCTAACATCACCCACAATGCCTCGCGGTTCACCGTATCAAATGCCTTGATGAAATCATCAAAAACCGAATACAAAGGATGGTGTCGTTCTCTGCACTACTCCTGCAGCTGACGAATCACAAACACCATATCTATAGTGCTGCGACCCGAACGGAATCCACACTGCTCTTCCGCCACGTTAGGATCCACAACCTGACGGAGGAGGCGGTTGATCAGTATTCGGGCAATCACCTTGCCCACACAACTCAGCAATTTGATGCTACGATAATTCGTGCAACATTGCTTGCTACCTTTGCCCTTGTACAGTGGTAGCACGAGGGCATCCTTCAGTTCAGTGGGCACCTCCTCCTCAACCCATGCGCGTTGCACCAAGTTGTGCAGCGCAGTCAAGAACGCGGGTCCGCCGTGTTTTAATACTTCAGGCGGGATCCCGGCTGCACTGGTACACTTGTCGTTTCGCAGCTGAGCAAGTGCTCTCTGCGTCTCATGCAGTGGCAGCGTGTCTACCAGACTCGCCTTCACATCGTACTGCTTGAGGCCGTTCACTGTAGGCCAGTCGATCTCCGAACGGTTGTTCAAGAGATAGAAAATGTTTCCGCCAGATCTGCGTTATGTCTGCAGTCTGAGTGCAGTTAGCGCCTGAACCACCGTCAATCAGTGTCCTCAGCGACTCCAACCTCCGCTTTTACACCGCCTTTAAAGAGTCAACGAATTACTTGTGTTAGCGGCGTTCGGCGTAGCATTCCATCCGCTTCGCCTTCTCCGTCCACCATGCCTTTTTTATGCGACGGAGCTCTCGGGTCAGTCGCCGTCGAAGTTTGAGTCAGTCGCTCTCGGATTCTGTGTAACTGACTCTTCCCTACTTCACAGAGGTCTGTCACATGTGCAGCAAACGCTGTATTATTCTCAGACACCAATGCGCCAATCATCGCACTGTTCTCATCAAACCAATTAGAAAGCTTTTGGTCTGCGCGCCCGATAGTCTCCTCTGCATCAGCTGTCATCTGATAGCAACTATGGTGCCACAAGTCGCCCATTGTGGCTATGCATTCCGTATTACACAGGCGTGCGGCCATCGCCTTCTGCAGCTCAATACATCTCTCCACAGTACCGAGTTAGAGAATGTTAAATTTACGCCTCCGTTTCAAGGCAGGCAGACTGTACCTACTTTCCTGCATGTAGATGTACAATTTGGTCCGCGCCAATTTGTGATCAGCGGCACACTCAGCTCCACCCAGTACACATGTCATGCGCGCTACACGCATTTCACGCTGACGTACGATGACATAGTGGAGCAGGTGAGCGTGTCCACATCTTGGCTGTGTCCAAGTTGCTCTATCATTCGCACTCAGTGCAAACCGACTGTTCCTTCTCGTCAGGCCGTGAGTGGCACACAGTGAGCAGCCTGTCACCGTTCGCATTCGCTGAACCAATGCCATGCTGACCGATGACATATGTCCACACCGATGCATCACGACCAATGCGCGCGTTGAAATCACTCAGCAGAAATAGTCGGTCGCTCCTTGGCACAGACCGTAGCACGGAGGATAACTGAGTGTAGAATTGATCACGCGTGTCATCTGAATAACACATGGTTGGACCGTACATGCTTATAAAGGTGGCAAATTTTCCTTTCCCGAGTCGTAGGCGAACAGTCATCAGTCGCGCGCTGATGCCCGTTGGTTCACCCATGCGCTGGCCATGGACTCGATCGCATATTGCAAATCTGACCCCATGTTCACGTGGTGCTGAGGCGGCATTGCCCACCCAGTAGAATGTGTAGCCTGCACCTGCTTCATGCAACTTACCTTGCTCAGCGAGCCGAGTTTCACTGAGCGCCGCAATATCGATGTTGTAGCGCGCCAGCTCCATCGCGACCAGTGCGGTGCGTCGCTCCGGGCGCTCGCTGGAGTTCCGGTCCAGTAGTGTGCGCACGTTCCAGCACCCGATGCTGAGTGCTTTGCGCGCAGGCATACGATTGCATTATTGGGCTACCGTAAGGGTGGTGATGATCTGGATTTTAGGAATTAGTATATTATGTGAAACGAGGACGAGGAGCTATGTGTATGGGGAAAAAGAAAGACGGGAGGCGTCAGCGGTGGCATGTTTTCGCTTATCAACCCCATTGTTTGCAGCAAATAAGGCGACCCTTTTCTTAAGGCCACTGCGCGTCTTCTGGTGCAGCATGGATTTATTATTAGTGGCCTTATTCTAGCTTATGGTGTTGGACTAGGATACTGCCAGGTTGCCCAAATCCTTCAATAAAGTATACGCCCGAATGGTAACGGGCCCTGCGCCATGAGTCAGTGAACCGACTCACATTCATATACACATAGATTCAGTATGTTACTGGTACTTTCGCAACATTTTTGTGCAAGTGTCCATCATTCTTGTTTTTAATAACCGGATAATGCCTAAGCACTTGTGCCTCGCACTGATGAAAATAAGCAACTTATTTGTTTATATGGGCACTGGTCATTTATCGGTTTGCGTACATGCACTCCATTCATGCTCTCATAGTCAAGCGCTTCTGACGTCCAAAACCTGTCCTGTATGTGCACTGATGCTCAAGGCTTATTTAGCTAACTCCGCACTGCGATTCCGTCATAGATCAGAGGTCTTAGACTTCATTAACATAACCGGGCCATGGTTGCACCCCGACATAAGTGTCATAGAGGGCACGTTGCCAGCCACGTCCATTGTTCCGCACGACTGACCCAGGAAAGTAGGTGTAGTGGCCCTTTACATCCTCAGTGGTCTCCAATATGAGCACCCTGCAATGTGGTGCATGATTTCCTTTAGTACTGTCTGCTCATGATAGGCAACGGCATTTGATTGGTGGTTGTCATTTGCAGCTATCCATCTTCTTCGCCCGAGATGGGCTTCAACCTGGCATCCGCACTGAGGCGCGTAACAAATAAGTGGTACAACCACATTCTTAGTACTGGTGATTTCTACCTGAACTCTTCGGAATCCCAAGCCATTCCTGGAGAGCAGTTCGAAGCGGATCAGCAAGAACTTTTCGCCAGTTTCCTGCTTTATATGCTCAGAAATACCACCAGATTCAGAGAGACAGATAGGTGATTTATACTAGACCGAATATTCACCAATGAGAACCTCATAATTAAGGAGGTGATCATCGATATTCCTTTAGGTCGCAATGATCATGCAACCTTATTCTCCATGTACACGTGTCACGTAGAATATCCAAGCGACGCGGACTATAACGCTCTACGACACATTAGCTAGGCTAGTTGAAACGAAAAACTGGAATTTCTTAGCCTAGGATACACCAGATAATGCCTGTGCAACTTTCATCGAAAACTAAGACTATCCGTTCCGGGAAAGTGGCCTCGTTTGTACGGAGTAAGACACGAAATGCATAATGACTCAAAATGTAGCATGGCACGTTCACAAAAACCGATTCAAGCTCGAACAGCTGGAATACTTGCGTCGTCCATTGTAATCATTGTATTCAACTAGTGCGCAAGGCCTTAACAGTATGATTTGTTTCGTATCATAAACTACTGTGCAAGCGAATGTAACTCATTCTGACTGGCATTGGACATTTGATTGACACCATTTGGTTTAAACGAGGTAACTAATGTTCGTCTAAACAGTGATCGAGAGAAACTTCTCGGAAACAGACCCCGAAAATGTCATTAAAATATCCTGAGGATAATGAGCGACTCAGGATACTGCTTCTTATCACACCACTCGCGACTCGTTTAGATATGCTTGTTTTATTTTGACTTGGACTACCTGCGTTCTGTTAGTGAAGTTGCACTTGAACTACGAAATCAGATTGTCGATACCATACGCGGTTTGTTTGGACATGAGTTGAGCATGCGAAACGTGATCAAATGTCTTTCGCATGTCAGAGCAGACAAACACAGCAAAAGGCACCGTAAGCTGTCCACTTAATGGGCTGGTTAACACTAAGGTCTGGATGCAAAAGGTTTATGTGAGGACCGTACGAGCAATGAAAAAGGAGTTGTCAGCTTAGAGAGGTGGTCAGCTTCCCAAGTTTTACTGATAAACCACAGTCAAGCGGTTGAAAATGTCGGATTGATATGCATGCTTTCAGACTTAGGAATCCATGTTGCAAACTTTTGAACAGTTACCTCCCAATCAGCTATACTTCTACCATCTCCAAGTTGAAATGCCACACAAAGTCAAAATCTGTTCAATCGTGTATTAACGTGATCAAGAATTCAACAAATTTTGACTGTGTGGCATTCCATCTTGGAGATGGTAGAAGTATAGCTGATAGGGAGGTAATTGCTCGTTTCATGCACATAGTCTGATTTGTAACTAGTGGCAACCACAGCGTTCTTCCATTATGCTGGCTCAATTCTAGATTTCATACATAGGGAAAGAAGACTCAAGTAATATGAGAATATCAGCTTTACTGCCAAATTATCTGGTCCACCATACCATGAAAACTTTAGTTGCGGAAATGAGACGTTCGATGTTACGGAGGGGAAGTTCCACTGCAGGACTTATCACCGACAAGCAGAGGGATGAGTTGCGCGTGCGGTTTAGTGGTGGTGCTAAAAGTGGAGCCGAAGTACTTGTTAAAAACCTTGCTGGTGTAAGCTGAATCGCTTGCCAGGGGTCGAAATGAAGGGCAGCGATTTAATTTTGCTTCTCATTTCCACGGTAAGTTTGTGATTTTTATCATGGTTACTGAGTGCATACTTTCCCTCAGTATTGCAGCTGTTTTGTCCAGATGTTTATAGTTTGGCGATCACTTTTTGTTATTACTGTACAAAGTTTTTCGTTTTCATGTAGCATTTATGGAGCCGGACGAGTTTTTGACCTAATTTTTCCGGGATAGACAGTAATTTCGGCGTACCAGCATTACGTCGATAACTAACACGGATGAGAGCGTTCAGACAATGTGCAATATTTTTTAGTACTCATCAGCAGCCATTACTGCGTCAGTTGTCAAGAAGAACGTGTCCCACTTGTATAGGTCTCAGAAGAGTAGAAAGTATTGAACTAGTAAATATTAGTCGTAGACAGTGCGGTGATAACAGAATGGAATCGCAATGGAACACAGCGGACTGTATTCGATGGTCTACAAAACGACGTGGACGGACGAAGCGAGACAGGAGCAACTGATAGCGTCGGACTCACCAAAGGTGAAAGTGACAAACTGGATGTAGGCCAACATGGTCGTAATGTAAGGGAGATTAAAACAAGGACGGCTAATGTACAGTCATCAATGAAATTGTACACAAAAGGTAATAGTTATCTTTTGGGGCGCTACAGAGCTCCCATCTAAAAGGTTGCATAAAAGAAGTCGAAGATGTCGAAAATAGGTGAATCGAAGTTTGTTAGTCAAATTCGTGCCGAATGAGTGTGAATGGGCGTTCGCATCAAATGGTGGTTCGTTGGAAATCAGAGTCCGCTGTGCCGTTTGTTACTTATGATTTATTGATTGCACGACAGGGTGCATTTCAGCGAGCAGTTGGAGCGGGCTTGTTGGATTTCCAAAGAATAACTAGCCCGGAATAAAACGGCCGACAAGACCTCAACCTCCACTTCTACCATGCAGTGCGTTTTGGAGTGCTCTCTCCACCTGCCCCTCCCCGTCAAAACGACCCTCGTCCCACAAATAAATGATCCTCGTACCACGAAGAAACCACGCTCGTCCCGCGTTTGCGTCTGGATCCTCGTTGACTGTTTCGATCTTCGAAAACGCCGGTCGTCAGGACCAGTCGTTCAAAGGGGAAGGTTGGGGCATGTAGAGACGAGAAAGAGGGAAAGCACACGCAGAACACCAAAAGTACGAACGGATGCTCTACGTGCAAAATATTAAGATCATTTTGGGTTCTGAATATTTTACTAAATGAGGTTTTTCGGGAGTTTTTGCTTTTTTGTTTTCAAAACGTTTATCAACCAAAAACGGAGCAAATGTTTACAATATTTACAAACCTAAAAGTCTACGCTGTACATAATCAGAAAACGAATAGGCTTACGAACCTTCCGACCATGGCGATTAATTGTATGAAGCGACAGGCTCGCAGTATACGATGACGTCGGAACGACCCTAGCCCATGAACCTAAGTCGGTACTCACTGCAGGAATGCTACGTGTCTGTAACGTGGCGCGATGATTCATATCGTCATACGAAGCGTTCGAAGTAGCGATAGGCTCAGCGGCCTCGTCGATGAAAACTGGTTTGAGGCGATCGATGGTGACGACTTCGCGTCTTCCACCGCGGTCAATAGTGTAGGTTTTATTCTTACGGTATAGCTCTTTGAAGGGTCCTATGTACGGCGATTAAAGAGGCTGCCTAACACCGTCTGTGCGGAGGATGTGTGAACACTAGACAGCTTCTCGGGCAGTTACACTGGTGTCTTCTGCGATCGGAAAGTGGACTGACGTAGCTCACGCATCTGGTGAGCCAATCGGTCTGTGTAAATTCCATAGTCAAAGGAGGACGTAGACGGGGCTGGTGTCACCAGTTGTCCAGACAAACGCAGCGTGCAGCCGTAGACTAGCTGCGCTGGTGTTGCGTCGAAATCGGTTTTAACCGTATTTCTTAAGCCTAGGAGGACGAGAGGAAGTGTTTCAGACCATGAAGGATCTGCGTGCGCACGTAGCGCTGCCTTCAACTGGCGATGAAAACGCTCCACCATGCCGTTAGCGGCCGGATGATACGCCGTCGTCTGAACGTAGCGACAGCCTAAATCCTTAAACAACGTGGCAAAGGTTGACGAAAAATGTGACCCTCGATCGGTAGTCAGGATGACGGGACAGCCGTATGGAGCTACCCAGCGCTTTAAATGTGCCTTTGCTACTATATCGCGATTCGGCAGGGTGCAGGTGTTTGGAGACAAATGACAGCGGCTACTGAGCGTCAATCTCCCTTTCTTGTAAAACCGCCCCAACTGCCACGTCATTAGCGTCGGTACTGACCGACAGTGGGGCTGTCGGGTCATGATGAGCTATAGAAGCTATGTTTGCGATAGCTTCTCTCAAAACTCGGAAAGCGGCGCATGTTGCAGCAACGAAATCGAATTTCCTAAACTTTCCTTGAAGCTCTGTGAGGGGCTGCATAAGCGATGCGCAACTGAGTATGAAACGGCGATAGAAGTTGACGAGACCGTCAAGGCGTCTTAGTTGTTTGAAGGAGTGTGGCTCTGGATAATCGATGATGGCCTTAATTTTATTCTGTAGTGGCACGACACCCGCAGGAGAGATATGGTGGCCGAGAAAATTGACCGAATCGACACCAAACGAGCACTTTTCTGCGTTGATCGTCACCCCGTGTTGTGATAAACTATCAAGAAGTGTTCCAGTGCGACGCAAGTGCTTTTCTCTTGAAGTACTCACGATTAAGATGTCGTCGAGTTAAGCATAAGCGAAATCTAGGCCGCGACCAACTTGGTCGATGCATCGCTGAGAGGTTTGTGCGGCATTCTTTTGACCAAACGGCATGTGCAGAACCTCGAACCAACCAAATGGAGTCGTCACGGCAGCTTTAGCAATGCCCGCTTCGGTTACCAAAATTCGATTGAGAGCGCACCAAGTTGATTTTACTGAAAACGCTTTTGCCTGCCAGACTGGCGGTGAGATCCACGATATGTGGGATAGGATAGCGTTCATTCATGGTCATGTTTAAGGAATGATAATCACCACAAGGACGCCAGTTTCCAATAGGCTTCTTCGGAACCATGTGCAGAGGTGATGCCCAAGGGCTCTTGGATGGTCTGATGATACCGAATTGAAACATGTGATCGGATTCGGTTCTTGCGGCATGTTACTTGTCAGAGGCGAGTCGTCTTGATCCGGCACTCGTTGGCGGACCGCGCGTGATAATGTGATGAGCGGCCTCTGTCGTGAATGGCGGAAGCTTTGCAGCTGGTCTTACCAGACGCAGGTATCCAACCAGTTGATTCGCGTAATCTGTGAGTACATCGGCGATTCGAAAATCGGGACTGATTATCTGGGCGTCTGAAATAACGCCTTCAACCTCTAGTTTATTACGGTCATTTAAAAGTCTGTGGCGACCAGCATCAACAAACAACCCAAAATGTCGGAGGAAGTCGACACTAATAATTGCGAAGTGTACAGGCGCAACCACGAAAACCCACGGAAAATCTCGACGGAGATTGAGGTCCAGGTTCATCATTTGCTGACCGAATGAAGCTATCGGAGAACCTTTGGTCGCACGCAGGTCGTATCTGGGTTTTGAGTGTTTGTCTTTCGCTTTCGCAGGGATGACGCTCTCTTCCTCTCCCGTGTCGATGTGGAAAATAATGGCAGAACGTCGATCCTTAACATAAAACAGGCATTTTTTGGTTGTTGATGGATGCGTTGGTCGTGCAAGTATACAGGCTAATCGCTTTCCCTGATGCGGCTGCATTGTGCCTAATGCAGGGAGCCCGACAACCTCTAGCTGTTCCTTCATATTGGCGGTGATACCAACATAATTCTTCGATGCGTTTGTTATTATTTGACGGAGAACATAAAGAGAAAATTTGCACTTTCGTGTCCAGCGAAACTTCCTCGGTGCAGGCATTGATGAGCAGCAATGAACGACAGCCAAAACGCGGTCCGGGTGGCACCCGCTGCTTGGAAGCCTTCATTGTCGTTATCCTACTGTAAAGTAGCGCAATTTCCTTCTCTGTAGGGTAAGATCGACTTGGGGCAAATATGAGACTCGGTTTTTATCAGGGACAATACGTTACCGAAGCTACTGGTCGTCTGCTGCGGAAGACGTTCCAACGCTGCGTCTGCTTTAGTAGCTAGTTTTTTCAGTGGCATATCTGAAACCATGGACAGTATTACCGGTAATCGCTCTGAGAGACGTGCAGTTCCTTTATCCCTTCGCACAAGAATAAGGGACCAGTGAGGCGCTGAATTTCGCGGAGTAACTTAGATGGCTTTCGATCTCCCAGCTTGAAACCATTGAGTCGTTCAAATCGAGCTGAGTCTACCACGAACGGTCTTTCTGAATACCCTTATTTTCGAGTTTGATCTCGAAGATGGCATACAAAACCACGGCTGTGTTCCATGAAGCTTGAAATAGCCGAAGTAAGCATGTCTGCGCTGTAAAATGACTCAGATGTCACTTTCGATTTATGAAACAAGAAGATCAATATTGATAAAACACCATGAAACTACTAATATAAGGCAAGAAGCAAATAAATCTTATAAAAGTGCGAAAATGGAATCAACTCACCAAAAAATACAAACGACGAAGAAGTTTAAATTCGCGCGTGCGAATCGGGGTCAACAATGTATCGAACCAGTAAATACTAGTCCGAGACGGTGCGCTTGATCGAGCGCTGATATCAGAAGATAATTGAAGTCGGACACAGCCTACTATGCTCCATGGGCTACTAATGACATGGACGAATAAAGCGACCAGGAGCGAATGTCACTGCCGTGCTCACCAAAAGTAAAAGTGACAAACCGGATGTACGCCCACATGGCCGTTGTGTAAGGGTGCTTAAAACAAGGAAGATTAATGTACAATTAGTCTGAAATGAAATTGTACATAGAAGATAGCAGTTACCTTTTGGGACGCTACAAAAGCAATTCCCACGAGTATGGTATGGTCTATATAAGACCGTGTCTTTGCTGTGTCTTAGATCCTGCCCTGTTTAATATTTATCTTCGTGACGTGATGGCGTGTGCGTTTGATGCGGCTTGTACTTACGGTGTTCATGTGGAGCGCTGTATTGATGGTGGGTTGCTGAACATCCGTCGTTTCGCGGCGAGAAATCTAGTCTGTGTGACAACTATCCGTATGTTGCTGTTCACTGACGACTGTGCGTTCTTTGCGCACAGTGCGGATGAGTTGCAGCGCATGATTAGTGCTATGGCTTCGATTGTGGCCAAATTCGGGCACAGCATCAACACATGCAAAACGGTCTGTCTCTTTCAGCCTTCACCGGAGGTGCAATCTGCAATGGTACCGCGAATCTGCTGAAGTATTGGAAACCACCTCCCGGTTCTGCTGCCTTGGGAGTGCAACGTCGACTGACTAGTGAGCTTTGTCTCCGCGTCTCGAAGCCAGCGGCGGCATTCGAGAAGCTAGGGTACTGAGTGTGGAACAACCATCAGCTTACCATTGGCACGAACCTGATGGTGTACAAATCCATGGTGCTGTCCGTTCTGCTATACGGCAGTGAATCGTGGACAGGCGGGATGTGTGATATCTTGAGCAGTTCCATCAACTGTGTTTCCGCCGGATTCCGCGCATTGTTTGTTGCGACAGAGTTGCAGACACGGAAGTGTTGCGCCGAAGTGGAATGTATGCATTGGACTGCATACTTTTGCTGAAACACTTGAGGTGGCTCGGTTATGTGTGGTGTATGGATTAGACGCTGGTACCGAAGCAGCTATTCTATGGTCAACTGAGTTTGGGGATGCGGCGTGTGGGGAACCTGAAACTTCGTTGCCGAAACATGATCAAAGTGAGTCTATCACATTCTAATGTTGATTTCAAGAGTTGGCAATCGAAAACATGCATGGCGCGATCTGGTCACGAAGGCAGTTGCCGAAGTGCAGGAGAAAGCCCACGTCCATGTGGAGAAGAAGCGACAGTTGTGTAAAGACCAGGCACCGACACAGTGTACTCCATCGATTTGGAGCGCATGGTGCTTTAGCACTTGCGGTTGCGAGTGCCTGAATGATGCTGGCCTAGGGAGCCACGAGCGAGGCCGCTCGGGACCAGCATCAAAAGACGACAGGTGATGCTGAGGATGTAGGCAGAACTGGCGCAGCGTTGGCAGGTACGTTGCCTACGCTTCCTTTATATCAACTAATCGTGTGCTTGCGTGCTGAGTTTCTTTATTTCGAGCGTTGGTTTGCTATCTTAATGCATCAGCAGGTATACAGCTTCCGAGGTAGACAAAGTTGTCCACAAGCTCTAGTTGTGTTCCTTCAATGGTAAGTGAGGGGGCAAACGACTTCCATTCCTGGAGAAGCACTGTACACTTCAAAGGGGAAAAGCACGTACCATACTTAGACACTTCAATCTCCAGACGGTTCAAAATGACCTGTACACTCTGTGAATCGTCACCGAGCAGAGCGATATCATCAGCGTAATCTGTCAATCACGCGATTGCCAGGAAAAAGCTCAACACCAAGATTTTTGGAGCCTTCCAGTGATCTCAACAGGATTTCCACAATTGCAAAGTTGAGGAGGAATGGAGACATAGGGAACCCGTTGTCGCACACTGCTAGTGATAGCGAAAGGTGAGAAAAGCCTGTTCTCACTCTACCTGACACTTGTAAGCATAGCGCTCGAATGTTAGAAGTGTACTTTTCGGGGACTCCATTTCTTAGCAGAGAGTGTCATAAAGCAGGCCGATCGACAGAGTCAAATGCAGCTTGAATGTTCAGGCAAAGGACAATGGTTGGCTTGTGGTAGGTGTGGCAGTGTTTAAGGATTTGGCGTAGCGTGAAGACCTGGTCCATGCATCCTCGATCAAAGCAAAAGCCAGCTTGTTCTTCTAGGTAAAATAACTCGAGGATCAGGGATAATCTGCGGAGCAGAATGGATGCCAGCAGTTTGGAAGCAACTGGCATCAGACTGATTCCCGTGTGATACCAGATAATGTGACCAACTTTCTTAAATATAGGGAGAATTATTGACTCAGCTCAGAAGGATGAAATCTTCTCTTCGTTCCATGTCTTAGAAAACAGTGATGTCAACTACTTGACAAGCGTTGGGTCGCTAAACTTGAATTTCTCCGGGAGACTTGAATCTCTTGAGGTGTCGAATCTCGACGAAAACCTTCGCTTCGTTAGGTGATTCCAATGAAATGGCCCAGGGTATGCAATCGAGTGTACGTAACATACTGGCGGACAAAAAATGGGGATTGAATTGGGAGCGAAAATCTTCGGTCCAAAGTTGTACGCGTCTTCGCAGGTTACTGATTCGTAAACCATCCGCTTCACAGAGTCTCGCTGACAACAGGCCTTCTGGGGCCGGTGGACCGAATGAGCTGGAAGAGCTTGCGGAAGTTGCCGGTGAGAGCAGCGGTCTTCAGCTTCGAGGCGCGCTGAGACCACGAAGTCTCGGGTTCATTACGCAAGCTTTGTTTGAGTTGTCGATTGAGAGTCTGGCGCACAGAATTATGAGCTGACACTGGTGGCACATTTCGACAGCGATCAAACAGTTCTAGAGAGCGAGCAGAGATCTAACTTTTCAAATGGTGTTGGGTGAGACCACAAAGCGATTGACCAGAGGAAAGCATCGCTTCGTGCAAACAAGCGCAATGTTTGTCAACATCCTGGTGTGGACTACAGATGAGAGCGTCCGATAGTACCGCTTGATAGCTCAATTGGACAGAGGTGTCAATTAACCTGTTTGTAGGTGGAGTTGAATGTTATAGGTAGAAATTCATCACCTCTAGGTTCACTCCGACAGCCGGCACATGCCAGGAAAAGCACTGTACGCGCGTTTCATCCTTTCGGGAATCATCAACAGTGCGCATTCCATCGGACTCTGGAAGCGCTCGAACTCGCAATTCGACTGTTGCCAGTCCGTGGTTGAGACCACTGAGTTACCGGGGGGGGGGTTACCCTGTCCTCTGCACGGCAGTAATATGTATGTCAGTGGATAGTGAGCGGCGCTATATCTCATCTAGTAACTTATCTACGATGGTCGTTGCCGTCCCCCGTAGATCAGTGGTCTCAACCACGGACTGGCAACAGTCGAGTTGCCGGTTCGAGCCCATCCAGGGTCCGATAGAATGCGCACTGCTGACTATTCCCGTAAGGATGAAACGCGCGTACAGTGCTCTTCCGGGCTTGTGACGGCTGTCTGAGTGAGCCTCGATGTGGTGAATTTCTACCCATAACCTGTTTGTCTCGATCTTACGGTGCAGTGGTTTCCGGGGCCTACCGAAGCGCATGCAGATGTTCGCACGAACCAGCGCGTGATCTTAGTCTAGCTAGGTTGATCAGAATGACCTGCAGTCTTATATACTACCTCGCCAACGGAAACTGATTGCGATATGGTCGATCTGGGATTAGAACTGTGTTGACGACGGAGAACGCGAGGTTGCGGAACGTCTTGTTATGCCTGTAATTGGTACTGGAGAGGTGCTGGTGGTTGTTCTCGCACAATGTAAGAAGCCGGTTTTCATTATTTTTGCGTCTCTTTAAGCGCATGTGACCTCCAAGATAGCGTTCATACGGAAGCAGGCGACTGACCCGTGCATTAAAATCACCAGAAAATATAGCAACATCCGATTCGTCCACTTTACTCAGAAGAAGTTCGCGGTAAAACTTACTCTTGACAGATTCGCTGCTGCAGTCAGTTGGGGTGCAGGCGGGAACGATAAACAAGTTGCATGTTTCTTTGCGATGTCTGTTGGTACGACATGATCCCTGAAGCCTAATTAGGCAAAGCCGACTGCTAACTGGTATCCAGTCTAGCAAGGCAGCTGCGGCTTTTTTTACTTAATGTTATCCCAACGCCAGCCAAACCTTCTGCAGCTGCTTCTGCATCAGTAGATAGACGCAGTTGGTATATGTTTTTACGATCAGAAGGGGACGTCAGTCCGATTACACTACTGGGATCCTTCAACCGGGTTTCGGAAACGCAACAAACGTCAACGGCGAGAGATTCCAGGGTGGGGGCCTGTTAACCAATCTACAAAAGCGTTCGTACGTTGAAGCATGTCAATCGGAACATCGGTCGAGGTTGAAGTATGGCTGTCGATTGAGCTTTTCCGGGTGTCGTCAAAACCACGATCAGAGGCCGAATCAACGGAGGTTGGATTGATAACAAAAGAAGCTTTGGTGTTTGATGGAAGTTGACAAACGAGAAATGCACCACTAGCGGAAGCGTGAACGAAAGGTAAGTCCATGGTTTTTCTCAGCGAGCATGATACTACCTGGTTACCCAGGCCAAGGTAGAGAGTTGACTTATGGGACCCTGCCCCGAGCCTTTGGTTCAATAGCCTACCTGCAAGGCAGCGGAGTGCATTACTCAACTCCATCAGGACCGGAAGCCATGGACACTAACAGATTGCGCCGATAGCTATCAGCTCTTTACACTAGGATACGGAGGACAGTGATGACGTCGGGCGGAAATGAATTCTAAATAAATTTGTTTATTTCTCGACTGTGCGAGACACGTACCCGTATGTTCGTCCTGTCGAATTGTACAAGTGTTTCGTAAATTTGTTGACGAAAGGTAAAGCGAAAAATGGACGGTCAGTCTGACCTTTTAGAACATTGTCAGGTAGATGTTGATTTCTCGTTTGCAAAGGTATTGCAATGTAGCATTGTTTGTTACTCACATGCTTACATATACTCGCACGCAGTGTAGGCTATCATAGTACAGTAGTCGGGAGCGGCTTGAGCGGGCATAAGCATAGTAGTACAGACAGGTGTGCTCGGCAATTGTCCAAATTTTTACCTTTTGGTCAATAGCATAGGAAGTGTGTGTGTTGGTTGACATGTAGAAGTATGTTTAAGTATGTATTTGTAGGTAACCATTTTGTGTGAGTATGTAGAAATTACTGTGTGCGTTGTTGTCTGCTGGGTTCGCCATCAAAGGGAGGAATCGAAGAAACGCTTGTAATTGGAGGCCGTTTGTCATGTTAAATAATCCTCCGGAAAAGTGAACAGGCAGTGTCTTTAATTAGTGGCGACTCATTTAGAGGGTTGCCTATTCCGGGAGCACAGAGAGCGATTCCAGAAGACAGATCGAGTTGCAGGGAAACTTTTATTGGTTCAGCAAAAGATTCCCTGTTAGCTAGCTATAAACGAACGACACCGTGGACGCTCTAGCTAGGGAAACGTATCAGGCACAGCACACAGAGCATTCGCGCGTTGCAACCGAAGCGAGCGCCAAGCAAAAAATGGCGGTGAGCAAGTCAAACATTCGAACTCAGCAATTAGCTCAACAAACCACACCGGTTGCCTAGGTGTACAATTAAAGAATTTTGGTTAGAATTTTACACAGGCAAACCGGGGAATCTCCAGACTGCTACATAGCCCTCTCCCAGAAGGGACTGTGTAAGCAGTCCTTCGATCTACGTGAGGACTGTCCGTCGCGGGCCAGCCTTCTGCGAGACCAGGTTGTGAAACCCGATGCAGCTGCTGGGGGAGAACCATGCAATCGGACCCTAGCGGGCTCCCACCCGTGTCCTCCCTACGGTGTCGAAACGGTTAAAAAACTGTTTGTAGGGGGGGACAGTTAATAAAGTTCACGTAGGCAGTTGAGCAGGAAGTTCGTTCCACTTGCAGTTGACGTGCGGGGATCCAGCGAAAGTGAAACTGAGGCGCAACCAACCGGCGGTGTATATGGAAAGCAAAATGAAAAGCAGCGTAAGTGCATAGCCATACACAAAAGAGTGTAAAGCGAAAAACGTGCAAAGCTGTTTTTGGGTTTTCAAAAGGTTTTGCTCTTTTTTGGTAATTTCAAAACGTTTTGGTCTTTTTTTGTGGATTTTCAAAAACGTTTAGTAAGAGCAGAAAATTTCGAAGGCACGTTCTACGTAAAAAAGTAAGTGCGAACGGAGTCCGAAAAACGAACCTTAGGTTTGAGCTTCCTACCGCGTTGATTGAGAGTAGGGCGGGTAGGAGTGCTGTCGGTTGTGGTTGTCGGTTCTGCTAGAGCGGACTGACTCGTCTGAGGTTGCGGTGCCAGCTGTGATGGCACAGGCTGTGAAGGTGCTTGTTGCACCAAAGAGTCAGACTTGTCGAAGAATGCTGGCTTGAGTCGATCAATGGTGATCGTCTCAGTGGTGTTGCGTCGTGGCTTGCTTATGTCGGGATCAGCTTGTTGGGCAGCAGCCATAGCGGCTAGATCAATGTTGGTGCCAGGCGATAAGCTGATCTGCTGAATGCGTGAAAGCGCATCCGCGACGGGATTGAGAGCACCTGAGACATGACGTACGTCTGTCGTAAACTGAGAAACGTAGTCTAGGTGTCTAGTTTCCCGCGGCGAGTACTTGTCTGTTGCGCCATTGATTGCGTAGATCAATGGCTTGTGGTCGGTGAAGACGGTGAAATGTCGACCTTCGAGGTAGTGACGGAAATGTCGGATACCTAGGTAGATAGCTAACAGTTCCCTACCGAAGGTGCTGTAACGCGATTCGGCAGGTTGTAAACGTTTCGAGAAGAAACCTAGAGGTATCCATCGATGGTCGATGAGTTGCTGAAGAACTGCACCGACGGCAGTGTCGGATGCGTCAGTTGTCAGAGAGAGTGATGCAGACGTGTCTGGATGGGCGAGAAGCGCTATGTTGGAGATAGCGTCTTTAAGCTTCTCGAAAGACAATTTAGCGTCGTCTGTAAAGTGAAAAGACCGCTGTTTACCGCGGAGCAAGTCAGTCAATGGTTGGACAAGGCTCGCGCAGTTAGGGATAAAGCGTCTATAATAGTTAACCAGGCCAAGGAATCGGCGTAACTGCTTGAAGGAACTGGGAGCAGGATAGTCCTTCAGTGCCTGGATTTTGTCTGGCAGAGCTTCGATACCAGAGGCAGATATGCGGTGGCCAAGGAAGTCGATGGAGCTTTGGCCAAGCTCGCATTTATCGGGGTTGACGGTAACCCCATGCTGCGTTAAGCGTTGGAAGAGAGCGTCGAGTTGATGAAGATGTTCTTCATCAGAAGAGCTCGCGATAAGAATGTCATCTAGATAAGGATAAACGCCTTCGAGTCCTCGCGTTACCTCATGAATGAAACGCTGAAAAGTTTGGGCAGCGTTGCTGAGGCCGAAAGGCATTCTGAGGTACTCGAATAGACCGAATGGCGTGATGACTGCTGTTTTAGCAATGTCATCTGGCGCGACAGGTATCTGGTGGTAGGCACGAACTAAGTCGACTTTGCTGAAGATAGACTTGCCAGCTAGAGCTGAGGTCAAGTCGTGCATGTGCGGGATAGGGTATTTATCCGGGACGGTAACTTTGTTAAGTGCCCTGTAGTCACCACAAGGGCGCCAGTCACCGGATTGCTTCGGCACCATGTGTAATGGTGATGCCCATGGACTTTTGGACGGGCGGATGATTTCCAGTTCGAGCATTTGCTCGAATTCCGCCTTAGCAGCTTTGAGTTTGTCCGGGGCTAGTCGGCGAGGGCGGGCCGAAACAGGTGGGCCCTTAGTGCAAATGTGATGCACGACGTTTGACGTCACAGTCGGCAAGTCGTTCAGGGCGCGAACGAGTTTAGGGTGCTTGCTGAAAAGTTCTAGAAAAGACTGTGAAGCTTGAGGTAGGACACGAATGGGAGTGATAGCAGCCACCTTGGCGCTGGTCCCGATAACACTGAGCTGTGTCCTGGAGTCGATAAGCTTCTTCCTTTTAGCGTCGACGATGAGGTCGAAGCGTTGAAGAAAGTCTATGCCTATGATGGCGAAAGGCACAGCAGCGATTATGAAAGGCCAGCGAAAGGTTCGCCGGAGGCCTAAGTTGAGCGTTAGCAGCTTTTCGCCGAAAGTTGCGATTGGTGTGCCATTGGCGGCACGCAGCTTGGTCGGCGATGGTGAGACGACCTCATCTGAGCTACGGGGTATAACGCTAACTTCGGCATCAGTGTCGACTAGAAACGCGGTGCCGGAAGTTAAATCCCTAACACGGATGAGGCGACTTTGGTGTTGGCCGGTCGCGTCCGTCGCCGTTACGGACCGGCCGCGAAGTTTTCCCTGCTTTTCGTCGAAGTTGCAAGGCTTTACACATTTACGAGCTGCGGTACCAAAACGCTGATGGTACCAACAGTTAGCTTGCCTGTTGCTAGACTGAGAACGTTTGCAGGGCGATTTTGAGCGGCTAGGACGACGACGGGTCATAGTAAGCTGTTGCACCTGGCGACTAAGTGTCGCAACTTGTGCTTGCAGGGCTTCTATGGTTGACTGTAAGCCAGTGATAGAAGTGACCTGGGACGCGATGGCATGGACCTTGCTGGCGTTGGCCTGTGACTGTGATCGTTCAATAACTCGATCCGCTAAATCTGCTAGTTGAGTGAGGGGAACGGAGCTCACTGTAGCGAGAATCGCTTGTGTGTTTTCCGGTAGCCGTTGTAGCCATAGTTCGCGAAGTAAAGTCTCATCCATGGTTGAAGAACCAAGGAGTTGCTGCATCTCTCGTAGCAGGGTTGAGGGTAGTTTGTCGCCCAGTTGCAGATCCCTGAAAAGTTGCTGCAAGCGAACTTTCTCAGAGGGCATAACACGCTTAATCGTGGCCTCTTTGAGAGCCTCATAGCGGTTTTCGGTCTGAGAAATGATGACGTCACGAACCTGCATTGATATCTCCTTGGGGAGATAGGACAGGAGCTTGCAATACTTCGCGTAGTCGGAAGTGATTCTGTGGTTATAAAACTCAGCCTCCAGATGAGCGAACCACAAAACAGGATCCATGTCCCAAAAAGGTGGAACTGAGAGAGATACAACGCTAAGCATAGACTCTACCTTAGGTTCTACAGAATCCATGGCTTAAACAATGAGGCAAAAAATAGGCTACCGTATGCAAAAATAAAACCGGAAAATATGAAAAATAAATGGAACGAGCTCACCAGAGAAAAGTTCCAAATATCCGGCGCGGAGGTTGATCCGGATTCGGGGTCACCAATTTAGAGGGTTGCCTATTCCGGGAGCCCAGAGAGCGATTCCAGAAGACAGATCGAGTTGCAGGGAAACTTTTATTGGTTCAGCAAAAGATTCCCTGTTAGCTAGCTATAAACGAACGACACCGTGGACGCTCTAGCTAGGGAAACGGATCAAGCACAGCACACAGAGCAGTCGCGCGTTGCAACCGAAGCGAGCGCCAAGCAAAAAATGGCGATGAGCAAGTAAAGCATTCGAACTCAGCAATCAGTTCAACAAACCACACCGGTTGCCTAGGTGTACAATGAAATAATTTTGGTTAGAATTTTACACAGGCAAACCGGGGAATCTCCAGACTGCTACACTCACATCCGCCACGGCACAGTGTGGTTAAACGGATATTTGTGGACTTTTATAGGGAGAACGCTTGCCAGACGAAATCCCACCACATCCAGGAACACTGCCGCCTAATCAATTGCTGGAACAGGATTAACCGAAACCACCCAGCTTCAACTACCAAAAGGTTTCTCGGCTAGCCAGCCGTTTGCCAGACTAGAAGCCACCGCGACCTGGAATACTGCCGTAAATCCTTTTGAACACTAAGGGGCAACTATCAAAGCAGCTAGCCGATTGATTTCACTCGGTCTTTGACAGTCAAATGGCTTCGCATTTTATCCGTTGCCTAACCAGATACACTGCCCAAGGCTGCCACATTCGTGGAGGCCGGTCGAAGGTGGGATTGGCACGATTAGTAGTATTGTTGAGTGTCCGGTTGATTAAAACTTTCAAAGTTTCTGTTTTCTGTATTTGCGAATCATGTATAATTTTCAGGCGTCCAGCTATCCACACTGGACAACGGTTGTGGTGTTGCGTGCAGTGGAACTTTCTTGGTGTACGGCAGTGCTCCAGGCAGTTCCTTGTCGGTGGTTGCTTCCTTACTCAGACAAAAACCTCATACCTTCGTCCCATCCCGGATCTTCAAGCAGTTTCGGACCTCGAATAAAAGGGAATATGAAGGACTATAGTGCGTAGATTGTGCGCTATATATTCGGTACGAGACTAAACGACAAACCAAGATCGTACGGAGCACATTAAAATAAGTTAAGGTAACGGTTTATTGAAATGGAGGTGCTAGGTATGGATAAAATTAGGGCACTAACGGAAAGCTAGCTAGGTAAGATGTATTTGAGCGTCGAATGCGTAGACGGGACGTCGTTTGCAGTAGGTCCGCGCGCACCCATGGCACATATCTTGTGTTACAAACAAATGGAAACGATGTGCTGATAAGTAAATTGCTTACTTGCCCAACGCATAGGAAAACTATAATTTTAACATATTTTAGAACAACATAAACGGTCAACTGTAAACCTTTTGCTCACTGCAAAGCCAGCAACTGGAAGGGAAACCGTAGGTATCTCTTCGGTCTACGTGTGAACTGTACTTCGCGCGCTAGCCTTCTGCGAGACCAGGTGGAGCAATTCGATGCAGCTGCTGGGGGAAAACCAGGGGATGGAATCTTAGCCGGTTCGCAATTGTGTCCTCGCTAACGGTGTCAAAAACATCGTCAAATGTTTGCAATTTCATGTGTGTCAAAGATTCCCTACAGGCTCGTCATCTAAGCCGCTTCATACATAGCAGATAAACGGAAACAAAAGCAGTGGCGGTGGTGGTAAAGGCAAAAGTAAATGACACTTACCGGATGACGCTGGCTTCAGAAAACGCAATCTTTTATGCGTTTACAAAACGTTTCTTTCTTTTCTGCGTTTTCATAACGTTTTGCGTTTTTTGGATGTTCAAATACTTTGGTTCGTTTTTAGCGTCTTCAAAAGCTTTTGCCGATGTTTTTTGGTTTTCATACGGTGTTTTACAATAGGAAGAAAGAAAGCTAGAAAAGAAAGGTAAAAGAAATACTAATCCTCTAATCGCGCTGGCCATTGAACGCGCTTGCCCAGCATAGTCCACTTGTGCGGATCGGAGGAAGGCGTCATCTTAGATGTTCTATTGGATCGCAAAGTTGTAGGAAACGCTGAAGACCTGACGGTTGTTTTGATGGGAAGCGGCGTAGCTGTAGTGAAAGACCTGGAGAGGGTGTGACGTTTGTGGTCAGGGAGGTTGGAAGCAGGCTAGTCTTTCCTGCTAAACTGAAATGATTCGTCAGGAGACAAGCAAGTGTCTGCATTGAGCTCGAGTTCTACGTGGGCAAACTAGGGACTGTCAATCGTAACGACTTTACGTCTGCTACAAAGACCTTTTATGATGACGTCCTCCTTACGCTGCAAAGCATTAAAAGGACCTACTTACATTTACTCTAGTGCTTTGTGAGGCTATTGGGACTGAGAAAAACAAACGGATAGTGCCGTAGGTCTTGTATAACACAAGATTTACCTCGTTGTCACTACAGGACAACCAAAGGAAGACCGAAGCAACAGGCGCATCCTCACGCATTGTTAAAGCCGCATGGTATAACATTTAATGAATGACAAAATGATGCACATTGTGCAGCGAGGATTACGCTGGAATTGTCATTTGAAGGCTTTGCCAAAGAGCAGTGGCACACTCTTTTGTAAAATGCCAGGGAGCGAGCTGGGCTACGTCATGAGCAAGTGAGGAAAACGTTTCAGAGAGTAAGAGAAAAATGCATATTTATAGAGGCGAAGTTTGAAAGCGCCTCTGCTTTGTTAACCTGAAGAAGATTGAGTGCAGGAGGAGATAAGTAATTTCTAAGGATAAGTGGACAACGGATTTGCTAAATGTAGGCATAGGTTAAAGTTGAGGATCCAGCGGGAGTGAACCTGGATACCTTGATATTAGGGTCAACGGCCAACTACTGTGCAGAAGCCTTTCCGCAAAAAGATGTAAAGTCCAGTCAGGATAAGGAATATGACAAGAGAGCAGTTATGGGAGAGAAATGCGGCAGAATACCGTGGCAGAGGCTTTTCGGCAGCCATGAGATAAGAAGGAGAGTTCCGGAGATAAGGTTTGTAGCAACAAGTTGAAGACACGCCTTCTTTTTTCCTTGGGGTTGGATGAGATCTGATGAGAGGGGCACTTATAGGTTGTCAGGTCCATTTTCTTACGGCTCGTCTGCACTTGGTTAATGATCGAAATGATAAAAATACGACTGACGGTGAGACACCTATTAAGCGACGGACAGAATGGGATTGCGTTATCTGATGCCCGTACAGCTTGTGGCAGCCCGCTCCACACATACCCGTATCTGTGGAGTTAGGCGTCTGCCGTGTACTACTGTATGCTTTTGGCAGGATAAGGAAGTGTGGGCATTACGAAGAGGATACAGTATGTTAAACGATAATAGGAAGGGATTTAGTGAGTTTTCGAGTGGAGAATTGATAGGCGGATATGGGAAGACGAGGTCAGTTTTTAGTCTTTGTTTCCATAAAGGTTATAGCGCGATTTCGATGCATCGACCGCGATAATTGAGAGTGTGGTGGCCTAGAAGACGTTCGGTGAAAGATCCTTGGACCCTTTTACTTGTGTCACGTTTGTTGGAGTTGGTAAATACAATGAAGTAGTATTCCAGCAGTCGGGCGTAGGTTTTGTATATTGAAAGGCTAGGTTCTTGCAATGGCTTGGATTGGAATATGTAGCTTATGGGGAAGCGTGCCTTTGCCGAGTAATGGCTCACTTGTGCTGCGAAGTTCAACGAAGTATGGAAATGTACTAGTAGGTCCCGAGCTGTGAGGCTATTATCAAGCAGTGTGGCATAAAGCACTAAGGTTGTAGGCAGCACAACACGTAGGTATGCCAAAACATGGCATTTTGCCGAGCGGGAATGCCAGCTTCCAAGTGTTGCAGAGAACATCCAGAAACCTGAGGTCCATTTGAATCTGGGGAAGACCGGCTTGCATGGTTGCTTGATGAGTGGAGCACAATATTTTGATGTCATCGGCAAACGGGTAGGACTTGCTACACTGTATCACCCCAAAAAAATCATTGATATATAGCGAGAATATTAGTGGGCCTAGTACTGAACCCTGAAAAACACCGCTTGTGACTGGGTTGGTGGTGACATTTACTCGCCCACCTTTACTGCTTGCCTGCGCGATGAGGGAGGTGATTGGAAATATATGAACAGTCGATCTGAGACTACGTTTGCTTCAAGCAATAATAATAGTTCCCCATGTTGTACTCTGTCCAAAACATTTTTCCTGGCAAGGAAGATTATAACTAAACACATAAATAAATAGGTTTATTATCCATGAAAAGAGACACCAATACAGGCCTAATCAAGTGGCTGTCAGAGCCACAGAAACATACTAAGCGTATATAGACCATATAGATAAGTATTTTCAAAATACATGTTTGAATAACTGGTAAGTAGTTTACTAAATAAATAATGTATTTTAAAATATTTCGAGACGCACCACTTTTGGCATGAGCAAGAGGTTACGAAGGATTGTTCCGCGGCAGGCACGTTGCAGTGCACGGAATACGCCGTTTGCACAATATACAGAGGCTACCGAACTGGCGAATGCACTGGTCAGGAACGGAATCTTTAATAATGTGGCGAAAGTGTGGGTTCAAGGATGTGCAACAGCGTAATAGATAGAGTGGAACCGGATGACAGAAACAGGGAAATACCTTTGAGCGTCCATATCCAATATACACTAAAATAATGGGTGAGGTCGCTCTGGCAACTTACCAGTGTGATGTTTTGGGGCAGTGACTTTATTCTGTCGCGAGTCACATCCACTACGTTGCAGTGTTGATAAAGGGACATTTTTGACTTTTATAAGGAGAACGCTTGCCAGGCAAAAACCCAACACGTCTTGAAACCATGCCGTCAATCCGTTTGAATGGTACTGTATAAGTGAGAATGTGTCTTACTGACCGAATGTACGCTCGGCCATTCGCAGTCGTGTGAGCTTCATTTCGCTACGCTGGTTAACCGGGTTGCCTAGTCTAGGTCCGCCATTCAGCTTTGAAACCGGTTAAGGGATCAAATGTTCAGCAAGGTCGTGTGACTGTTTGCGCAAGCGTGTAAGCATTTCTTAGTAATGGAATGTGGCTTTCCCTTCATGGTATACTGGTCCTGGCCTGATGGTTCGTGTCCAGGTATTCACATTGTACATGTCAGTTGGAGAGTATAGTTGATCCTTGTGGTTACACTTGTCCCATCGGACGAAAATGCGATTCCTCATGCAAGTGCAGGATCCACAGGAAGTTCACTTTAAGACTTTCAGACCATGAGTGGAATACCAGAGTACTAAAGCCGAATCCCTGAGTTCCTGCCACGTAACAGTGCGGATGTTTCACAGAAGGGGAGCAAAGCTCCTCCACAAGTGTTGTTGTCAAGTGAAATTTTCTTTATGTTCAGTATTGGCTCCACGATATGCCATCAAAAAAGCTCCAGGTAAGAGAAGTAGTAAAATGTTCTTGCAGGGATGTAAGGCCCCTAACCCAATTATATGAACACCAGTGAAAGGCAGTAATGCTGTCTAAGTCAAGTAAAGTACTTGTGAGAGAAACATCTAATTTCATAATGAAGCAGACGATCCGTGTAAAGAGAAATCCAGTGAGTAAGCTGTGGAAGTGTGATGGCGGGGAAGTTAATCCATTTGTTTAGACACCGTGCGTGTGGCATCTCTCCAAGTTGCCAAAAGGATGATCTGTTTGGAAGGTAATTGGAATCATCGGAATGCTAATTTGCTGCTGACGTCCCAGAGAAGACATCATTTGTTTCAAATGAGCTGGCTGGATCAGTCATTGCCAGTCGATGAACCGTCATGCGCCAGCCGCTGTACTTGTGGAAATCTCATAAAAACAAGCAGCCAATAAGAGGCAACTAAGCAGACACGCAGACAAGAATAAAACGTTAAAGACGATTAAAATGGTGATTGCATACACTGGTACATAGTTCCTCCTAATATGTACCTTTGCTCAGTATATACGATTTAAGGTGCTTTCTTGCAGCAAGTCTCGGGTGTGACGCAGTCTACAACTAAAGCGCACGAAGAAGGTTCTGTGAAGCTCGTGATCTAAAGAGAGATAAGCTTGTGCACATCGTTCATCGAAAAGTACGCGTATTGGAAAGGTGCATGAATAAAGTGCTGAAATGGCGAAGCTAAGCTTCAATTATTCTTGGTGAACACCATCAGGAAAAGAGTAGCAGCTTAGGTGAAGCTGAAATCGCAAGCATAATGGGCATGTCTTTTGGAGTCAGATAAACGTGTGACACGAAAACAATGTAAACTCTATGTGTGTTCGTTAGAGACATGCTGAGTGGGATTTCGAATAGTTCAGGAGTGCGATCTCCATTATTCCGCGCACGATTGAACTTGACAGAATGATTGATAAACCCTGTTGGACGAATGGGTGAGCTTTGGTTCATATGCCTTTGTGTTCACAGAGTTCACTTATCGGGATCTTGTCAGTGTTTGGCAGTAGGCAGTGAATATATTTTGGTTGCAAGTCACGTCCGCCAAGGCTCAGCGTTGTCAAACAGGCACATGTCTTTTTATTGGGAGACCGGGTGCCAGCCAAAAATCCACCACTTCCTGAAACAGTGCCGTTGACCAAGAGTGAAATAGCAATGCGCCATTGGCAATGGCACGTTACGGTCGGTTTTCCACGTGCCTAATCACACTCGGTACACCCGCTTTTCCATCGGCTGAGCGCCACTTAGTCAGGATACACCATTAATGGTTGGAACTGGCGGTGCTTGACGGAATAGGGCTATGTAAATTAACTTGCGGTTTGCAGGTGAGCAATAACCTCAGATCGTTGAGGGTCGGATATGTCATACGTAGTGTAACCGTCTAAGCAGACAACCTCCGGGCCGGGTAGGATTCGCAGACAGATCCAGGAGGAAGGAGCATTGCAGTTAAGTGGAACATATTTGGGGTGATAAAGCTTTTTGTGAGGTGTTACAGACGTAAGTGGTTTTGCTTCCAATTGTTCAGGCCAGCAACAAACACCGAGCAAGTGGCTTGTGGTAGGTTCCGGAATGGCCAAAGCAATATTCTGGTAAAGATCACTGCCGCCGTATTATAAAAGGCATAAGCTCATGGGCTGACACACTGGCTAGGTGGGTAAGGTATCCATAGTATAGTAGCGCCATAGTTAAAGATTCTGATATTGTAAAGGCAGCAATCCACAGTGCTTGTTTAATATCAACCTGTGCATTCACACGGTTAACAAACTTGATTTGACAAGTCTGACAAGATGTGGATGTTAGAAATTCGCAAGGTCTATTTATAAGGTTGCGACTAAGTAGGAAGTTCGGTACGTTTACTTTAACTATGCTTTACATCAACCTCGAAGCAATAGACTTGTGGCTGATGGTACGGTAATATTCTACGTTTTGCCAGCTACCTTATTTTTGTCTAGGGATTACTAGGTAATGCTTCCACTTGGTTGGATATACTCCGTAGTGCATTGAGGTTATAAATAAATTAATAAGTCGAGAGGAATGTCTTGGCAGACGAGTATGTTGGGCGGAGCCTGGGATACTAGTCGGTAAGCAATGCCACGTAAGACGTGTCAAATACGACAGTATAGAAATCGGAGGCGACTGAACCTAACGTATATTGTACAGGCTACAAGAATAGGAAGCGAATCAGACAGAGCGAGAAACGTGCAGCGAGGTACTCACCAAAACGGTTTGTGACAACGGACGTGCAGTCAGTAAAACAAGTGGACGTTCGAAGGTTAAAACAACCATAAAATCCAGTGTTACAAGATACTGAAAGAGCATGTTTTCCGGTGCACTACAAGTATCAGGAGTGCGGCTGGGAGACCATCAGGGCCAGGGTGTAGTGACAGCTGGAGTGATCTCATTACTCGGGGTAGAGAAGATAAGTCGGAGATAAATAAGTCTAGCGCGTTGCGGGTAAGTTTAGGTATAACATTTGGCAAAAGCACGTTGATGTCATTAAAGGAATAGCAGAGGTAGATATTGTGAAGCCCAGATGTTTTTATTGGGGCACTATATAAGTACCCATTGGAGAGTCTCAAACTGGCGATGGCCGTTTACTGTACGCTTGTTTCTATGCTTCTGTAGCTGAGTGAGGGACTTGCTTTTATTGTTTATGTTATGGGCAGTGCGCCCCTCAGCTTGTCTAATCAGCACCTGGGAGTGTTGTCAGTTGTTTATGACTTTGTTCATGCAAACATGAAGGTGGAAATCAATAGTCTTCGGGTATTGGTGACGCGTTTTTTGAGCTTCATCAGCACCCGCTTTAGAAGGGATAAACGCTTTGTCCTTTTCCGCTAGTGACTGTTCATTACTGGAGCGATCCCGTCTAAACACTTGTTGCTGTTGTTGTGCAGATCACGGGTGATGGTGTCCACATCCTTGGCGTAAAAATAGCATCAGAATTGGATGACTAGATAAGAATAGAAAAGCTATCCCCGTTAATGCATCTAAACGTCCGAATTACCAACTAGACTGGTTGAAAAATGGAGGGTGGTAGAAAGCGTAAATGATAGATGAACTATCTTGCGGTCGCTTCATGGGCTGTTGTATTTTACTCTAGTGACAGAATCTGAGGTGCCGAGCGTATAAAGGAAGTCGAATGATACAGAGCTTATTCGGAACATAGACTTGTTGGAACCAGTTGTTCGCAAATATGGTATCAACAAAACCCTTGTGTCTGAGGGGTACACTCTGGTCATTCCAAGAGATAGGTGACGTAATATAGTCACCGCCCATCATCTTTTAGCGTGGGAATTTGTAGCAACATTAGCCTAAAGGTTTGTGCGTTCGGTAAGCTTAGCAATAGATGTTTGTGTGGGTTGTGTATGCAACCACTTTGGAGGTCAAGCGTACCCTCATTTCATCGGGATCCAGATTGAATCCACATGGTCACCAATTGGTAACAGCTCAAATTCACAAAAGGAAGTCATCCCGTACGTACATACAGCATCCACCTCCGCGTTAGTTAGAACCTCCATTGTAGAACGTGCTGTACCCGGGGATATTTAGAGCGTTGTCAGGGGTGCGTAAAGAGTTACAAGTTTTAGTGATCAGAACAAGTTGTATGAAGAAGAAGGAATAGACTGTTGTAGTTCAGTTTATGCTTGATGGACCTTGCCTCGATAAGGAGCATGTTGCAAATTAGACTGCATGAGTCCTTAGAGAGAATGAAGTCGAGGACGTGGGTAGTAGCTCTGCGTGCCAGAACGGTGTTGTCAGTAAAGAGCGCAACGGATGTCTCACGTGCTGGTAGACACAATTTGCGGTTTGCGCCTCACCACGGTCTGGAAGATGCACTGAGGCGTCTGGCAGTAAGTGTTATCGTGAGCCCATAGGTCTTCCGCTGGCAAGTTGTTAGAGGAATACAGGAGAAAACAGTTTGGTAACATACCGGGTCTAAGGTCTCATTCCTACGCGCGTAACAATTTGGACTGACACATAAGGAGTTTGCTGTAGTATAAGCAGTAGCATTGTAGTAGGCGTGAAGGTCAAGCAGTAAGCTACTGGCAGCTCCTCTGCAGGGTTGGTTTAGTGGCAGTAAGGCGAAGGTTGGGTGTAAATTAAGTTCCTATGTTAGACGGAGTGTGGATAGTTGGAACAACGCAAAGGGGGAAGACTGGTTCGTAAATACGCTGACTGAGAAAGCGGATCGCTATATGGAGACAGCAAATGCGGCTTAACGTGGGCAACTTGCACGTCCTTGGGAGAAAAGGGGGCTCCGTGAACTTAGCGGGAGCGTTGTGCTTCCCAGCTGCAAGCCTCGCACGTGTAGGTTTATAAGATGACAAGTTTTGGTATTGATGAATCTTTGCCATAGACATGTTAATAGTGTAAAAACGACCCCATCAAAAGAAGCCTTATGGCTGGCTTTGCAATCATATTCTCGCTACAGCTGTAGTATATAAATCCCATGCTCGTCACAACGTTGACACCCCGTCTCGCTCTTTCACCCAGCTGTTTCTCAAGCATCCACGTACTGAATATTTTGCGTTATTATTTTCATGGGTCTCAAACACGGCTTAGTAACTCCACTGGCTCTCTTACATATTCGAAAGATAGGCTCTACCATTGTCAACCCACCGCTTAACCTATGTCTTAAGCGCATTTTAAACCTTACTATGTGCTTCTGACTCCCCTAACCTATTTACGGGCTAACGCCTGCTACTTCCAGTTCCTACACGGGACAGCTTTTGCGTACGCTAGTTCACTTCGGACAGCATTCGTCTAGCACATTCAGCAAATACCGGGGCTCGTGCTTGCACACGAAATTACAGATATGATATATAACCTGTTCGGTCATTCCATTGCTTTTAACCAGCACAAGGTTACCATAAATTTTATATTTATACATTAACATAGTCCTATGCAATTTCCTTGGCAGTTTTCTCGGCCCGTTTTTCTTTGTTCCCTTGTACTAAAGAAAAACATTACCTGCACGCAACACCTCATAGGACGTACCTGCGCTGCTCACCTGGACATGGCATCAACACAGAACAAAGAAATCACGCACTTCGCAATCCTGATGCCCTAAAGGACCCTAGCAAACAAATCAAATCAATACAAGTCACCTGAGTTATCCGACTTCAACAGCTCCAACCGCCTGCAGTCGACTCCGAAGAAGACTACACAAACCTGGGAAACAAATTGGCGAAACCTGACTGCGAATATTCGCGAAGGTAAGTGGTCAGATGCAACCTTCTCAATGTTGTATCTTCAATCGGCAGTGTTCCAGGACGTGGTGGGTTTACGTCTGGCAAGCGTTTTGTCTACAAAAAGCCACAATTGTCTGCTTCACAACACTGCGACCTGGCGGATGTGACTCGCCACTCAATAAATGCACTACCCCAATCACACATTTGCAAGTTGACCGATACCACATGTACAAATTCTATGCATATATCTGCTTTAGTGCGAACACGCCTACACATTTGATCAGTTACATGCCCCTATTCTTTAATACTTTTGCAGCTTCTCCATCATGCTTCGCACACCTGACTCGCCCTGTGCGCACAACTCCTCGGACTAGTACCTCAACAACATACGCCACATTAGTGATTTGATTCTTATCCCTACATCTCGCATTCTGTGGACATACACTTCGTACAACCTTTGGGCCATACGCAACTACACTACTGACTTCATCTGTACTACTCCCGCTCCTGCTGCTGCTAATCATGCCACCATGTACAATATTACAATGTGCTGATCATGCCCACAAAACGTGCCTCACTTTGTCGAGAATAAAACATTTATTTACTTTTCATTTATGTCAGCAACTTAAACGGATATCTCGCTGCAGTACAACCATAGTGGGGTATGGGAAATAGAATAACACAAGGGCGAAAAGTGGGATATACCGGAAAATCTTATCGCACTAAGCCAACATTCGTAGCAAAGGCGTCTACACGTCATGTAGACAAAATACCGTCGTACACACCTGGATATCGTACAAAGATAAAGCGGCATCGCCAAAGAAGCTACCTCACCGAATTCAATGCTCCGTGTCATGATTAGTTGTTACTTAGCAGGTAACTCAAAAACAAACATACTGTGAACAGCCAATTCGATAAGGAGGCGGCAGGAGATGCGCCACTGTGCAGAGTGCAAGCAACGTCCTTGCCATAATAACATGATGCCATAAAACATAAACAGTAATATGAGCGAAAGAATTGGAACTTAATGACCACCATGCCCTAAGCAACCCATCAGGGCCAAGGCGTCTAAACTTTGCGAAGTAAACATGACGTCACAAAGAGCTGGCTATCGTGCAAAGATCACGCGGCATCAGAAAAGCAGCTACCATGCCGCGTTCAGTACACAGTGCCATAATTAGCCGTGACAGAACGGATAAAGCAGCACCAAACATACGAACAGTTTGAGCAGGATGCCTTTTCAGTAAGTTGAACTTGACGCTTCCTGCAACCACAAAAGTGTCCGGTAATAATTGAGACGAAAGAAGGTCCTTCAGGTTGTCGTAGGATAACTTTGACGGGGGCTAAGGAAAAGACAGCTTTTTCAGAAGTGAATATGCCTCTCAACCAACAACAGTTAAAAAGTAAACGCTTTTTAAGTCTCCGCAAAGGTCACATTTAGTGAGCAACCATAGCTCGAACCCTTCCATATCTCCTTTTAGATCCCGTGGATACGCATTTGTGCTTAAGGTTTCAATAGTTAAATACATTTTGAAATAAACACCGTCCACGACACCAATTATAGTAGGTCTGCAATCAAAATATAATTAGGTTGAAACCTAGCTCGTCTCTACTGGTAGTAAGAACACCCGAATCGGAATTCGATTTTCGCGGGTACCTATTCTAAGCCCGTTGTTGAGACAGAATATCTATGATCCATTACTGAATGTTCTATGTGCAACCAGCACACAGACATCATCGGGACGCAGTGATATTGTGAAGCAGCAAATCGTGGCCTAGGTTTGGGCCTGACGTTTTGCCTCGGATTTAGGCTTAGCCATTTGTACCGATAAAACCAGTAGCACATTTGCCTTGACTACGGCTCCATATAACTTAAACTCGGCGTCTTCGTAGTGGTTAACCGTAGTCAGGTTCAACGAATGTGAAGCGGTTGCGGCACGACTTCGTTCATCCGTGTCAGCAATTGAGCTAGAAGTACGTGCTGTAAAACCTAGCATTGATAGCAAGACAGTAGCGTGATTTGTCTCGGTTTGGGTATGAGAAGAGCGCAAACGGAGCGCAGGCAATCAATCAGCAAGACGCCTTTTGCTTATCTTAATACAGAAGAGTTGGCAAAACAAACCGAGCCCCAGGGTGGTGGCACGCAGGGGAATTTAAACAAATCATAACCTCATCTCTTGCCTTAGGTAAGATATCAAAAATGTGCAGCTTTAGTCCATGCAAATAATCTTTACACAAATAGTTAAAAACATGTTTGCTGGAAGTAAAAGCATAGGCATCTGAATCGACAAAAAACAAACGGACGACATTCGGTAAAAATGCGTAGTAAGTCCCTACAGAACAACATGGGCGATGCACAACGATAGCTTGTATAATAGCCATAAAACCAAAAAAGCTGCACCTCATTAGTTCATTGACAGTTAATTAACACTAGTACCATGTTAAGGCAACCAAACCAGATTGCCATTAAGCACTTTTATTTCAGTGTGTTATAAACGTCGTGTGCTTTTTAATAACCCACAATTCCTTTTAAAAGCACTTTGTCTTTGTGCACATACACCGATGTTCTCATTATTCACAGTTGTTTTCGTGCTAACCTCCAGCTATCGTTATATTTGCAGGCCTCCGGATAAGATTTTGTCAACAGCAATGAGTTTCGGATGATGAACGTGGATCTACTGAAGCAAAATATGAAGGCCGACCGAGTATGGCGTACCTATGGTCGTGGGTTTCGGCGGCGTACTTAACAAAAACCCCTGTGGGGCTGAAGTGCATAGGAGATACCTCGCCGGCCGCTGCTCGACTTCATCAGCAACACTTAGTAAGGTCGGAGCTGACTTAGACATCAAGGCGAGCTTGACTGATTTGTCACTGCTGCCGATAGAAGAACCGGCCTGAGATGAGTGAAACGATGACGAAGACATGCACCGAAAATGATTACCCTAAAGACACGGAAGAGGAAATGAAAAGGCAAAGAGAAAAGGAAATGATAGTGATCTGCTAAACAAGTTCGCTGACAGCTTTCCTAATGCCTTGCTTAGGCGGCGCTGACGAATTACATTAACCACCTCATGTAGAGCGTTGTCCTCAACGCTTTCTGGAAAACCTGATCCGTGTCAACCTGCTGGTGCACACAAGACTGACGGGAGCTGTGAGATGTTTGGACGACGTCGCGAGAGGGAATGCTAGTGAGCTTCGTAGCAGCTGCAGGCATTTTTGGAGACTGGCCTTGGGTCGCAAATATATAGCAATCGTCCGGTTCATGGATTTTAGCTTCTCCTGTGACTGACCCGCAGAGTGCGTCGCGAAGAACTTGGTTACACTTAAAACATAAAGAAAGAAATAACGGCGATCAACAAGATATTTAGCACCTACTGACAAGCCGATACAAGTATCTGGCTGTATAACTACAATAGCTTATAAGCAGCTGCTCAGTGGTGTAATGTAGCATTGAAGGCGGAGAAATACGTTGAATTAATTACGGTTGGATAATGATGGCCACCAAGTTGGCTCACGTTTATTGCACCTACAAAAAGTAAATTCGCATAATGGTAAGCTATTGAAATGAAAGCAAGTGTGGTATAAAAACCGCTAAACCCTGCATTGAGCATACTTTGTACAAATAAGTATTGCTGGTAATGCTAAGGTTTCGTAAAGAAGCACATGGCGAATACTTTTGCACAACTGGTGCAAGTAGACGCAAATGGCATGTGCTTTTTTATAATAGTGTGCGCAACTATAGGAACCTGTTTGACCGATTGTGTCGGGGTGGAAAAGAAATAATTGCAGGTGGAGGAAAACGTGCTTCATGTTTAAGTCCAGTTACAGCCGGAATGATAAGACAATCCGGTGAAAATTCCCTCGTTCGCGCATTGCTAAACCGGGAATTGATAAGACTGCTTATATGTAAAAGTGCCTGAAAAAAGACCGCATCGCACCCTGTCCAAACAATTACCATCCACATTTTCATGGCCGGCAGTTCTTGTCTTGCCGGATTATATGAAGTAAGACAGAGAGAAGTTGACCTATACCACATTTACAAATTCTATGCATATATCTGCTTTAGTGCGAACACGCCTACATATTTGATCAGTTACATGCCACGATGCTGAATATTTTTGCAATTTCTTCCTATTGCTTCACTCACCTGACTAGCCCTGTGCACACACATCCTCGGAGTAGTTTCTCACCAACGTACTCCACATTAGTGCTCTGATTCTTATCTATACATCTCGCATTCTGTGGACATAGACCTTCTACCACCTTTGGGCCATGTGGGCCCACGCCACTGACTTCATCTGTACTACTCCCGCTCTTGATGCTGCTAACCACACTACCATGTACAATATTACAATAGGCTGATCATGCTTAAGAGGCGTGCCTCGCTTTGTCGAGAATAAAATATTTATGTATTTATTTAATTATTTTTAGATGGATATGCTAAGAGAAAAATAGGAGAACTGTACTCTGTTATGATACTACCAAGCTCATAAGAAGAAATAGAAAAACAAGCAGGAAGTTGAAGTTACAAGTCAATAGGAGAAAGGGAAGGTTTGGTTCTGCCATCCAAGCTCATTTAACTGACGCTCGGAACACTCAACCAAAGGCTACCTAACAACGTGCGCAAGACGCGCGTTCCAACGTTATGTGACACGGCGCGATAAGCGAGTTTCCGTCCTTACTCGGTAAGAATTCAGTTTGTGCAGCTGCAAAGGGGTTACCTCGGAAACTATTCAGCTTGGTAGGACTAAATAGCCAGGACATCTCTAGACCGATCTTATCAGTTGGGATACGATAAGCGAGTATCCTGTCTCCTCCAATGCTCTGTTAGTGCATTGAGTACATGCCTAAGCTAAAAAACGTTCAGAATAGATTTGCCCCAGTTTACCCTGCACTAGCCTTGTACCTACTAGCACAACAAGCTCCAGTTTTATTTTGTCTCTTACAAGACATGATGGGCAAGTCTGAATACAATATTCTAATTAATGTAGCACAAAACCTGAGAACAGCTTCACAAAATTGTCGGCCGTTATGACAACAAAGGAGCGGCGCGTTAACCACGTCATACAAAAATCGCAACATGCATCCCTCCTCCAATACTCTTCAGGTTAAAGCGTGGTGTAGACAATGCCTAGAGCAAACTGCTGGGTGGAACCAGGAAGTAGACGTTGACTAACTGCGTAGCGCGAGGAAAAACTAACCAATTGCAGCGAGATTGGACCTTGACGTAATACGACGGATTCCGTACCTCACTGACACCTTGTGCTAGACTGGTTAGTGTCTCCGGCCACATAATAGCGCATCCTACCAGATGGCTCAATGGTTAGTGGTCAGACAAATAAAGACGCCTGGTCTTCTAGGTTGTAGGGTTACAAAGGGTTAACCTCGATTTATGTAAATCGAAAAGATTGCCATCTCCGCAGTCTTGCAGAAAAGCTTTGCAGTCAAGGGCTTTGACGGATGGCCCCCAACAATATACCGTCTGGGTGCCCGGCAGCATCACAGTCCACATACAACCCCGCCGTCTTCCTCAAACATAAACTTCATCCTGTATCGGCTGCGGCGGAGATTAGCAACCGGTCACCTTATCTGCTACATACAGCAGAGCGGATGAGCAAATCCGGCTACTGCTGGCGCCTACTTTCTTTTCCACCTACCGCTTTTACCTCCATCTCGACCCCATTACTAATCTTTCGCCTTTAATGTCCAGCTCAAGTGACAGCAGCCATCTTCAGCCACATCACAACGCCCATCGGACGCCAGTTGGCAACAGCTCTTACGCGGTCACGCTGATCAGATTATTTGGCGGCGTTCGATGTACGCACACTAAGATACTTAGGCCAACTGACTGCACTTGCATGCACCTTAGACACACTGGGCATTGGCAGGTGTTCTGTGTCCGAATCTAGGATCAGTGCAACTACCGGGTTCGTTGAAGTAACTGCACCAGGCTTAACTACTCGTGATTGATTGCACACATCCAAAGACGCCGTTGCATCACCCACGGGCCAAGCTGACTTAGATATCATTCTAAGCTCAAACGCTAAGCCATCATTGGTTGATTGGCTTCAGGTGAACAGCAGTTTAAGTGCAGCTCGTATGCCGGCATCAGCTAAGTTTGCTTCACAATTAGTACAAAACGCCGTGTACCTGTGCTTTCCACCTATGTGCCCACCGACAGCAGTCCTACTGCTGTCAAGGAGACATTCACCCATACCCTAACTGCGCTGCTACTCAGTGCTGCCAGTTCAGATATTATGGAATTTTCAGGTGATATGAACGCCGAATCAGAGCGTATGAGCTCTGCAGAAGCGCAGCTGGGTGGTAATTATGGGCTTAACCCCGTAAGGCCTGACAAAGGCAAGCGCCTGTTGCAATTGTGTGCGGAGTATCAGTTGTTTCGAAGTAGCACTGCTTTTAGACAAACTGGACGACGAAGTGCCACTTGGCGGCCTCCTGTAGCTGACCAGCGATAGACACAAATTGACTACATTACCGTACGTTACGAGTAGCGTGATTTCATCCTAGATTGTCGCGCGGACTGGAATCCCCGTGTCGTCACTGATCATGCCCTAGTACGCTCTCATTTCACCATGCACTCTACTGCTAGACGCATCAAGCGTTTCCCACGAGTAGCAACCGTGTAATTGTCTTATCCCTCGGTCAGAATAGCCTATCTAGGCACACTGTGTACCGAACTTTCGCTTTATTGGCTTAAGGACGATTAGCTTAATTGCAGTAGACCTCGGCCAACCTGCACGACGCAGGAGCATCTGCTTGTGGCTCTACCCAGCATCACCGCATCAGTCACTGGATATCCGATTGGTTGGTGAACCTGTTGGAATCCAAAAGAGACCTCTCGGCTAGCTCGGAGCACTATGTGAACAGTCGGACTATCAGGCGCGCATTAAGCGGAGCATAGAGGCGAAGCATTGATCCTTATGGTCCAGCCTGGCACACGAAATGGAGGAGGCAGTGGCCCTCGGCAAGCACCGCAAGCCCTTCCAGTTGAGTTACACCACTGGTCCCAGGAAACCAGGTGTCACTGAGACGACCACAGACAGCGCGTATGCACCGCTACATAATAAGGAGCGCGTGTAGCTCTTCGGACGGAACAGTTTCAAGATCGCTTCAGCCGGTCCTTTCTTCCAAGACCTCTTCCCAATCAAGAGCTTGACGACGAGCTAATTGCGGTTAGTTCAGCTCCTCAGTCGGTGGCCGAGGTCCGAAATGTGATCACAGCCCCAATCACTTTCGTGCCGCTGGCTTGGATTTTCTTCCACCCGCACCATTTAAGGCTGAGGGTTTCGTTGCGCTTCATAGCACTGAGCACATTATTTGAACGCAGCTTGCAGGAAGAGAGCGCCCCGGATGACCTTAGCACATCTGTTATAGTGGCAATATACAAGAAATGCAGTCACACAGACGGCTCTAACCACGAGTAATAGCGTAACGTCAGCTGTGGCAAAATTACTGGTCTCCATTCTTGTTCGGTGCCGCACTGTGGAACGAGAAGCTTGAAATAGAGGTGCTGGCAATTTTCCGTCTAGGATGTGAGTGTTTGGACCATATATTTACTCTGCGGCAGGTGCTAGTGCAGCACCACGCATACCGCAGGCGGACAACAGCTTGTTCCATTATTTCAACCGTGCGTTCGCTTCAGTCGATCGCTCTATTCGGTTCTAAATACGTGCAAACAGGTGTTGCCACGAAATATGTGAACCTCCTACATGCGCTATACTCAAACACTACAGGCACGTCAGGGTTCACGGTGACCTGTTAGACAGCTATTGACCACAAGTAACGTTTGTCAGGGTTGCCCGATTTCACCACTTTTGTTCCGTTTCGTTGTGGACCCTAACATGGAGTGTTCTCGTGCTGAAGCTGGCAATGTAGCCATTAAGGTCCTACCTGGTGTACGCTTAGTTGCTATTGATTATGCGGACGATACCTTCATGCTTTTTGACGATGTTGCAGCGGCGTCATCAACCCCGATTAGCCTACTTAGAGTTGTCCCATTAGTTTGTTTGCGCTTCGTTCCTTCAAAGTGCAACGTGTTGCTGCAGGAGCATGAACTACTTGATGAGCCCTCGATCCTCACTGACGAAAGATTTGAGGTGGTTGATGAATTCACTCACGATGGCAGCTGCAAAATAGCCGCGTAGAATCTGAAGTCAATTCACTCATTACAAAGACCAGAACTGGTTTTCTTAGCGTGTGGCAGCTTTCGCGACGGAAGGGATTTCCGGCTGTCTGCACTGCCGTGTATAAAAGGCTATAGCGTGAGCATCCTGCGTTATGATAGTAAAACGGCTCTTCGTTCTGTAGGTTCGAGGCGATTTTATTTCTTTGATCCTCGTTGCCTGCAAAGCATTGCTGATGTCGGATGTCACCAGCATGTCCGCAACGATGATTTACGTAGGCAAGTACTTGATAGTGGTAATTCTGCTAGCACTCTGGAACCACAGGTAGCACGGAATAAGTCGCGTTGGCTTGGGCAAGTACTTGTGTGCCTGGTCACCGTATAACTATGAGTGCATTGTTTGGTTGGTCAGGTGCAGGGTGGCGCGAAACCCGGTGGACAGAGGTTGAATTAACAGCGTGAAACGACGTTCTCGACGACTAAACTGGGTACCAACGGTCTTCCTCACCTTCACGAATGGAGTCAACGTGACTTGCCGTTTTCTTCGCTCGAGATTTTACAGAATGTGGCTTTGCAGTCCGCACAGTGGCGCGTCTGCTGCCACCTCCGAGTCGGATTGCCGGTTTGAAGTAAGTTTGGTGCTGCTTTATCTGTTCTGTCACGGCTAATTATGACACGGTGCACTGAACGCGGCATGGTAGCTGCTTTTCTGATGCCGCATGATCTTTGCACGATAGCCAGCTCTTTGTGACGTCATGTTTACTTCGCAAAGTTTAGACGCCTTGGCCCTGATGGGTTACTTAGGGCATGGTGGTCATTAAGTCCCAATTTTTTCGCTCTTATTATCCTTTATGCCTTATGGCATCATGTTATTAATGCAACAATACAGCAGTTTAAATGTGCTGCTGGGTTCACTTGATTGTTTGGCTGATTTGACTAACAAACGCTGTTTGGAGCCAGAAGGTTCCCCCACCTTCTGGTTTAACTAGTTCATGGTTTATCCTACGCGTTTTCAGCATTAACTCCCAGCCACCAGTTCTATCCACTATATCCTACAGCTTGAAGTAGAAGGAAAGCAATAGCGAATGTACTTCAAGCTCCGGGGTAATTCACGCACACAAGATAGGGAAAGAAACTGCCCTAAAATGAACGCATCCAGTCTCCACCAAGCGCGGTTTGTCTAAACAAAAGGCGACGCTGCACGCGTATGCGCTTTTCTCTCTCGTCTAGAAAAGCACACCCATTTATGGTCGCCTTCAGCAATCTGCTGCGATAAAATGGTTCAAGCTTGTTGGTTTAGGTTAATCCCGTTCCAGCGAATATTGCGCCGGCGGTGTTTTAAAGCGTAGTGGATTTTAGCCTGGCAAGCGTTCTTCCATTAGAAAGCCACAGGTGTCTGCTTAACGACACTGCGGCATTGTGCATGTGACTCGCCACTAAACAAAGTTCCTGTCATTTCCCCTTCCGAAGGAACCTCTTCACAAACGCCCTTTAATCCGTAGAGTACAAATGATTTGTTCGTACGAATGCAGACATGCAAAAAGCTCAGGAATTCAGTCACTCTTCACAAGTTCACGCATTCGACACACTAACACACACTTACATACCTACAGACATATAAACCAAGTAAGTTACTGGTTATCATGATTTATTTTTAAACGGTTAATGTCCATAACTTTGCAGGCGTGCTCTGCACTGCCAGGAATAAAGCGTTTATTTATTTAGCTAGTTGGTATGGTGGGTCCATTAAAGCGACCGTGGCTTTCGTCGTCCAACCTCATACCTTACAGTAACTACTGTAAATAGATCAGTTGCAAAATTTGTTGGCGAATATTTGGCTCAGGGTACTTCCAAGGTCACTACGGCCAACCTACTCTGTGTAACTTTTAAGTAAACGCCGCGATATCAAGCACAAACCTGATCTACCCCTTAGGACACAAAAGTTCACAATTGAAACGAAGTATGATAACCAATTTCAACAAAACCTTGTCCGTTTTCGATGGAAGGCAAACTACAAAGATATATTACAGCATTATGGAAAATTTGCTTGATCGTTCGACGACAACTCAGGCTATGAGGGAGCACTTTTCTCATTTTCCTTCTCATTTGTAAACTTAACATTTATGTTGGTGAACCTCGAATATATTTCCTGCTGATAATGTAAAATGATGGAAATGCACACATTTGCGTACAGATGGCTTATACTGACTTGACTTGACTTAACCATCAACGGTTTTCGGGAAGTCCAAGAAAGGCACGTCAATAGCAAGACCGGCCTCTACTGACTCAGTCCAGCTTTTACGAGCTAAAAGTAAATTCGTTAGACACGAAAATCCCTTCCGGAAACCCTGAAGTGCAGCACTGAGAACGTAAAACCTATTCAACTGCTTCCCCACGAAATCCCCGACATGCGTTCCAAACTGAACTATTACGCTGGTCAAGCTGACAGGCCGATAGTTCACGAGCAGAGCGTTGTCACCGCCCTTAAAACTCGTGCAGTTGATTGCCTCCCTCCATCCCGAAGGTAAGGAACGGCTGTCGGGCGATATTTTTAACGTGCATGTAAGTTAGCCACGTAGCTCAGCTGCCAATTCATGCATCAGCTCCGGCTGAATTAAAGCGGGGCCAGATGCTTTGGTAGGATTTAACAGTTGCAATAGCCCTAAGACTTTTGTCTCGGTTATTCTGGTTTCAGTTAGGTAAAGTTTCCCCGGGACTGTCGTGGCCAGCTGAAACTGAGATATGGAGGTCCCATGAGAAAAGCCACCGGTATACCAATCGCTACTTGTACAAGTCTAATCATAGACGTGTGCATACGGGTCCCGTCTAGTCGTATTAACGCTGATATGGACGAGTTTGTAACGCTGCACCGGTTTATGTAAGCAAAGAACTTTAAAATTGTTGCGACCGCATCAGCCAACTTTCTCGTGCTGAAGAAGAGCAGTCGAAAGATGTTACTTGCATTTATTACCAACCGCTAGGTAGCCTTCCTAAGTGCTGGTTGACGAAGCCGCTTTGTAAGTTCGCCTGCACGTATAGCATTTCCGTAACAGGCAGTTACCTGTATAATCTATCCAAGGAGGCTGCGCCCGTGTCTCCTTTCCTTACTTTATGGAATGCAGAAGCTAAGAGCTCTATGTGGTGCGCCTTAAATTGCGCCCATGCTGATCAACCATGTCAGCCACGGCGTTTGCGTAACGCAACACTAAAGCTATGTCACGCAGTGCATTAAAGTCTGCTCGTCAAACAGTTAGGCATGTGTCAAATGTGGCCTGATGGCACATCGATAGGGCACATCGGAAGAATGTGCAAACCTGGTCACTGGCTCTTTGCAGACTGCCGTATGTAATATTACTTACGAACTTGCAGGACTTCGCAAAAATGAAATCTAAGGTAGGCAGAAGCTTGTTCCTCATGTATGTAGTCGGAGGTGCACGAAATGATGCACAAGCGGTTGCAGCGTTAGCTCAGAAAGATCCGAACCGAAGATGCCCTGCCAAATTTCAAGGTAGTTCAGCCCAACAAATCCTAGGAAGGCTGAAACCACCCAGCGTTCGACCCTTATTGGCAGCCTAGGTAAGAGTAAAGGCAATAACCTTGGTGATACTTCGAGGATTTGGATACAACACCGGAACGCTAAACTGAGCAGAAGGAATGCACACAGTGGTTCCCAGCGCCTTAACAGTTTGATCCGGCGACTGCAAACCACGGGTCCTCCACACCAACAGTTTCCAGCTCACATAACGTGCGGCACCCTCAGCTAGGTGGTCAACGGAGCGATCTCCTCTAAGCAGTGCGTACCCAGATAAACACACTTCGCTGTCCGTGTTAACCATGGGCAACCACGTTTCAGTGAAAGCAAGTATTTCGGGATGAGATTGGGCTACAAGTAAACCCATGTCGTGGGCCTTGTTCCTCAGGCTACGAGGCTTGCCAAGCACTGCCGGAAGGAACTCGACATGAACAGCTCTTAGTCGTATGCTACCAGGAGTGTTCTGGTAGGGCACCAGTTAACTTCCTACTGACCACCTGAATACCCAACAAACGGAGGCGGTACTGATCAGCCGTTTGCCTGCTCTGTAACCTTTTTCTAACCCATTAACTTCTGTCGACCTGCCAGTGTAAGGTCCGGCTGTACGCTGATATGGCTAGCCTTGTTCTTCCAATCAAAGCGCGTTGACGCTTTGCGTGCTTCCGGGTTGAGAAAACTACACGTAGTTGCCGGGGTTGCGTTGCGGCCTTGGTGTACCGACAGTGACGTTCCCTTAGTCTGGTATGCCTTCTGACAGTAACACCAAGGAAGGTAGTTGGAAGCACCCTGGTGACGCAAAGCCTGAACTACTAGAAGTCGTTCAACGTGCGTTCACTGCAAGAGCTGCCGCGGATTCAGCAACGTCAAGGAAGATAACGCTGCTATCAGTAAAAGCATGAGCTTGCCGAGGCGTAGTCACTCCACGAGTCTTCAACTCGGTCCCAGTCTCCGAATGCGGACAGAATCAGATACTGAAAATACCTTGCACTTTTCTGGCTCTATATTTGTGTATTCGCCGTAGCGAATGAAATCGAACCTTACTATACTGTGATGGTAGCCTTTCATCGTGTGCTTTCAGCATGTCAGTTGGACATACATGACTGCGTGCACCCTAGAGATAGTCTGGGAGAAATGGTTGAAAACCACATCGCTAGTCACCTAAGCATCGGGGCAGAAATTTCCACCATCACAGGAAAACAACCTTATTAATGAAAAGTAAAATATGAAGAATTATGTCCCTAGAGGAATACGTGACGCCTTCAGATCAACAATCATGATGCGGAGAATGCTTCAACGTACGTGGCTCCGAGCAAGTACACATGTACACTTGGTTCTAAAAAAAGTTACCACACCGACTGGAGCTACCGAAACAATTCCGTTCGAAACACAGCCTTATTTACAGACACCTGAATGCACTTCGAAAGTTGCAGCGCGGAATCGCACCACTCAGTAAATTTGGTGGGTATACACATAACAAAACAGGCGGACAACCCCTCACTGCCCAGTGGTGGCCTACTTTCCAAGGGGTGCTAGCCTCAAACCTTGTACTTGCTTCGGTCCCAAAACCATCAGTGTTATTCAGCAACAAATTCATAGCACATGTGGTTCTGGAAAAGCTATCATCCTGGAGTAACCTTCACCTAGTCAAGCCACTTGCCGGATGCTTGCAGAGAAGTCCGTCTGCTCCTACCAATTACCGTCCGGTGACACTTCGCTCTTCCCTTTCTAAAGTCACGGAAGCGATCATCACTGACGTACTAATGGGCCACTTGGAAAACGTAGGCAATCCATTATTAGGATGGGTTAGCAATTTTCTCCTTAAAAAGCAGTTCTAGGTTAAAGACCGAACATCTCTGCCCGACTCTGTTCGAGTGGATTGCGACGATCTTGAAAGAGCCATCACCTCAAAAATTTTACTCTTCCGGATGACCTTAAAATTTGGCCGGGGATCAAGAGAATGGACGACCACAAGCTCCTCCATGTGCGACCTAGTTGGAACCTGGCATTGAACGGTGAGGAATTCACTGCCATAACATGAGCCTAATAATGTACCATCCACCAGTGACACGCCTATCCATAGAATATTGGGGTATATGACCTGCAGACAAGTCCCCAGGAACTTGACTTCGGTGTGCTGCTGCAGGAGGACTTCGGTTATTCCAGACAGTCGGAATCCAAAAAGAGTAACCAGCACGTTGTTAGCTTGCGGATGGCATTGGAATGTGTGGACTCTTTCATCTTCTCTATGCTGCTCCATGCTTACTGCGTTAGCACGTCGAATACGTATTGCAGGCGTGGCAAGCTTGGCTAAACCGTGACCTTGCACCGCTTGAAACTCGTCATGGTCCAGCAGCAACTAAAAGCACTCGGAGTGTTCAGTAGACGCTACAGGCAGCTACTTGGAGACCTAATATTAGTCTGCCAGATACGGAATGAACCCACGTACATATGTTGCCATCTACTGTAACTCAACGCAACACCAAGTTTACAGGCAATAGCCTGAAACTGAGTCAGCAACATAGCCGGCATTTCATTAAGGCTGGACGAACCTCAGCTCATATCGACCCAGCAATTCCGCCATAAGTAGCTATCAAACGTTTCGGTGCCTACGCTGTTTATGTACTCAACGATAGCCGGGACGTTAAGAATACTTTCCGACCAGACGCATCGTTAGCACTATTTGCCAGCGGACCAGTTTAGTCGTTGATCCATTTGTGAAAGAGGATAAATATATTAACAGAAATGTACTGGAATGATCCTCTATGTTAGTGAAGGAGAGGTTCAAAATATCAGCCGGCATTCTGCTTGCAGTGCAGAAACCGCTTGATGCAATTGGCGACCACTTTCTCCAATGTATCACTCGTGATCGCGCAACATTGTTTTACCATACCTTCTTTCAACTGATCCAATTTATGCGGCTTTGTTTTGTACACTCGCCGCTTCAGAGAGCCCCATAGAAGAAGGTCCATGGGGTTCAAATGTGGTGAGCAAGCGGGAAGCTCCATTGGTCCACCGCGTCCGATCCGAGGGTGGCCAAATTTGTCGGTGAGGTAAGCACGCACCGTCTTAGCAGAAAGTGCAGGTACACGATCCTGGTGCCACCAAATGGTAATGCATGCATCTTCGACCTGCAACTGGGGAGGTACGAATGGCTGCAACATCTCTAAATACGACCATGTTAGGAAAACATAAGACTTCAGAATTTCAAAACAACAACCTACCCGTCACATTCCCGGAAAAGAAATGTTGGCCCAAGATTTTCTGGCTTGTTCATTCGGCCCAAACCAGCAACTACACACTGCGGTGCATACGTGATGCGGTACATTTTCGTGGGTTACTGATAGCCAAACAGTAATGTTTCATTGTTCCATGCAGCTGAAACAATGCCTCATCTGTAAAGATAACGGAACAAATATCCCGTGATCCAGAAACCAGCGGCAAAATTCATGCCGCATCTCCAGATCGTATTGGTTAAAAACCTGTACTTGAAGTGCACGGAATCTCTGAAATGTTCGTTCCAGTAATATCCGGTGTACCGCGTATCTGTTTGTGTCACAGTGCAGTGCGATCCGCCGAATGCTGACATTGGGACTTTTGACACTTCCCTGACTATAGCGCAAACTGAACAGCCGTCCGTGGTAATGCAAGGCGGTCCGGTTCTCTTCATGTCACACACACTCCCAGTTTGCTTGAACTTCTTCATTAGTTTAAGCACGTACTGGGCGTTGACGGGCCGCATTCCTGCGTTCATTGCGTTGTAGTTTCTTGTAGCTAATACATCGTTTAAACCGCATTCACCATACAGCAGAAGATTCAGAGCATGCTGAGTAACAGGCACGTAACGTGATCCCGACTGCATTGTCTGCTCGTGCTCCATTGTCTGTGATACAATAACATTGACAAGATTTACAATGCCTAACCTCTTCTTTAGCTGAGCTGCCATCACGTGCGCAAATTCACGTTGCAGCTTTGGTTGCCTAGGCCTATAGCGCGTTGATCGTGCGCTATATATCCGGTAGGTGACTGGACGGCCAAACAAAAGCAGTGGGTAGAAGACACAAAAGTAAGCCAGGGAAGAAGTTTATTCGATGTGAGGAGTGTTAGCTAATGCTAAAAACAAGGCACCCGGAGAGAGCTAGCTAGGGAAAATATCGTTGGCTTCGAGAGCGTAGACGGAGCGTCGTTCGCAGTCGAGCCGCGCGCCAAAGGCGGAGATCGTTTTTGTGTTTCCAACAAACGGGAACAACGTTCCAACAGGCAAACCGAATGGTTCCCTAATACATAAGAAAGCTATAATTTTAATATTTTAGAATAGTTTACACAGTCATACGGGGGAATCTCCAGGTTGCTACACAGCCCCCTCCTAGAAGGGAAACCGTGGGTGACCATTTGATCTACGTGAGGACTGTCCGTCGCGGGCCAGCCTTCTGCGAGACCAGGTAGTGAAACCTGATGCAGCTGCTGGGAGAGTACCAGGCGATCGGACCCTAGCGGGCTCCCACTCGTGTCCTCCCTAACGGTGCCAAAAACACAAAATGGGGGAAGTTCGTAAGCGTTAAATGTTCGCGTGTTCATGAAGATCGAATGTTCTCTTCGGGCTCGTCATCTCTGGTTCGTACATAGAAGATAAGCGGAAACCAGAGCAGTGACGGTGGCGGCGAGGGCAAAAGCAAGAGTGACACTTACCGGATGAGGTAGGCGTCAGGCAAAACGCAGCTCTTTTTGTGTTTTCAAAACGTTTTGTTCTTTTTGGGTTTTCAAAACATTTTGCGTTCTTTTCTTCTGGGTTTACAAAAAACTTTTGTCGGTTTCTTTGGCGTTTTCAAAAGCTTTTGGGGGGTTTCGTACGTTGTTGGCCAAAAGGGAAAAGAAAAGCAATAAGAAAAGTGAAAGGAACGCTAATCCCTTAATCGAGCTGGCCAATGAACGCGTCTACCCGACCTAGTCGACTTGTTCGAATCAGAGGAGGGCGTCGTCTTAGACGTCCTATCGGATCGCAAAATTGGAGGAACTGCTGAAGACGTGGCAGTTGGTTCGATGGGAAGCGGCGGAGCTGAAGTAGTAGCCTTGGATGGAGCGTGATACTTGGGGTCAGGGATATTGCAAGTAGTCGAGTCTTCCATCATAGGCTGCGTTGATTTGTCAGAAGACAAGTAAGGGTCTAGGTCGACCTCAGGTTCCACTTGGGCAACCTTGAGACGGTCAATCGTAACGGCTTCACGTTTACCGTGAAGATCGATTATAAAGACGCGGTCCTTACGCTGCAGAACCTTGAAGGGACCTTCGTAAGGTCGCTCCAATAGCCTGCGGAGACCATCGAGACCGAGAAAAAGGAAAGGACAATGCTGCAGGTCTTGTGAAATAAAAGATTTACGTTGTTTTTTGCTAACGTCGGGAAGCTTGCACTGACGCATGCTCGTGGCAAGCTGACGTGCATAATTTGCATCGTAACGGGTAATACTGGGACTAACGGAGAAGAAAGCGCCAGGTAAACGCAGTGCTTGTCCATATACTTACTCGGCGCTAGACGTACGTAGCTCGGCCCTTAGGGCTGATCGGATCCCAAGGAGGATAATAGGCAGCAACTCAGTCCAACTCAGCGCATTGGCGGCGCTAATTGAGGCTTTTAACTGTCGGTGGAAACGTTTCACCATGCCGTTCGCTTGTGGATGATAGGTGGTCGTGCGAATGCGTTGGCATCCAATGAGTTTAAGGAGATCGCTGAAGGTCGTAGATTCGAATTGCGGACCGCGGTCCGTAGTCACTGTGGCTGGAAAACCGTGTGAAGCGACCCAGCGCTCGACATAAGAGCGTGTTACGGTTTCCGCAGCTACGTCAGGGATGGGAACGGCTTCGGGCCAGCGGGTGCAACAATCGATCATGGTCAAAATATAGACCATAGCTTTGGTCGTGGCCAGAGGTCCCGCGATGTCGAGATGGACATGGGCAAATCGCGCTGAAAAGAATGGAAAGCGACTAAGCGGAGTGGACACGTGCCGCTGAATCTTGGCTCGCTGGCAGGTGAGACAGCCGCGTGCCCAGCGCGTAAGATCGCGTTGCATCCCAGGCCAAAGGTATCTCTCCGAGACATGCTTAGCAGTAGCTTTAATGCCTGGATGAGCGATATTGTGGAGGGTGTCGAAAACGATACGGCGAAAAGTTACTGGAACGACTGGTCGAGGTCGTCCCGTAGACGTGTCGCATAATATGGTACCATCAGACGACGGCAGAGGGTGCGAGGATATCTTCAAAGAAGAATCGCGGAGTTTCCAAAAATTTTGGTCGTTTGATTGCGCGGCGGCTATAGCAGAAAAAGCGATTGCCTGCCCGGCACGGCCAATCGCAGATACTCTTGAAAGAGCATCAGCGACGACCTTTTGTTGATCAGAAATGTGCCGCATATCAGTCGAGAATTGGGCAATGAAATCCATTTGACGAATCTCATGTGGTGAGTGTCGAGCTGATTGATTTCGGAATGCGTAGATAAGCGGCTTGTGATTGGTGAAGATAATGAAGGTGTTACCCTCGAGGACGTGTCGGAAATGTCGAACGGTATAGTAAACGGCTAGCAGTTCGCAACTGAACGTGCTGTACTTAACTTTGGCAGGTTGTAGGCGTCTAGAGTAGAAAGCCAGAGGTTTCCAGCTTCCATCTGTATGTTGCTGTAGTACGGCGCCTAGCTGTGTCCGATGCGTCGACAGCAACACTAAGCGGAGCGTTCCGAGCGAAGTGATGAAGCATAACGGCTTTAGATAAGGCTTCTTTGCTGGCCTTGAACGCTTGGGCAGCAGCAGCAGTCAAATCCACCTGACCGCTTTTATGTCCACGAAGTAGGTCGGTTAGTGGACTTAGCAAATTGGCACAGTGCGGAATAAAACCTCGATAATAGTTGAGCATGCCGTTAAAACGGCGAATAGCGGCTAACGTAGTCGGAACCGGAAAGTCTCTGACGGCGCGGACTCTATCGGATAGAGGCCGTATACCAGACTGATCAATATGGTGGCCAAGGAATTCGACGGAAGGCTACTGACATATGCATTTGTCAGGGTTGACAGTGATGCTATCAGCGGCCCGCCTATTGAAAAGTATTTTGAGATGTTCTGCGTGCTGTTCTTTAGACGTGCTGGCAACTAGGATATCGTCGATGTATGCATAGACGAAATTTAAACCTCTAGTGACTGAATCGATGGGTCGTTGGAAAGTCTGGGCTGCGTTACGAAGACCGAACGGCATACGTAAAAAGTCGAACAGCCCGAACGGCGTGCTTACAGCAGTCTTCGGGATGTCTTCCTCAGCGACTGGAATCTGGTGATATGCGCGAACCAGATAAAATTTCGAGAACACACGGGAGCCGCGCAGGCTTGCGTGATGCCCTGAATGTGAGGAATCGAACATCGGTCGGGAACAGTAACGCTATTGACCGCGCGGTAATCACCACATGGCCGCTAGTCTCCTGACTTTTTTGGGCACCATGTGGAGCGGCGACGCCTAGGGACTTTTAGACGGGCGAACGATGCCTAGTTCAAGCATGTGCTCGAATTCGGCGCGAGCAATTTTCAACTTGTCCGGGGTCATTCGCCCGGCTTTTGCAAAAACAGGCGGACCTTTCGTAACGATGTGATGTTTCGCAGCATCAGTGGCGGATGAAAACGGTGCCATTGCAGGAAAGACTTGCGGGAACTTCGTATTAAGCATCTGACCGATAGGCGAGCATGACAGGTTGGCTTACACAGGACTGATTGACTCTATTTCGGTCAAAGTACCTTTAACTGCCTGGTTTGTTTGACGATCGATCAGACGGCGTTGCTTCGCGTCAACAAGCAAATCGTAGTGCTGCAGAAAGTCAAGGCCATAATTGGCGTCTGGACATCTGCGATGGGAAAGATTCATTTAAATAAACGTCGTAGGTTTAAATTAAGTGTGCGCGAGCGCTGACCATACACTCGAATAATGGTAGTGCAGTTTGCTGCGCGCAATGAACCAGTCACCTCTTCGATATCATTAGAATCACGTGGGATAACGCTGACTTTTGCGCCGGTGTCAACGAGATAGCCTCTTCCCGTACTGCGATCGGTGACAAAGCAAAGGCGACTTTGGCAGCCAGCAACGTCCGTCGCCCCTACGTGCTGGCTGGCCCGTTTCCCTGCGTGTTGCGCTTGAAGGAACAAGGCGGGCGACACGATCTGGCCTGATGACCAAATCGCTCGTGATACCAGCAATAGTTTGACCTAGCGGGAGATTTCGAACGTGATCTAGGAGAACTGCGACTACTGGAAAGAGTTCGGCGGTTGGATCCGGATTGTGTTAGCTTCTCTAGTCGGTTGGTCAATGCGGCTACTTGCGCTCTTAGTTCTGCTACCTCTGTACTATAGGTAGACTGAACCTGAGATATTTGGGTGTTGGATTCCCAAATACGGTGGGCAATATCGGCGAGCTAGAGAAGAGGCGCATCGTTTGCATACAATGGATTGCGCATATCACGTAACAGGCGACGAAGCTACATCTCTTTAAGGAAAGAGTCGCCAACAGCGAGAGTCTTAGCTAGAGCCTGCATCTTGTGCAACAACTGCGAAGGCTTTCGATCACCTAGCTCGGTTTCGTTAAGAAACTGCGTAACGCGAGCATGGTCTGATATGCCAAATCGCTTCAAGACGCCGGCCTCAAGCTCATTGTAACATTTCTGATATTCGGGAAGTTCCAAGATGTCGTCGAGGTCATCGACGACTTGCGGGCGAAGCGCTGAGACAACGCAGTGAAATTTGACGCTGTCGGAGTGAACGCCGTGTAACGAAAAAATGGACTCTAGCTGGTTAAACCAGGCCTTAGGCTTAGTATCACGGAAAGGCGGGATAGGAAAAAGGGACGCACTAACCTGATCGTCAGGTGAGTGAATAACCTTCATGGTAAAAATTACGGAGAGTGTGAAAGTAAATGCACGTAGTAAAAAGTAAAAGTAGAAGGGTAGACAGAATAAGTTACCGGATCTGAAAAGTAATATTAGTACCGAACGCAGCAAAATAGTTTTTTTCGGGGTCACCAATTATAGCGCGTTGATCGCGCTATATATATCCGGTACACGACTAGACGGCCAAACAAAAGTAGTGGGTAGAAGACACAAAAGTAAGCCAGGGAAGAAGTTTATTCAATGGGTGGAGCGTTAGCTAATGCTAAAAACAATGCATTGGGAGAGAGCTAGATAGTGAAAATATCGTTGGCGTCGAGAGCGTAGACGGAGCGTCGTTCGCAGTCGAGCCGCGCGCCAAAGGCGGAGATCCCGTTCATATTTCTAACAAACGAGAACAGCGTTCCAACAGGCAAACCGAATAGTTCCCTAATACATACGAAAGCTATAATTTTAATATTTTAGAATAGTTTACTCAGTCATAAGGTGGAATATCCAGGTCGCTACAGGCCAACTTCGCTACGTAGCCAGCGAGACACACAGATAACTATCGATCGCTGCAACGTGTACGGTTGGCCATGACCTTCAGCACTCAGCGCGAGGTTAGCTGACAGCTAGCGAACGCGGAAAAACGTTATTGCTGTCTGTACTCATCTCGCACGATGCTCAACAGCCTCATGTCGGGGTGGCTTTAGAGGTTACGCTATTTCTCAGCTGAGCTTTGCACTAAAGCACTCGTATGCTAAAAGTTCCACAAGTTTGCACCACTAAGGTGAGAGAGAGATTCATGGCTGTGCACGTGAAGTATCATGTTGCGAATTTCGCTAAATCTTGGATGGCTACTGGATGTTGGGGACAAAAACCGTAAATGACCCGGCGTTCACCATAAACGAGCCACGGTAGGTAAAGGAACGCTACTCGGCATTCTTCTGTCAGGCTAACCGTACATATATATATATATATATATATCGTATACATATGTATAAACCAACGCCCATTTATATCTAGTAACCCCGATGTCCTTGCGCATGTGCGGACATGCAACTGTAGCCTCTGTAGTTCCACAATGTAACCATGTACACACACCCACAAACGTTATACAGTGGCAACTATTCCCGTTCACTAGTACTAATAACAACTAACAGAGAGCACATGCGCATATTTAATTCCCCCATTACAAAACTCACTAATGCCATAATATATATTGTCCGTCACTCGCAAACTAGCCTAACCGTCTAACAGATCCCATTTATGCCACAAACGATGCGTAGGGTAATGCTTTTATTATAAGTTATTCATTTTATATAACACCAAACTTATCAGGTAACCTTTACCTTCAGTTTTCCTTCAAAAAGCGATTGATTAGTTTCAAAAGCCTTCATTATAATTAGCAGGCTCATTCTGATTCCTCCAGTTACGTACGTCGCCGTATAACAAGTTCCATTTGTGCCTTCATTTATAATACTTGTGCAAAAAGTACGCAGTGTAGATTTCTTAAAACTATATCTCCTGCATTGCGAACAGTATAATCTTTGTACAAATGTTTGTCACGTTATGCTTCACTGCGATTAACATTACAACACATTTTGTAAACAGCAACGTTGCTCAACTTGCCGCTCGCATTTTGCTCCATTTCGCACCCGTTGATTTTCCCTTGGCTTATTGGCCTTTATGATTTCCCTACCTTTGCCGCAGTATAATACTGATATATGATATACTATGTTACCCCACTGACTGGTTCCTAATAACTTATACTATGTAACTATATCACTCAGAAGACCAAGTATTTAATCCAGTTATTAGAAGTACTACTTAACACCAAAGCAATTTAAATTCTATCGCCATTGTGCAATCAAACGGCCTCGCACCCTATCGGGGTCGTTTGCATGCACTATGAGAAAATTGTGTTGCTTTAGGACGTTCCGTGGTACAAATGGTACCTAACAACGTTACCTACCGACTTTGCCAAGGAGGATGAATGTACAAGTACCTTGAAAAAGCTGGAAGGTATGGAGGAAATTGGATTGCGTGTGAATTATGATACAATAGAAATGGTAACCGGTAATGGTGCATATGTTTGATGTTTGTTTTATTATTTCTGTGGTCATGCTTATTTTTCTGCCATCCCTGTGGTTGTGGATGCTAGTGAGCTGTTCATATCTTTGGTTATTGGGAAGTATGAAAGTGTTGAAGACAATGAGGAGCAAGTGGGACGTATTCACATTGAGACGGTGACTTGTTTTTCCCGAGTTCCCTCCATGTCTGCCGCGGCGTACCAGCGTGGAAGGCGGAAGCAGTTGCCGGAGGCGGACGGCTAAGGTTACATCCTGTACCGTTGCGCAAATTGTCAACGTTCTGGATTGCGTGGCAAGCGGTGAGTTACAATTCATACAACACGTAAACTAAAGCATACAGCTCCGTAGCCTACAAGTGCACGGCGCGATTCTCGGTTGTTGTGAAGGAGGGTAAATATGTCGTGGGAAGTTACTTTATTATCCATAGGCATGATTTCCACTTGGGTAACCCCTGGCTGCATGCATGCAACCATTGGATGTAACCGCGGCAGGAGAAGGTGCTGCGTTTGATGGACAGTTTTGATAGCACGCCAGATTTAAGGCGCTTCATCTATCCGGAGTACGGCAAACGTGTAACCCGTATGGACTTGGGTAATCTGCGCATTCAACCTCGAAATAGAAGGTAATGTGAAGTAACTAAGGTGGCAGTGATGTTGGAAGTTCACGGTGTTTGCCGATTGGTGTCTGAGGTTCGCCAGTTTCGGTATATCTTCTTCACCATCTGTAGTCCGTGGCATGGTTATGCGTTATGGCGAGGTTTTCTTGTGCGATGCGACACACCAGTCAAATTATGGTGGGTACATTTTGTGGCATTGTATTCGATGGATGTCACAGGTCTAGGGATTTTTCTTCTACGCCCTATTGCCTGGTGAGACGTGCTATAGCTATGGGCAAGCGGTGGAGGCCATGCGGGAGATGATGCCTAGCAGCATACGTTGCCACACGGTGGTGATGGATAAATGTGCAGGTCAGTTGCGGGCGTTTCGACGTTTGTATCCCAACGCGAAGATAGTGCTTTGCCGGTACCATGTTACAGTGGACATGGTTAAACGTCGCAGTCGCATACGTGGGATATCAGCTGCCCGCGGAATGCAGTTACGCGCGTGGCTTCACAACCTGATATATGCTCGTGGTCCGTCGGTATTTAAAAGAACATTGAACGCGGTGCAACGTTGCAATCCCGAATGCTGCTGGGATTTGCGCGCAACGTGGCTCCAGCGTGCATATTTCTTGACGGCTCACAGACAACGGGATGCCAGGCTTTTTGGATCCCATACGACAAACAGGGTAGAGAATGAGAACAGGCATCTTAAGTAGTATTTGTCGGAGAGGTCACTCTTGCTCGCTCTGTTCACCTTCGTGGTTGATGGGGTAAGCAGTATCGTGCAAGAAAGAAACAGCATAATAGCTGGACGTTGCATGAGCGCAGTTTCTATTCCATCGGAGGTGTCCGCAGTGACTTCGGTTTTCGCACAGCTCAGCGATTGCGCAGGGAATGTCTTCATAGCCCATTTTCGTGCATCCACCCTCCTGGGTTGTCGGTCTGACGGGCCTTATTTGTTAGTTACCTGTCCTCGTTCGAAAGTGCGTCGGATATACATAATACGCGGCAGGGAATGCGATTGCGAGTTCAGTAGGGAGCGGCGGCTTCAATGTACTCACGTTGGTTACCTGGCGGCGCTTCACGGACATTACGCGGAGGACATACTACATGGATGTCGGTGGACTGCACCCCGGCAACCTCCTGCAGGCACGTCAGACTGTTCCGGAGAATGGTGGTGTGCAGATTCCAGCTCGTCAGGTAGCGGATAGCGATGCGGTTGCAAGCCGTACCATAAAACGTCGCGAGACACAAAATGTTTTGTCAGACATCGGCACACAATTGCACTGGTACCGATCGGAGAACTTCTCCGCGGCTTTGGCCTTCCTAAGAAATGCTTGCGTTGCTGCCGTCCAAGCGAGGCAGTTTTCAGTTTTATGGTCGAAAGTCTAAGTACCCTGTTACTCTTCTGCTGGATACGGAGGCTAACGTCCGGATGTTATGTGGCTTACGGACGCCGGGAAGGTCGCATGATGGCACAGCGGTCGCGGTAGCGACGACGTCGGCAGACAATGCGCAGCACCCCGTGCAAGCGACAGCGGTGAATGACGTCGGCCTCGTCATTTCAACGGCAACACCGGTTCCATGCACATGGGCAACTGGATCCAGGAAGCGTAAATCGCCCCTTATGTGCCGCTTGGAGGTGAGCCCCAGTACGAGTGCGCTAAGGGACAAAGACTTTCAGAAGCTTCACACCAGGACACCCGCCTCCTACAGGGTTCCTGTTAAACGGAAACAGGATACTCAGGGAGTCGTTTCCGAGGACGTCTGCGGAGTATGCAGCAGCAGGAGGAGGATGTGCCAGTTCGCTGGGACACGGTGCAGTGGGTTATGTGCGGTGCGTGCTCTCTATGGTACCGTGCGTGCTGTGTGTGCTATGCTGGTGACGAGGAATTCGTTTGCTTCTCATGCTCGTGGTAGTGTCTGTGCAATCTGCGGAAGCGGCGTTGCATGGCACGCGCTGCAGGTACGCCTAATTTTTATTCCTTTCCATTACCACCTTTCTTGTTATGGCACACAGCATTGCAGTTTCCTTTTGATGGGAATACGTGTGAATGACAAGTGAACAACGTGCCGTGAGAGCCGCCGCTTCGCTGCACCACGATGCGCCGGTAAGGTTCCCATTTCACCTAATGAACCATGATTTAGGTCCGCATCATCGGGCTCTCATTTTCACAGCCAAAGTTCCCTGCCAGGGAAGGTGTTCTAATGTACCTCCAATGAAATGTGATGGTTGCATGGTAGGTAGGGACAGGTTGCGTTGCTTACCCGCCTTCACCTCCCTTTCAGAATTAGGGCGACGTTCCTCGCAAATTGCCGTGATACTGCACCAGGCCACAGAGCTTCCTCTAAGGTATTGCCTCCTCCATGTGATGTTTGCTTGTCACATAGTCGCAAGTATCGATTTTCTATTTGAAACATAGTTTCTCTTTCAGAGCCTGTATGGTATGCGGCACACGTAGCCTTCCGACGTAACACCGCCACTCAGCCGCCTCCCAGGTATGGCCTCCGCCATCTCCTGCACGCTGCATACGTAGTCGCATGTGCGGGTTGTTTTCCCTGAAGACTTCTGTTTCAGAGACGCAGTAAGGTGAGCGGAGCACCGCCTTGCAACCTATCACCGCCACTGGGCCACCTCCCACCTATTGACTCCGCCATGTGATGCTTCATTCATACGTAGTCACAGGTAACGTTTGTTTTCCATGATCACCCCTTTATAACAGTGAAAGTAAAATGCGCAGCCAACTGCCTTCCAAATTAGCACCGCCAGTGCCACATTCCACGTATCGCCTCTGCCATTGGATGCATCATTAATACACATTCACAGGTAACCTTTATTTTCCATGCTCACTTCTTTAAAATGTTTTATAAATAAATAAATAAATATTTTATTCTCGACTATGCGAGACACGCCCATGGAGGCATGATCAGGTATGTGCAACTGTACAGACATATTATGGTAACTGTAACAGTGACAGTAGCAAATTGGACATATAAATAAATAGTTTGTTCTCAAATTCCTTGAGACACACCAAATCAGGCGTGATCAAGGTTTAAAGGGTTCAATCGTGTGTAGTTGAAACGGTCAAGGCACTATAAGTGCAATGTATCAGTGCTTGTAGACGGAGTGTAAGATATTCTTGCATGTGTCGGGAAGAGTTGAAATATAAGCCTAATCGACTTGCCAGTAAGTAGTTGTGGGCAATGACCTCATTTATTGGCGAGTCACATCCGCCACGTCGCAGTATTGTTAAGCAGACAGTTGTGGCTCTTTATAGCGAGAACACTTGCCAGGCGAAAACCTACCACGCCCTGCAACACTGCAATAAGGCATTTTGCTCATTAATGTGTGACTGGCAACGCCGTTTGTCGACTGATTTCATATTCGCTAATCCACAGACAAATGGCTCCTAATTTCCTCTGTTAGTTGGACAGGTAGTTTTATCGGGGCTGCCATGATTGATGAGGCCGGTTGAGGAGCGGAACATCGCGATTAGTCGTCTTATTGCGTGTCCAGGAGGAGCAAAAGATCAAATTTTCTGCTGTCTGGATTTTTCAGATGCATAATGTATGGAAATATGAGGATGTGTCCAGTTCTCTATACTGGACGTGGATTTTGGTGATTGCATTTGGGTCCCTTTGATGTTCAACCGTGGTCCTTGTGGGTCCCAGTCGGTGCTTATGTCCGTTTTGGGCGGAAATTGTTCCTCCGTCCAATCCCAGATCTCAAAGAAGTACCGGACATCGGAGAAAAGGGAAAGTGAATGACAACCGAGAGAAGACCGCAAAAACGATCACGGAGTTGAGCGTTCTTAAAGACTTATGTTACAGCATTTTGACTTGAATGAAAGCGTGTACATTGTGCAACAATAATGATGCTGAAAGTGTCTTATGAATATCCTATAGAATCAGCCGTATAGGTGTATTGCTAACCCCTGCGTAGAAAGAAGAGCGTTGTACCAGTGAGTAAGCTATGAAGTATCGGTTTGGTATGTGCCAAACTTTGCTTGGGGAGGAGCAAAGAGTGTTAGAATATTGGTGGTGATTGCAAGGTGTATGGACAGCAAGTAGCTAGACTAATACGATAGGGAGCGCGGAAAAGTGAAAATAAATGTTTTGCCGTTAGAGAGATCTAAAGGTCAGGTTGCGGTGGGGCAGCGGAATGATTGAATGCAAATATTCTAAAGAAATGAAGGTTGTAGAGGTAAGGAGTGGCTCCTAAAGAGCACTGTGTAATCGTATTTGTGGAGCCTGTGACCACTTGCTGCTTCTAAACAGAAGGGCCGAATTTGAGACGACCGACGGATGGTGGCGCTAGGAGAGACTATAGATGGCAGGACGTAGCCGTTCAACTCAGACGCTTAGTCACTAGTGTCTGCCTATAGGGCCATTGAGTGCCTCAACAAGCCAGCGGAGGTAAGGAACACAGACATTCCAGGAGAATGTATGATGGAGAGACAAGGAGTGTATCCTAACAAGCTCAGGATTTGCGCAGAGAGGACATGGAGCATACGGCGAATTGCTGCAGAAGTGAGGAAGATAAGAAGGGCGACAGAGAGTGGCGCTGGGATTGAGAGTACACGTGGCCAGTAAAGGCATTCGGATTAGGCCTACCAATTGCCAGTGGATACCTACAGTGACAGGAGTCAACAACCAGCGAAGGTATGTGATGTAAACAATTCAAGAGACTAAATGTTGGAGAGATATGGAGCGACTCCTGGCGCAAAGATAATTTCCAGCCATAGTAGCTTGCTACAGCTGAAAAGTGGTGACGAAGAACTGATAATTTTACTAAGAGAGAGCGTATCGACGGCAGGCAATGGTATTGGTGTGAAGCCTACTAGTGGATGCTTAAAGTGTCCCGGAATAAGTCAACAGACAGCAAATGTTTGTGTCGCAGACAGTCCCAAAGGATGAAGGTTGGAAATTATAGTGAGTGGCTTACAGCAAGCTCTGGGTATGCGCAGAGATGATTGTAACCTAAGACCACTGGTTGCTACTAAATAGAGGCGCTGAGGTGGAGAATCGATGGATAATGGCACTATGAAGAACAGTCCGTGGTCACATGTAACCATTCCATTGAGCAATTTGGTCGTTAGTGGATTTCTACAGTGTCACAGACTACATCAGCAATCCATCGAAGGTAAGTGATGTAGACATTTGAAGAGATTACAGGATGGAGAAGCAAGGAATGTCTCCTTGTAGGTCCAGATAGGCTCAAAGGTGTAGGGAGCCTACAACGAATCACTGGAAAACGTCATGAAGATAAGAGGAACGGATGTTAATGGTGTGAAGTGAGTGAACTAATGGACAACACCTGAAATGGCATGAAACCTTCTAGTTATTGGTGGATAGTGACGACGTCAGCAAAGTCAACAAACTAGCGTGGGTAGGTGATGCAAACACTTCCAGGGAGTAGGTGTTAGAGAGATAGTGAGTGGCTTCTAGTGCATTCATTGGCTCACTGCAGCTGAAGGAGATGACGTAGAAAATACGAGGAACTGATAATGAAAGCGTGGGAGAGTGGTAGCACCGAGGGCTAGTAGTGGCAGAAGGGTGAAGCTTTTTAGCGCTAGTGGATATCTAACGTGTCCCAGAATAAGTCAACAGACAGCAAATGTATGTGACGCACACAGCGCAGAGCAAAGTAAAAGTGTGGCCCTTAGCATGCTCCGGATATCGCGCAGAGATGGTTGGAGCCTAAAAACAATAGCTCCTGCAAAACAGAGGTGCCCGTGATAATACGAAGCATTGATAATGGTATTAAGGGAGAGAGAGTACCGCCGGCTGGCAATGATTTTGTAGGGAAGCCTACTAATGGCAAGTGGAGAACAAAATGTCCCAGAATAAGGCAACAGACAGCAAATGTATTAGACGCAGACAGTCCAAAGGATGGAGGTTGGAGATAAAAGATTGCGGCTCTTAGCAAGCTTTGGATATGTTCAGAGATGCTTGTAACATGACCACTAGTTGCTGCTAAATAGAGATGCTGTGGTTGAGAAGATCGACGGATAATGGCGCTATGGAAAACTTTCGGTGGCCAGAGGGCACCGTTCCATTTGGCAGTTTGGTCGCTAGTGGATTCCTACGGTTTCATAGAATACACCAGCATGCCAGCAAAGTGTGGCTCTTAGTAAGCTCTAGATATGCGCAGGGATAACTGGAACCTGAGAAGAATGGCTCCTGTTAGGCAGAGGTATTACGAAGAACTGATAAGGGTACTAAGGGAGCGAGATTATTGACGGCTGGCAATGGCACTCGGGTGAAGCCTACCGGTGGCTGGAGCAAAACAAAATGTCCCAGAAGAAGTCAACAGACAGCAAATTGATTAGACGCAGGCAGTCCCGAAGGATGAAGGTTGGAGATAGAGTGTGGCCTTTAGCAAGCTCTGGATATGCGCAGAGATAACTGGAACCTACGAAGAGTGGCTGCTGCTAGACAGAGGTAATACAAAGAACCGATAAATGTACTAAGGGAGAGAGCATCGACGGCTGGCAATGGCATTCGAGTGAAGCCTTCTGGTAGCTAGTGGGTATTCAAAGTGTCCTAGCATGAGTCAACAGACAGCAAATTGATTAGATGAAGGCAGTCCCAAAGCAGGAAGTTTGGAGATAAAGAGTGTGGCTCTGAGAAAGCTCCGGAGTTGTTTGGAGCCCACGACCACTGGTTGTTACTTAATAGGGATGCTGAGGTTAATAAGATCGACAGATTGTGGCGCTATGAAAATCCTTTGATGGTCAGATGTAACCGTTGCGATGTGCAGATTGGTCTCTAGTGGATTCCTACGGTGTCACAGAATACATCAGCAAGCCAGCGATGGTAAGTGATACAGCCATTCTAAAAGCTTACAGGACGAAGGAACAAGGAATGTCTTCTAGTAGGTATGGATGTGCATAAAGATGTATGGAGCCTACAACGAATCGCTGTGGAAAACATGATGCAGATAAGAAGAACGAAAGCTAACGGTGCGAAGAGAGAGGACCAGCGGTCAGCAACGAAATTCGCCTTAAGCCTTCAAGTAATTAGTGGATGGATACAGCGTTAGTATAGTCATCCAACCAGCAAAGGTATTTGATGTTAACAACTTAAGAGAGTAAGTGTTTAAAGGATAATGGGTGGCCCCTAGCGCAGAGGTATGCTACCTACAATAGCTCAATGCACCTGAAGAGAGGTGACAGGTGGTACGAAGAACTGATAATGGTACTAAGAGGGAGTGGATATCGACGGCTAGCAATGGCCTTGGGGTGAAGCCTACCAGTGGCTGGTGGATAACAAATTGTCCCAGCATAATTTAACAAACAGCAAATGTATTAGACGCAGATAGTCCTAAAGGTTGAAGGATGGAGATGAAGGAGTGCGGCTCTTAGCAAGCTTATATATAAGCTCAGAGATGCTTGGAGCCTACGACCACTAGTTGCTGCTAAATAGAGGTACTGTGGTTGAGAAGATCGACGGATAATGGCGCTATGGAAAACTTTCGGTGGCCAGAGGTCACATTTTTATTAGGCAGTTTGGTCACTAGTGGATTCCTACGGTGTCACAGAATATACCAGCAAGGCATTGAAGGTAATTGATACAGACATTCTAAGTGATAACTGGATGAAGAGACAAGTGATGTCTCCTAGAAGATCTGGATATGCGCAGGTGTATGGAGCCTGCAACGAACCCCTGAGGAAAATGTGATGAATATAGGAGAATCGAAGGATAATGGTGCCAAAGGAGAGAACCTGTGGACGGCAACTGAATTGGCATTAAGTCTTGTAGTTGTTAGTGGAGAGTTATAGTGACAGAAGAGGCAACAAACCAGGGAAGGTATGTGATGCAACCAATTGAAGGGAGTAAGTATTGAAGAGATAATGAGTGGCTCCTGGCGCAAAGAGATATGCTATCTACACTGTTTGCTCGGGTTGATAATTCAATTGCTCATTTGTTCGCTGAGCTGCGAAATTGGTTTGCAAACGTTTTACCGTCATGCGAGACGGCATCTTCAGCGAGATTACACACCATATCTCGACGCACTGTAGACGCCGTCTCGTATGACGGTAAAACGTATGCAAACACATTTCGCAGCTCGGCGAACAAATGAGCAATTGAATGAGCACTTTTGTTTAACGGGGAAAGTCAAATGCGCCGCCAACTGCCTTCCAACTAAGCACCGCCATTGAGCCACCTTCCACGAATCCCCTCTGCCATTTGATGCGTCATGGAAAGCTATCCACAGGTGACTTTGAGCTTCTATACATACTTATCCTGCACAGCCATGTAAAAGCCCCTCCCATTGCCTTCCGACAACAGGATACCACTACGCGTATCCCCACGTGTCGCCTCCGCCCTGCCGATGCATGGCACTGCATGACATTAATCAACAGGTTCGCCATGACAGCAGGTAAGTACCTTTGCGGTAATCGCCTTCCCTTCAATATATATTGTACGGACAGCCACCTCCAAGCGTCGCACCACTGTTAGCCACCGTCCGCATTGCCATCGTGACATTGCCGAGTGAGTTAACATCTCCATACTCCGACTTCACAGCGCAGGCTGCCTCTTTGATGAAGTGCATCCGATTGCCGCCTCTTTGGGATAGTAAGTCACTGTAGCACGTCATTTCGTATTGCTGTTGGCTCCGTAACGTCAAACTTGTCGTGAACGACCCAACGGCCGTTTTCAGGGCCACCCCCTGTCCTATGGCCTTGCGTCTCCTCTATGTGGGTTGCAGCACGGGGCATATAGGTGCAGTTGTTGGGTCCGTGTTTGAGGGATGCGCGAACCATTTCTCGGTGTTCGCGCTTCGTGGGTAACGAGCCATTAACCACCTCACTCGCCAGGTCGGGAATATTTGTGAATGCTTTAAACCTCATACATCACCGGTGCCTCTGTTTTCCGTCGTGCGGTTTACTACACCATTGCATTGCGCCGTTATGAAGGATAACGCCACAGTGTTTCTATCATTCGGTGACGCTTGTGGCGCACGCTCGCTTTGGTACCATTTTCATTTAGCAGTGTGGGGCATGGACGTCAAGTCAACACTTCGCGATACCACAGGTTAATAACCTATTGTGAACATGGCATTCCTACTTGTCGCTTGCATTTGTTCCACCATGCACTGTTCCCCTTTAACACCATTATACAATGACAGCCATAACATTACTTCCACGGCTTCACTTCAGCTTAGTTATCTCTCTGTACTGTACGTCAGCTCCCGTTCGTGAACCAAGTTTTCAGGTCCGCCTCAGCATTTGGAATTACAACGATGGGGTAATGCAGTACACTGCACTGCCGACTTTCCACCTCATGGTGTGATTGCTTGCTTCCTCGCAATCACTCATCGTGCATGGTAATAGGGAAGCACAGTCCACGGGTGTGCCAGCCATCACTCTGCCGGAGCTACGCCCACATAATGATCGGATAATATTCACTTATTTCTCCGGGACGCCTTTCCTGAGTACACAGTCCCAAAGTGCATGTCTGTCCACCGAATCAAATGCGCCTTTGATATCGAGGAAGAGGACAACGGTGGGCCGCAAATATATGTCACGGTGCTCCAACAAGGGCCGCAAGTTGATTATGCGGTCAATGCATCCACGACATCGACGAAATCCACCTTGATCTTCAGGAATCTGGCTTTCAAGGGTGCCAATCAGTCTGTGAAGGATAGCAGTGGCAAGCAGTTTGGAGGCGATGGAGCTCGGACTGATTCCTCTATGGCTGAGGCATTACAATGGTTAGCCTCCTTTGCAAATTGTGTCTATGACGGAGCGGCTGCAATCGGTTAGGACAGTTTCCCGCTCCAACAGTAGGACCAGTAACTCGTGTAAACCATCCACAACAGTAGGTCCGCGAATTTGAAGAGGGCTGGAGAAAGGTCGTCAAGTCACGCGGCTTTATTTAAGTTTGGCTGTCTCATTTCACTTTGGAGTTTGATCGAGAGGATGGATCCAAAGGGGCAGCCGACGAAGCAGGGCGATCACTGGCCGGCGAGAAATGTAACCAATCAGACCGATTCCATTGCCTTTTAAATTGATCAGCCGAACGCTTTTAGCGTTTGCATAAGTTGTGCATCGCCTGTCAACGCTGGTCACCTATGCTTATACTAACACCAGGTCTCCCAGTTGACGTAAGACATCTTCAAGTTTGAGAAGTAACAACAGGCGCCCTAGCCAAAGGTTGATGGTGAGTGCTGCAATACATTCTGCGCTTAGCCGTGCTTCAAAATCAGGATCGGCGCTTTCGCATTACAACAACCAGGGTGCTACTTCCCCACTTGCCTACTTCATTACTGCACTATGGCACTAAGTCTCCCCCACGTACAGCAGCCGCCATGTGATGCATCATTGATACCTATCCGCAGGTAACATGAGTTTTCTATGATAACTTCTCTTTCAGAGCCACAATCACATGCGCCGCGCATTGACTTCCCCCCTAACGGCGCCACTGAGCCTCTTCCATAATGTCGCCTCCGCCTTGTTAGGCCGTGCCAGGCCATCAGATGCTTCACGAGGGCCTTTTATCTCCATTGCATACGTCATGCATTTATCCTCATGCATCGTGTGTTTCACTTACCCTGCTGACCTTCCTCACATTGGGCGGCTGCGGTACCTCACTGACGCACAGAGGGTTTCAGTGTATAAGTTTCCCTCCAACGACCCCATTTACCTGGATCCTCAAGCGATTAACCGTACGTTCCAGCAACCCCGCACCGTCAGATACCCTACGCCAAAAAGGTAAGTCACTACCAAACACCCTAACTAATGCCGGGTCTCTCCATTTCAGGTACCTTGTGAAGTATCCACAAACCATTTCTCAGTGTTCTCGCTTCCTGGGTAACGAGCCTTCAAGCAGCTCACCTGCGAGGTCAGGAATATTTGCGATTGGTTCAAACATCAAATGTCACCGGCGCAGCAAGGTTTCGTGCTGCATTTATTAAGCCATTTCATTTTCCCCTATGAACAATAACGTCAACGTGTATGTTTAATGCAATGAGGCTTGCGGTACACGCCTGCTAGAGTACCATTCCCACTTACCAGCGTTGAGGCATCGACGTCAATGAAACGGGTTGTAATAGCACAGGTTAGTAACCTCTTGTGCACGCCATACTCCTACTTGCCGCATGCATCTTTCACCCATAGACTGTTCCGCTTTACCACTGCTATGCACCGACAGGCATAAGGTTTACTACAGGGACTCAGTTCAGGTACATATCTATGGATTGTACGTCACGTTGCTCCTTACATGTTTGGGTAACAGTAACATCAACCATCTCAATGCGAGTATGGTCGCAATAGCCATGACGCCATACACGTCCGCCGTAAGCCGTTGCTACAACCATGCCATTAACCAGCATGTCCACCTGACATCCACATGTACCCTTCCTAAGTGCCCCTTATTACTGCGTTTAACGGACTGCACATGTTCACTTCATCGGCCTGCACCTCTCGTGTTCCCTGTGCATGCCCGTTTTCTATGCCTTGCAATTCACCGCACGCTTGCCTATCTGTTAGGGAACTTTGTAGTTTGTACAACGATTTATGGTTCTTGCTTGAAGGTTAGGGTTGCACCGGCGTAATGTCCGTGTCACGCTCCAACGTTGCTTCCGTGCCATACGCCTGGAGCGCAGCCCCGCTCAACATGGGCATGCCGTGCGCTTCAATCCACGTAATACAAAGTGCTCTTGTTCCCCTTTGAAGCAGTGTGGGCCGGCTCCATTGAATAAACCTGCACCCCTCAACGTGCCTCCAGGACTGATTCCTTTGGGTTTGCGCTGCATACCCGGTGTGTCGTTGTACCAGCTGGTGGTGATGCTTTGAAGGTTAGCTGCAAGTAAATGTAATTCAGTAAATATGATTAAGCGAAAAAGGAGTAACTGCGATGACAAACACATCATTATGTGGATGGTTGATGAATTACAAAATAAGATGTTCAAATTTGATAAGGAATTACGAATAGCAGACATTTTCTCTTACCGTAATGATGTGTATATAAATGCGTAATTGGAAATGAGCATGCACTGAATAGCATTTGTTATTGGTGTTAGTCAACGGGATTATTTACTTGTGCAAAATCTCCGCTGGTAGGTCGATTTCGTTGCGAAGTGCTAAGCAAATACGAATAATTTGGAACGTCTTCATATGCCCAGGTAAATACTTTAACTGCATATAAAAAGGCTTAACCTGTTGCCGGATGTTACAATATATATATATATATATATATTTTTATTTATTTATTTATACGTATATATATGTGTGTATCTTCTTATGTAGTGTCATGTACCGTAATGAAATGTACGTAAGTACGTATGCATGATTATATACATATATAGGTTCATGTATGCATAGGTATACGTATAAATATGTCATTTATATATACTTTTATATATAGTTGTATGCACATATATATACATCTTTCTATACATATATATACACATAAATATATATACGTCCATACCTACATACATAGCATATTAGGCCGGATGCGTATACATTTATATATATAGATATAGATATATATATATATACGTATATACAGATATATATTTCAGAATCAGGCATAATCCTAGCCCATTTTATATGCAGTTAACATATTTATCTCGGCATACGAAGACGTTCCACATTATTCCTATTTGCTTATCACTTCGCAAAAAATCCTATCTACCAGCACAACTTTTGCACAAGCAAGTAATCCCGCTCACTACCACCAATAATAAATGCTATTCAGTGCGTGCCCATTTCCAATTACGCATTTACATACACAGCATTACGGTAACAGAAGATGTCTGTTATGCGTCATTCCTTACCAACTTTGAACCGCTAATTCTGTATTTTATCAACCATGCACATAGCGATGCCTTTGTCATCGCGGTTACTTCTTTTGCACTTATTCAGATTTACCAAAGCACATTGACTTGCAGGTTACCACCAAAGCAACATCCGTAATTTTCACACTTACTGATTACGTACTTCCGTTCATTAGGAATAAACTAGGTACATGCGTTGCCTTACAAGGTGGCATTTCATGTCCTCCATGAACATGATTTGTGCAATTAACATTCCGTGTAGCTTCCTCAACCTTTTGCCTGCTGCATCATAAAAAGTGATTCCCGTTTTTAATAGACGGTCAGTTTAAGTTTCAATTCATGCAACATTTCAAAGCATTCCCTAACAAAAAATAACCCTAAATTTGTTGAAGGCAATTTCCGCACATTCCCGTCACATGGTTTTCCGCCATCATTTCGGCCTTTCTTATTTTACTCACTTTACCTCAGTAAAATGTTTATACATCATATCCCATGTAATACTATTAAACGGCTTACATTAATTTATGCTAGCCATCCATAGTACCCAGAAGGCAATTTATTTACGCCGTAAAACGGGTGTACCATTTGGCACCAAAGAAATATAAATTTAACCGCCATAGTGCAATCAAACGGTCCCGCACCCTATCATTTCACGCTTTCAAAACAGGTGTGACCCTGACAAATACTAGAAGTAAACAGTGTGATTTATTGCAACCGAATTAAGTAAACACCATCTCGGAATGCTGATTTAGTATTATTTTTCACATGCAACCCGTACTAGCATGCAACACATAGCGTACCTTCGTTTCTTAATGTCACCGAAGAAGCTGGAAGCCAACCCCCTTCACGCACTTCGAATATTTAGAACTTCTTCGCTCCCCATTCATTAGGGAGTGGTTAATGTTTGTATTGAAAAGCTGGCCTGGAGAAGCTTTGTGTTTCGGTACGCAGGCTAAATGGTGAGGCTTTCATAACTGGATATGAAAGAGACGTATATATGTCGCTATGAGCGTAAGTATGAACAAAACATGGTACTTGATAATAAATATTAATTGTGAAATTCTCGCTGTTTTACATGAGCTTAACAGGAGGAGGTCTAATTGGTTATGCAGCGCCATGTTGTATGACACTGCTGTTATTTACCGTATGGTCTACGATCGCTATAAAAGCTGGGAAGAAGTGGTGGAAACTGTTCGCAACGTCCAAGTTCCGACTGCTTGCAGTTTTCCAAATATCGTGCGTATACTGGGAAGCAACATGAAAAGTACTACGCGGTAAAGCGATTATTTGGCTTGCAATCGAGCTTGATCGAGCTTTTTAGCTGCAATATTGTGGAAAACAATGTTTAAATAAACACTTGTAACGGGAATTTGCTTATTGTCAACTTTCCGCTGATCCAAGGTAGCCTGGATGGATGAAAGCCGTTCTGGTCAAAGCGTGGTTCAAGCTTACTGGTAATTTTTCCGCTTTCTCCTAGGTTTAATCCCGGTTTGCCCCAAGCTTTTGCCTTTTCATTGAGGTCGTTTAACTATTGTGTACTTCTTAGAATTCCACGCTGTTTTCCACTATGTATTTCTTGCAGTCCACTGAGTCTGTTGTTCTCGGCGGCTTCGTTTCTGAGATTAGGGCACTTCGTGGTACTCCAAGCTGCAATACACCAGTAACTGACGATTCCGGCGGTATGCAGTGCGATGCCTGCAACCGATGGTACCACCAGCTTTGTACCGACCTAAATACTGAGCAGCACGCAGCGCTGGCCTTTAGCGCATAGTTGCTTTTCAGTTGTGCTAATTGCTGTAGTCGCCGGCAAGGCCGCGCGGCCTTTCGTATGACAGACGTATCTCTTGATACCCGGCTGTTAAACGTAAAGCGTTCGTTGTCGATGCCTCAGATCTTTGCCTTAAGATTGAACTGTTCATGACCACGATTCCGGTCTCCTACAATGCATATTCGATGGCTTACACTGGAGCTCAGCTTGCGACATCAATCATTATGTCACCCGTCCAGATGGCTGTCGGCCACAAAAATGAAGCTGCTACGGGCGTCCTATCTAAAGCCACCCTGCTCGACGCCGAATTGCCGGTTCAGTGGTCCCTTCAAGTAAAGCAAAAGAGAGCCAGAAAACCCTGTAAAAACTCTACTAAACAAGAAGTTACAGTTGTCTCGGCCCGGGAAACAAGTCGTATCATTGATCGTCAAACCTTCTGGCGGTAGTGCCAAGGAAAATATTCCAACGTAGACTTTTGTCCTCAAGGGGTGCGGGTATCTCGGCTTTTCACCGAGAAGGCATGTTCGTAAGGTTTGCTTGACCCTGCTCAAAGCGAAACATCGTCACGGAAGAGCGCCCCCGTTATCAAGCAGCAAATGCAGACCAAATCTGCCTTAAAACCTTTCGGTGGAAGCGATGACGGGAAAAATATACGACATAGACAGTGGGGCGAAAAGCACACTGCGGCTGCGACATCATCGCAGAGGCTAAAGATATTCCCATCACCAATGGTGAAGCCGCCTGCTCCAAGTGTCGATTCAAATACCGGTGGGGATACCACACCCCGTCGTGGCGATTCTTTCACGGATAGTAGCGTTATATTGCGTAACGCGATGGAAGCTACTGCTGTCCTTCCTGCTGATCGCTTGGCAGACGACCGCTAGTGGTTTGAAATGTGCGTAAGGAAGTTTCTTTTGCCTGGTTTTCCAGGAGTTACTGTCAAGAAGCTGATTAGACTGGGTAACGTCCAATTTAATATACCAAACCCTCGCCTGCAGCTACTTCGTGTGGTACTCTCTACCCCGGAAGAATGCAGCGCTCTCAGCCGTTTGCATTTAAGCTGAAAAGTACAAGGATTAGCATCCAGCCGGACCCTACGCTGGCCGACAGGCTAAAGATATTAGATGCCATCAAGGACCACAAAAGCAGGCGAGCGGCCAGTGTACAAGTTCTGCGGTTAGTGGGTTTTCGGGTGGTCAGCCGGTGGTGCTTTTCCGCCCGACCACTGCCAATTCTGGTAGCGCACGACCCACACCTGGATATAACGAATACCTTCAGGTAGTGCCAAGTAAGGTGCGCAGTCAAAGCTATAAGGTGTACGAGTTAGGACTGCTCGTCAATGGGTGTCATCACGCTATACTTGCTTTCACGGAAACGTGGCTGACTCAGGACATCACGGCTGGTAAACACGTCTATCTGGCTTCGCGCTATACAGATGCGATTGCTCCGCTGACCGGCAGGGAGGGGCTTTTCTCTTTATGTGACCTATAAACGACGTTTTGCATACCCGCTTAGTTTAGTCGGCTGGCAAAATAGTTGAAGCTTTGTCGGCTGTTATTGGCACGTCCTCGGCTCAGCTTACATTTGTAATTGTGTATAAAAGCCCTCGGAGTATATCCAAGGAGGTACTTGACTTCATTCGCTCCAAGTCCGCAAGCAGTGGTTTGGTTATGGGCGGCTTCAACCTCCCAGAGGTAAGCTAGGCAGATCTATCTTGAGAGGCAGCGTCAGGCATATTCGGCGCTGATTTGCTTGAGCTTGCGCTCCAAGCATCTTTGCATCAGTTCATTGACTACCCCACTAGGTATATGGACGCCCAAGTACCGCCTATCTTAGACCTCTTATTTGCTAAGTAACTCGATTTTGTTGGCGACATTACTTACGGATCTCCACTGGGTTCCAGTGATCATGTTTGTTTGCTCTTCAGTTGTACCCTGTCTAGATACTGCCAAAGTACTGTTGAGCCTCCCCCGAACATATGGCACGCAGAATATAAAGCAATGAGAGCCAAGGCCTTGGGTTTCCACTGTGAGATCTCAGACGACCGTACTGTCCAAGTTGCCTGGGATAGATTTACGCATTAATTCACAGAGGTCTCTGCTCCCTTCAGCACAGCCACAAGGAGAAAGGAGGCGCGAACACAGCTGCCCTGGATAGATCCCACTGGCAGGCATCTACTTACAAAAGTTAGCGGACGTACCGTGATGCTCCGTCCACCTATACTTCTGACCGGTACTTTAAGGCTAGAAATCGGTGTAAGCATCCCCTATGGGATGCTGGACTTAATTTCGAGAATGGTTTGGCGGATTAAGCTACAGAGAATCCAAAAATTCCTCGCTTAGGTCAAAAGGCGCTGCGGTTCGAGCATGTCAATTCCAGTATTGCTGCATGATAACGGTACCCATGCGCATACGGACTAAAACAAGGGCTGCGTACTTATTTGCACTATGCGGCAGCGTTTGTACTGGAAACCTCTTTGACAGGCGCTGAGCTGGTTTGCAGGATCCCGGTGGGTCCAGGACTATCCGAATTTATTATGGCAGACACGGAAGTTCGTAAGCCGTTACAAAGTAGTAGTATCCCAGCACCAAAGCATGAATTGTGAACTTATACACCGCCGTGGTTCAGCATTATATGATATGACTCCCTCAGTCAAATCACCGTACGCTTGCATTCTTCCTGTCTATTGTCCTTTCTTTATTTGAACTTCTTAGCTCTCGGCTGGCGACCTTCTTTACCTCATCCGGTCAGTGCACAGCTGCTCCTTGCTAGAAGCCCAGCTGTCACCCGTCTGTGACACCTAATTAATAGTAGTTCACCATTCTCTCCGGCTTCTCCCGGCTCAGTCTTCCCTAGTTTTATTCCTTTAGCACCACATCATGCTCTTCTTATGTGCGCGCCGCCGCGTCTTCGCATTTTTGCTCTAAACCATTTAAGATTCATAACGTATGCCTGGGATTCATCCGTTCGTTGTCCTTTCTTCATGAAACCTTTCTTAGCTCTCTTCTGTCGTGCAGGCATATCCATGTATTCAGCGCAAGCCGCTGTTTTGCCTCACCCTTCTTATGGTTCATTTATACCTTACTTGATGTATTGTCTTAGCCCTTATTACCTGCAATCATCCAACTCTCGGGCTAGCATTCTCTGGCACTATCCAGCTTGGTTTTCTTATCTTAGCACCCTAGCAGCTGCGATTGGGCCTCACTGCTCTGATACTCTAAGCAACCTTACTCTACGCTTGCATTCCGGCTATTCCCTACCCCTCCGTCAATTAACGTTTCTTAAGCTCTTAGTTCTTCACTCCTCTTCCCTGCTCAGCACACACACGACCGTTAGCTTCACATTTCTAGGTGTTCATTTCTCACCATATTCTAAGCACCCTAGAATGCCTAGTTTCTCTGCACGACACTACGTATACACTTGTTCCGCACCATCGCTTTCCTTTAACTGATTTTAATACTTCCATTCTATCGATCAATCCTTTCTCACCTAGTAATCTTGGTCCATTTTTGCAGTAAAACATTCGACACTTACCTATGTAGGAGGTTAGCTCTCATAGGCTTTTCCTATTTCAGTAGGCCTTGGCACTATACTCCTGCTACCCTCGTGTCGTCTTTCTGTCTTGATCCCCCGATAATTTTTACTCAGCGCTTAAGTCCTATCTATCCGCTGACTTACCACCAATTGACCTTTGAATCTCTTTCGATGTCGGCTGGCCACCAGCCGTCCATCCACCATTCAAACGCCGCTAGTCCCTGAAATCTGCTTTCTGTCCTCCCACGCAATAGGCGCATCATAGTAAACTGGTACTGCGTTTTTGCTTAAATGCGCAACACGCTGTATTCTATGTAGATAGTAGCAACCAACGTATAGGGCCATTGCTCCCGAAAAACACTAAAAAGACACTTTCAGTACAATCATTGCTGTACATAGTACATCAGTTGGCTCTACCCTAAATGTTATAACATAGGATTTTAACAATGTTGGTTTCCACGCCTGTTCGCTGCGGCCTTGGTTGTCTCTCACCTTCCCTTTTCTCCTAGGTCCGGAACTTCTTGGGGATCTGGGATTGGACCGAGAAACCGCTTCTGTCCGGGACAGGAAAACCAATAAGGACCTGTGAAGCACATGGCTGTACAGAAAACGGATACAACTGCACGCACTACCATGACCGTTGTCCAGTGATGATGGGTGGACTCGAGAAGTTCACACTCCTGAAATGAATACATACTCCTGAAAAATCCAGACGCAAGAAACTGACGTTTCGCTCACCTAGATACCCACAAAGACGATTCTTCGTGAACCCCATCCTCGATTCGTCTCAGCCATTTTGGCGGCCCTGCCTAAGTTACCTGGTCAAATAACAGAGGAAATTGAAGGTCATTTGATTGCGGATATCTGAGTATGAAGTCAGTCGACAACCTGGTCTGCCAGTTGTATACTAGTGCACAAAACAAATTTCTGCCAGTGTTCTGGGACGTGGTGAGTCTTCGCCTGGCAAGCGTTCTCTTTATAAAAAGCCATAAATGTCCGTGTAGCAACACTGCGACGTGGCGGATGTGACGCCACCGAATAAGGTCACTGTCCAGAAGTACCTACTGGCTAGTCGACCGAATCATAATTCAATATTGCTCTGACATTTTCAATAATAAGTTACACTGTGCTTATATATATGTTTTCATTACATATAGTGCCCTGACTCTTTCCACTACGCACTCTAGAACCCAATGTTTCGCCATTCAGTGAAGACTCTGTCCCTCATGACCACTTACACAACTTCCGCAGCCTGTACAACCTTCGACTCACTGCTGACTACACTCATAGCAACGTGTTTGTTGCGAAACAATATTGCATGTAAATGTTGATCATGCTTTGCTTGGTGTGTCTCGACAAATTCGAGATTAAACTGTTTAGTTATTTATTTATTTATTTAAAGGATGAAACCTTCTAAGGTCTCTTTGCCCGGTTTAATTGACCCGGAACTGTTGCGTGATTTGGCTGCAGAACTAGGTGAAGTGCCCTATATATGATGTTTCAGAAATCGCTTGGCAGCCTTGCCTTGCCTTTCGAATGAAAGGAAGCTGCCATCCGACTCATCTTCAAAAATGGGGACAGTGGCAGTCTGTGCTCAGTGGCGTGTCGCGGGGCTAAGTCCTTGTACCGCTGCTGTTCTCTATTATGGTGAATGACCGACCCGCGGAGCTTGAGATACCATCGCGGTTATTTGCTGCTGATCCAAATCTGTGGAAAATTGTCCAGGTTCCTGGCCGTCCCGCAGCTACTCAGCGAGGATTGGCTATGCAGTGGGACTGGTCTACCTTATGATTACTGACCATCATTTCTCATTGGTATAAGTTACAACCTTATGATACTCTTCTTTGTCTGAATCATTATCTCTATGCTTAGCAACGCTAACCGAAATCCGAATTTCTGGTCTCTGATTGACTTTTGCCTCTCGGCTCTACCATCGTGCCTCTCTGCTCACATTAACGTCTTCCTCTCTTATTTGGCGTCTCTCTTCGCTCATATCGCAACTATTCATTGGCGGTATAGGTACCATTAGCCTCAGCTCATCGGTCATTCCATTGATTTCAGCCAGCACAACTTTACCATAAATTTTATATTTATACAATAACATAGTCCTGTTCAATTTTGTTGGCAGTTTGCTCGGTCCGTTTTTCTTCTCACCCTTGTTCTACAGGATAACATTACCTGCACCGAACACCGCTGAAGACGTACCTGCGACGCTCCCATGGACACGGATTCAATAAAGAACAAAGAAAAACCCGCACTTCATAATCATGGCACACTAAAGAACCTAGGAAACTGATCAATTCAATACATGTCACCTGAGTCGTCCGATTTCGACAGCCCAACCACTTGTAATGGACTCCGAAGGCGACTACACAGCCATAGGAAACAAATTGGCGTTGCGTGACTGCGAATATCCGCGAGGATAATCGGTCAGATACCATCTTGCCAATGGATATCAACAGCCGGCGGTGTTCCAGGACGTGGTGGGTCTTCGTCTGGCAAGCGTTTTCCCTACAAAAAGCCACAAATGTCTGTTTAACAACACTGCGACGTGGCGGATGTGACTCGCCACTCAATAAAGTCACCGCCCCTAACACATTGGCAAGTTGATCGACACCACATTTACAAGTTCTGTGCATACGTTGGCTCTCGCACGAACACGCCTACATATCTGACTAGTGACATACCACTATTCTTAAGTATTTTCCACCCGTTTCCTCATACTTCACTCACTGACCTACATTGCTTACGGGACCTCATCGGACTAGTTCCTCATCAACATACCATATAAGTGATCTGATCACTATTTTTACCTCTCGCAATCTGTGTACATGGACTACATACAACCTTTGGGCTCTATGGGCTTACACTACTGTCTCCAACTTTACTACTCCCACTGTTGGTGCTGCTTATTTGCTATCATGTACAATAATGCAATATACTGATCATGCCCAAAAAGGCGTGTCTCGCTTTGTCGAGAATAAAATATTTATTTATTTATTTATTTATCTATCAGGCAACGTGCACCGTTCATCCAATCGGAGGAGATTGTCCTCCTACGAATCACTTGGTCGTTGGGGTCGAACGTCCCCGTACATCTAGCCAGTTTGACTTAAGCGTCCCACACTCTTTGGCTTACACACCGACGACAACTGGAAGAAGGCCGCAAGCAGATGTTTCCGCAGGTTGTGGTAATCCGCTGTTCGTTCGAAGTCTTGACGGGCGGCATCTTTACGGGACCGTGCTCGACTATTGTTCGGCCTCGTCTGGAATACTGCGACTACGCCTGTCCGCCTTGCATCCTCCGAGACAAATTGGAGCTAGAGAGGGTTTTACGAATGGGTACTAGGTTAGTCGCGAGATTACGGGGACGGAGGTACCCCAAGCGTCTACGTACTTTTGGAATGCATAAAGTGCGCGACCGAACGCTTAGCGGAGACCTAATCCTAAGCTACTGTATCTTACCTGTGAAGGTTAGTCCAGATTTATTTTACCAATTCAGTCCCGCTGGACTGTCTATTCTACGTTGTCATTCTTTAAAGTTGGACAAACTGCTGTTCGATCGGAATAAGGCGGAAAGCTGGCCGTCACACAGAGTCATCGAGCGCTGGAACATGCTTCCGGAAAGTGTTACCAAGTAAGCGACGGGTAGGGTTTGAGCTGCAACTGCACGCTTTTGGGTAGCAACACCAATCCTTTCCATTTTCCTGAATAACTCGCATCTTCCTACTTCGACTATCTTTTCTCTAGTTTTCTTTACGCAGTGGTATTATTTTCTTATTTCAAGCGCCCTTCCTTATTCTATACCTTTGATGTCTTTTCCTATCCTTTGCTTACCTCACGTGACCGCCACAGCAGGGACTGCCAAGGCAGGAAACGTGGGCATTAACTGGTTGGCCAGAGTGGGATACGGGTGTTACATTTTAGATCCGTTAATAATTGAGCACTTCATCAAGTCCCGGCTCAAGGATCCACTCAGGATGGAACACCAGAGGGATACTTTTATCGTTCCAGTCCCGTCTCAAGTTGAACTTGAACAACGTAATAAGAAGGTCGCTGAAGGCCTTCCATACCGGTGTGTACAAGTTTGACGCGTACGTTCGACGCGTGATGGACCAGTGGGGAAGTGGGGGAAGCCTGTAATATCGAAGCATGTATGGAGGACTTATGGCCGACGGAAGACGATGGTGAACTCGTGGTGCAGGAGGCGGCAACACATGCGTAAAGCAGCCAAAGAAGTGTTTCGGGTGGTTCTTTGGTTGGAACAGCATGACAAGTGTCCGGTAAATAGAAAGGATGATCAAATAAGGTCGGTGTACTTTGCGCCCTCTTGTTAGGAATGCTTGATGCAGCTGCACTGTGAGGTACTGTAGGCGGAAGCGAAGCAACAAATCAACTGCTGGCGGTTCATCCCGTGGCACCGCAGGTTGGTGAATGTAACTGGGGTTGCGGTGTTTTTCTTCTACGCCTTATTGTCGAATGAGATATCGGACAGTTACAGTGAAGCGGTGGAAGCGATGGTTGGAATGGTTCCTGCCACATCCCGGGCACGGAAGTTAGTCATGTATACATGTGCTGCTCAATTGGGTGCGTTTGAATCTCTGTACCCCCAAGTGCGTCTGGTAGTTTTTCGCTTTTATGCGGTGCGAGACATGGATAGACGTTGCTCACACCTGCATGATGCGTCACCGGATGCTAGCACACTTCTACGGCGGTGGTTGCACAAGTTGACGTATACCAGAGATGAAGACTATTGCGATAAACTAATGCACGCTATAGAGGTGCGAAATGCGGAATGCTATAAGTACGTAATGCGCACTTGGTTACTCTATTCACCCTTATGGGCGGCGCATCGATTGCAAACAGTATGCACATTTGGTTGCTTCACAACGAACAGGGTGGAGAACAAGAAACGGCAGCGGCAGCTTGATTATCATTACGTAGTAGGCACCTACGCACATCCTCGTTGCGAACACGTTGCTAGTATCGGCACCAGCAATGCCTCCCAGACAACCATGGTCAATGACTTGTAGGCACCTTAGATCTTACGAAGGAAGGGGCCAAGTCTGACTACCATAAAACAGGATGACCGCTACTGCAGCCTTGTACGCACGGCCTTTCAGACGAAGGGAACTTGCCTTCTGTTGGCAAGGATATCGCGGGTTCAGGAAGGCAGCTCTGGCCTTTGCAACATGTGTGTCGACGCAAGTTTTTATATGTCCCTGGTTGCTGCTGCAGATGACAATTTAAGTGATTTGCTAATACATCTCTAGGAACACAGCTATTGTCGGTCTGCGGTACGCTTGGCGCTGCTGCAGTACCTGCCGCAGTGAATACACCGTCTATACAGACATGTCCTGGGCACAAACCGGCCTGCTCTTCCCTAATCAGACATTCCCGTTCCACAGTAAGGCGGTGAAGGAGAAGGGAGGCGGGTGCTTTTATCATAACTGGCGGTACGCTAATACCCCTGTTGTATGCCCCCTCTGTGCGACTTCCCTTCTTGTATATTGCTCTTGCCGCTTTATTCAATTTTATGTCTGATCTCAATTGTGACACCTGAGCATAAGTGTTCGTCTAACCTAATGGCCTAGCAAGAAAAGCGACCAATGCCCGAAAAGGAAGTTGATAACTAAAATAGGCTGTAGTGCTTCAAGATGTGTTCTACCCAGTGCTCAGTGCCATTTGACAACCGCTGATTTCACTGTCGTCACTCGTCACGCATGGTCTCGATAACGCCAGGTCGAGTCCTACTACTTTCCTGGCTTTGCCCGTTGACGTGTTTAATGCTGTCTAGTCTGTCACTTCGTACGCCGCGTGAGACCGAAGCCTGATACCACTGAGACACTTCACGGTTTTGAACTCCCCGTTAAGTCACCTCCATCTGTCTTCTCATTGAAAATAAATCTAGGTTACCTAACTCAGCTGCACACGATAACTTACGCTGCTGTATTATTCGAGTAGCTAGTCGTTGCGCATTCTCAAAGCAAGTAATACCTTACTGTAGGTATGGTGCCCATGCGTGAAAGCAGTATTCTAGGTCTGGTCTGACCAGACCTTTGAACAAGGGATGAAGGACTCCTGGCTTGGTACGACGAAGAACTCTCTTGAGACGAAAAGCTTGCGACAATTGTCTTCCACTGCTTTACGAGAAACGTCCGCCATGTGTCCTCCGCTATTCCTATCTGACCAGGCTCATAGGTAAGTTTGCGAGGCTTTTCTTCTACTTTTTCTTTAATAGGCTGGAACGCAACCGATTGCCTGTTCGCCGCTTGTCCACCATCAATATTATCCTCCTGGTCGCCTGTGGTAGAAGTCCGCAATGTTAACCTCTGCCACAAGTTTCCTCAGCCACCATGAAGTATCCGAAGATAAATATAGGTTCTCCGTTTACTTTTCCTTTCATGGCTTACACACGTTTTACATCGATGCGCGCTTCCGTAACATGCCACATTTGTCCTCCCTTGCTATGCAGGCAACGCATCCACGCGTCCTCCGCCGTTCGCATATCTGGCCAGACGCACAGGTCAGCTTGCGGGGCTATCCTGTTACCTTTCCCTCCATAGACTGGAACGCTGCCGATGGCCTATTCTCCGCTTGTCTACCGCCAACGTTATCCTTCAGTTTGCTTGTGACAGAGGCTCTCACTGGTAACCGATGCATATCTTTCCTTTGCCACCAGGAAGTTTCCGTAGGTAGATATGCCTTCCGTGTTACTTTTCTTTTCATAGCTAACGCATGCTATCCGTACATAAGCAACATCGTTCCCTGCCACATTTCACCTCCGTTACTATGTAAGCAACGTCATCTAGGTGTTCACCACCATTCCTATTCCCGACGAGACTCACAGGACAGTTTGCGTGGATTTCCTGTAACCTTTCGCTCCATAGACTAGAAGGCAACCGATTGCCTGTTCGCCGCTTGTACATTGCAGCCGTTATCCTTCTGTTTGCCTGTGCCAGTGATCCTCCCTGGTAACTGCTGCACACTTGCCCGCAGCCGTAGTGAACGTTAGGTGGGTGGGTGTCGCTTCTCTGTTTCTTTTCACTTCATATATTCCGTCTGCCGCCCATACATTCGTAACTCAGTTAAATACCTATCCCACACGTTCGCAGCCTACACGAGGTGTAAGCGTATCCATGTGTCGAATACCTTACCAGTGCCTCACGTGTCCTTGCCTTAAGTGGCCGTAGTCCCACCTGCCTATACCGCCGACCGTGAAGAGCATGAAACTACCGTCCGGTAAGAATGCATACATGGTTGGCGGCATCCCGTTACGGATATGCCTGTCACTGTGGCAAATCACAGGACGCCTGCGCTAACACAGGAACCATAGGTGACTTACGCTGCACCACCCACAGCTCCAGCCACGCACCCATATCTAGTTTAAATCCAAAGGATTGAGACCGGAAGGCATGCGGATGGGAGCCACGTAACATCAAGGGAGCCGGCCAACACTCCTTCACAGGCAAACATAAGCACACTGTATTTGGGAATCAAGCGCACACAAGGGGGTGGCTGGACCGTAGCCCGCCCCACACTAAGTGCATGGAACCACCCTTCTAGCGTAACACGATTACAAGGACCGTGCACACCGTCCCCTTCAGCAACGAACAACTATCTGTCGAAGGCAGTATGGACGAGGTATTGGGTAATAGACAGGTAGGCACCTTGTCAACATGCACAGCAAGCCCAGCCACACCTGGGAAAACCAAACAACAGCCAATAACTTGAGAGAGAGTTACAAAGAAAATAACTCGATTAACGCAGAAGGAAACGGTGACATAAAACTTAAGTTAATGAGCATGTGCAATTAGTGGTTTACAAACGAAGCTTAGATAAGTTCACGAGATCAGAAAGTGTACTTTACGGAATGCAACGAACACAAAAAAGTTATGGCAATGGAATACAATTGACTTAAGCGAGGTGTGCAAGTTAATGTAATAGAGTACAGGCAGACGTTTATATGAGAAGGAAAATAATTGGGAAAGAACTTAAAACCCACCACCTGAAATAAAGAGACTTAGCATGCAAGCACGCGGTTAGTAAATCGACTACAGCATACCTACCAACGCTGCGTCGGTTCTGACAAACTTCTCTGCAGGACCCGTCGTTGCTTCGGTAGTAGTCCCGGGTGGCCACGCTCATGGCTCACTAAGCCTGCCTGACTCAAGCACTCGCGACCGAATGTTCTACAGCACCATGCGCTTGATGTCGATGGAGAACAACCGAACGATACTTGCCGCAGGCATGCATACATACATACATGTATAGGGATATTCTATACGTCTGCACACCATCACAATTTTCAGTTGCTAAGTTATCCCTCCTTAGGGCTTACATCAAGGAAACGCGAAAATAGCCATTTTAAGGGCCCACCAGCTTTTAGTATCCAAGCATTGCGGGTAGAGTGCGTCCATAGACACGCTCCCCAAATAACGCGGATATTAGAATTGGTGTGAACATCGTTCACCTCGTCCTCCCTTTCCAAGCGGAATATGTATTCACCTTTCCAGCTACCTTTCCTATAGCGAAACTATAACTACAGCTCGTAGCTATTTCAGCCTCTCACAGGTAGTTTGGCTGGTCATGAATCCCCATGTACATACGCCACCAGTTCTCCCCGTACTTGTCTCATACTTTACGATGCACTATGTCACAGCTAATCATTTAGCATATTGGTTCACGCCTTTACCTAACGAAAGCACCTATAGCCCTTGACTCCGTGATCCGCTGTGCTTACGCGACGCTTTGCATTCTTCCGCGGCATACGCATGAACAATTTGATTGGGATTGAGGCGATGATGCAGCTGGCTAGCCGACCAACCTCCTCGTGGTGTCAGCTGGTTGGTTCGGGTCTAACCCGTTCCAGCAAATAGTTCGGCGGCAGTGTTGCAGGACGTGGTGGGTGGTGGTGGCAAGCGTTCTTCCTATAAAAAGCCACAAATGTCTGCTTAACAACACTGTGACGTGGCGGAAGTGACTCGCCACAAACTAAAGTCACTGGGCCTTGGATATCCGGATAATTCTATCCAACCCACGGACACCAATCTCCTACTCGCGTATTGATGACGACATCAAGCATTGAAGATTAGAGCAGCACAGCTACAAGCACAAAATACACAGCTATATCCACATACATACACACTGACAGACATACACACCCCCTACACAAACTGCTTTGGCAAACATATCGGATTTTCGCACATTCTTGATCATGCATCGTTACGTCAAACTGATCATGCCTGTAAAGGCGTGCCTCACCTTGTTGAGAATAAAAGATTTATTTATTTATTTATTTACCGTTTTCATCACCATCTTCGTACACATACTACCTTCTTCCATTGACTTTGTGTGCCAGTGGACAGGCAGTCGGTTACTTATTTGTGCAAAAATGTTATCTATCATTCCAATGCCATACGTATAGCACAACTATTTTGGTAAACAGTTCCATAACCTAAGTAGTAAAAAAGAGACATTTGCACACCTGCATACAATTACCCTACGCGTGCAACTCCATCGATCTCCGGCCTATCCCATGCCGCATTCATGTTTCTAACATAAAATTCGACTAGCACATACGTAATCATTACTTTCCAGCCATTTACGGGTTTCCAATCATTCGGATTTGGTTGGCGGCTTCTCTGTATTCATTGTGCTGCCACCGTTCAACCATATCACCTATCACTGGAAGCCGGTGATTAAATCTCATGCACGCGTGGTTTATAATGCACCCGCTAGCAGTTCCAAACATGCAACCCCAACGCAGTGTGAAACCTGAGGACAAATGACATAATGAAAGGTAATTGGGATAACGGTCTTCGTATAAAAGGGCATAAACTATACAAATAGGAACACCATCGTGATGTTTTCGAGAGAACATAACCATACGGCCATTCGCTGAACCACAGTCGTTTCAAAGATTTGTATATGCGAACATCATACAATCTTTTCTAGGACAACAGGGCATACACACAGAACAAAATAATCGAAATCTACAGACCCTTGTAGCCAGCTTCGACGAGGTATCGCTGCACAGAAGTGCACCGACGTTATCAACACGCATAGGAAGAATTTGACAAACGGGCTATTACTACTATTGAAAGTATAACTTAACATGGATATGTACAGGCTTTCTGCTAGGCCGATATACCTCCACCTTTAAATAGAATAGGACGTAAGTTACTCAGCAAGCAACACGCACTTACTTGGAACCGCCATTACATTTTTCAAATTATTTATTCCTAAGGACAAAAGTGCAAAAATATCTCTACAATCACCGCACGTTACTTGGACGCTATTGTTCCAAACTTTTGAACCATCGCACAAAAAGGTTATGTGTACAAACATGTTTCCTCCTTAAAACTATCTTTGTCAAGCATCGGTGGCACTCCCCCAAATACGGTGAAGAGAATACATAATTGTAACATACCCCACAGTGTACTGCCTTGAATAACACATCTATTTGTAGGCAACTATGTACATTTAGGTGTATCTAAGTGCATGTATCTATGTATATAGGTGTATGCACCGTGGTATTTTTAAATAACGGACATTTTGTACTTATCATGGATCAACTTATAACCAATTTTTTCTATATGCTCATTTAGCGAGTATTTATGTCCTCATATGCGTGTACGTTATTCGATAACGGCACTTCGAATGATTGACAGTTGTTTGACATCCCAGGTGCGGCTGCGCTTGATGTCCATGTTGACAAGGTACCTACTTGTTTATTACCCACTACCTCGTCCATATTGGCTAAAGGAGACAGTTGATCGTTACTGGAGGGGACGGAATGCATGGTCCTTGTGGCCGTGCTAGGTTCAAAGAGGGGTTGCATGCACTCAGCATGCAGCGGACTACGGTCCAGCCACCGCCTTGTGTGTACTTGCTTCCCAAAATAAGCGTACTTGTGTTTGCCTGTGAAGGAGTGTGGGCTGGCTCCGTTGATGAAATGCGGTTCCCAACCGCATGCCTCCCGGTCTTATTCCTTCGAGTTTACACTGGATATGGATGTGTGGTTGGAGCTGTGGGTGGTGCAGCGCAAGCCATTCATGGTCCCTCTGTATGCGCAGGCGTCCTGTGGCTGGCCACAGTTGCAGGCAAATCCGAAACCGGATGCCGCCAACCATGTACAGTTGCTGGCGGGAGAGCCTATGGTACTCTGAGGCTGGTGGTGGCAAGATCCTGACAGATGGCTTACCCAATGCTGCTATCTTTGCGCCATTTGCTCATGTCCTGGGCGCCTCTTCGTGGCGACCGCCGGGTGGGATTTTTGTTTCGCCCTCCTTCCTGCTAAGATCCAGGACACCAATCCGCATGAGACAGCTAACTGACCATGTGCTATACCCGCTGCCTTTCGGGTGTTCATTTTATCGAAGGCTGTGGTTGAGGACCCGAGTCGTTCTCCTGTCAGGTGTGGGCGCCCTGACAGTATCCTAGTCCATCCTCTTCGGAGGTTAGGAAGTGGTCGATTGCCCTCTTCCCGTAAAACCTAGCCCTGGCAGGCAACAGGTCTACGGGTTATAAGCTCACAGCTCGATTGGCGTAGAGCACGAGGGCCACGCGTCATCTCTGACAGTGGGAGGACACCCCCGGATGTTCAATGGTTTGCTCCTGTCTGCCTCAAGCCAGGCAGCCCCTGGTCAAATTGGTGCAAACCCGCCAACAACCCACCTGCGTCTGGCCGTGGTGGCAGGTGCGGATCCCACTACGGTCGCAAAACATATATAAACCGTTCCAGAACCTCAAAGACTGCATGTGACGGCCGTCAAGCAGATCCCAGTCTGTCTCTGCAAGCACATTCCCCAGTTGGATCTGCTCTCCACTGCCTTGTGGGTCAGGCTGTTGAGCCAAAGGCTCCGGGCGGAGTCCCTCAAGCAAACCTCCGAAGCACAACGAATATCAAGCGTGCGATTGCCCACCAATGCAATCGCATGCCTGCGCAAAGCACTCAGCGTCGGGTGCTGGGACGTGCGCACACTACTGGACATGAACTGCAGCGAGCGCCTGAAGCGACCCACTGCACTGGTCGCGATGGAGCTGGCGCGCTACGACGTCGATATTGTGGCGCTCAGTGAAACCCGGCTCGCTGAGCAAAGTAAGTTGCATGAAGCAGGCGCTGGCGACACATTCTACTAGGTATGCAACGCCGCATTAGCACCATGTGAACATGGAGTCGGATTTGCAATATCCGGTCGCCTCTATGGCCAGCTCGTGGGTGAACCAACGGGCATCAGCGCGCGACTGATGACTGTTCGCCTACGACTCGGAAGAGGTACGTTTGCCACCTTTATAAGCACGTACGGTCCGACCATATGTTATCCTGATGACACGCGTGATCAATGCTACACTAGGTTATCTTCCGTGATACGGTCTTTGCCGAGGAGCCACCGACTATTTCTGCTGGGTGATTACAACGCGCGCATTGGGCGTGATGCATCAGCGTGGACAGATGTCATCGGTGCGCATGGCATTGGTTCAGCGAATGCAAACGGTGACAGGCTGCTCTCACTGTGTGCCACTTACTGCCTGACGATCACGAACACTCGGTTTGCACTGAGTGCGAGTGATATAGCAACTTGGACTCACCCAAGGAGTGGTAACGCTCACCTGCTTGACTATGTCATCGTACGTCCGCGCGATATGCGTGAAGTGCGCATGACAAGTGTACTGCGTGGAGCTGAGTGTGGCATTGATCACAAGTTGGTGCGAAGCAAACTGTACATATATTTTTATAAATCTATGTATTGCACTCCCGCCGTGAATTGGCGTAAATTTAACGTTCCCTCGGTACTGTGGCGGAACGTACTGAGCTGGAGAAGGCGATGGCTGCACGCCTGTGTTGTGGACTGCATAGCCACAGTGGACGACCTGTGGCATCACATTAATGACCAGGTGATAACTGCTGCCGAGGAGGCCATCGGGCGCTCGAACTGTAAGCGGCCTGATTGGTTTGAGGACAACAATGCGACGATTAGCGCATTGGTGTCAGAGAAGAATGCAGCAATTGCCGCACATTTGGCAGACACCAGTGACTTGGGGAAGAGTAGTCAGTTTCGCAAACTTCGACGGCGACTGACCCGAGAGCTCCGTCGCATAAAAAATGCAAGGTGGACGGAGAAGGCGAAGCAGATGGAATGCTACGCCGAACGCCGCCAACACAAGGAATGCTTTGACTCCTTGATGGTGCTGTGTGGATGGAGCTTGGAGCCGCTGTGGACACTGAACTATGGTAGTTCAGGTGCTACCTGCACACAGACTGCAGACATAATGCAGATCTGGTGAAAACACTTTGACTGTCTCTTGATCAACCGTTCGGAGATCGACTGGCCTATTCTGAACGGCCTGAAGCAGCACTATGTGAAGGCGAATCCGGCGGACTCGCCGACACTGGATGAGACGCAGAGAGCACTTGCATAGCTGCAGAACGGCAAGTGTGCCGGTGCCGACGGGATCCCGCTTGAAGTGTTGAAACACGGCGGAACCATGTTGTTGACTGCGCTGACCCACTTGGTGCAACGCGTATGGATTGATGAGGAGGTGCTTCCTGAGCTGAAGGATGCCCTTGTGCTACCACTGTACAACTGCAAAGGTAGTAAGCAATGCTGCACGAATTATCGGGGCATCAACTTGGTGACTTGTGTGGGCAAAGGGATTGCCCGAATCCTGCTCAACCGCCTCGTCAGTCAGGTAGTGGAACCGAACGTGGCGGAGGAGCGATGTGGATTCCGTTCAGGTCGCAGCACTATAGATATGGTGTTTGCGGCTCGTCAGTTGCGAGAGAAGTGTAGGGAACAACACCAGCCATTGTACTCGCTTTTTGTTGATTTCACCAAGGCATTTGATAAGGTGAACCGCGAGGCATTGTGGCTGGTGTTGGATAAGTTTGGTCGACCACGTAAGTCTGTAAGTTTAACTGAATGTCTGCACAGTGGCATGCGAACTAGGGTGCAGCTGAGTGGAGAGACCTCGGATGAATACGCAGTTGTCTCTGATGTGAAGCATGGCTGTGTCTTAGCTCCTGCCTTGTTAAATATATATCTTCATGCGATGTTGTCCTGTGCTTTTTATGCGGCTTGTGCTTACGGTGTTCGTGTGGAGCACTGTATTGATGGTGGGTTTCTGAACATCCGCCGCTTCGGCGCAAAAACTGTAGCCTGTGAGAAAACTATTCGTATATTTCTGTTTGCTGATGATTGTGCGTTGTTTGCACCCAGCGGGGATGCGTTGCAGCACATGACTGGTGCTCTGGTTCCGACTGAGGCCAAATTCGGGCCTACCACTAAAGCAAGCAAAACTGTCTGTCTCTTTCAGCCTTCACCGGAGGTGCAATGTTTAATATTGCCGCGAATCAGCATTGGTGCTGAAGTATTGGTAAACACCTCCCGTTTCAGGTACCTTGGGAGTGTGATGTCAACTGATCAGCAGCTACACAGTGAGCTGCGTATTCGCGTATCCAAGGCAGCGGCGGCATTCGAGAAGCTTGAGTACCGAGTGTGGAACAACCATCAGCTTACCATTGGCACGAAGCTGATGGTATACAAATCTATAGTGCTGTCCGTTCTTCTATACGGCAGTGAAACGTGGACGACGTGCCGTCGAGATGTGCGATATCTCGAGCGGTTCCACCAGCAGTGTCTGCGACGAATTTTGCGTATCGGTTGGGTCGACAGAGTTGCAGACATCGAAGTTTTGCGCCGAAGTGGGATGTATGCAGTGGACTGCATATTTTTATTGAGACAGCTTAGGTTTCTGGGTCATGTGAGCCGTATGGATTCGACGCGGATACCGAAACAAATATTGTATGGTCAGCTGAGTATTAAGAAACGGCATGCTGGGAAACAAAAGTTACGTTACCAGGACATGATCAAAGTGAGCCTCACACGTTCTAGACTTGATTGCAGATCATGGGAATGGAAGGCGGTTGATCGGCGGGCATGGCGCGGTCTGATCACGAAGGCAGTTGCTGAGGTGCAGGAGAAAGCCCTTATGTATGCAGGGAAGAAGCCGCAAGTGCGGAAGCGGCTAGCACCGTTGGGTTGTTCTCCATCGACATCGAGCGCACGGTGCTGTAGAACATTCGGTCGCGAGTGCCTGAGTCAGGCAGGCTTAGTGAGCCATGAGCGAGGCCATTCGGGACTACTACCAAAGCAACGAGGGGTCCTGTAGGAAACGTAGGCAGAACCGGCGCAGCGTTTGTAGGTATGCTGCATTCGATTTACTAACCGCGTGCTTGCATGCTAAGTCTCTTTATTTCAGGTGGTGAGTTTTCAATTCTGCATAAATGCCTTTCTTTCTTATATACTTGTCTACCTGTACTCAATTCCGTTAACTTGCACACCTCGCCTAAGCCAATGGTAGTCGATTTCCGTAGCATTTTTGTGTCCGTGGCATTCCGTACAGTATACTGGCTGACGTCGTGAACTTATCTAGAATTCTTTTGGAAACGTCTTATTTCATATGCTCATTAAATTAAGGTTTATGTCACCGTTTCCTTCCGCAATAATCGAGTTATTTCTTTGTCCTTTTCTCAAAGGATTGACTGTTGCTTGATATCCCCGGTGTAGCTGCGCTTGATGTTCATGTTGACAAGTTGCCTACCTGTTTTTTGCCTGCTACATCGTCCATACTGGCTCCAGGAGACAGTTGGTCGTTGCTGGAGGGGACAGGGTGCACGGTTCTTGTGGCCGCGCTAGGCTCAAAGAGCGGTTCCATGCACTCAGTGTGGAGCGGACTACGGTCCAGCCACCGCCTTGTGTGTACTTGCTTCCCAAAATAAGCGTACTTGTGTTTGCCTGTGAAGGAGTGTGGGCTGGCTCCGTTGATGAAATGCGGTTCCCATCCGCATGCCTCCCGGTCTTATTCCTTCGGGTTTACACTGGATATGGGTGTGTGGTTGGAGCTGTGGGTGGTGCAGCGCAAGCCATCCATGGTCCCTCTGTAGACGCAGGCGTCCTGTGGCTGGCCACAGTGACAGGCAATTCCGAAACCGGTTGTCGCCAAGCATGTATGTATGTGTGATTTATGCTGAGGCTGAGGTTGCATTCTTTTTGCTTTTTCACCGCAGTTGGGCTAAAAGAAGTTACACTTAAAGTAAGTCGTGTTAAGCTGGATAAATTTTATTCCACTTAGTTTGGTTTGTTCTGCCTACCTGAATACTTTCTATTAACTGGCCACGTTGCTAACGCTAATTGCGGTTACCTTTGGTAATTGTGTTGCATTTGTCGCACTTTTAAGTAACTTGTGGACATTTTTTACTTATCACGGATTCGTTGATAACCTACTTACCTCATATGGTAATTTAGCGAAGAGTTGTGTCATCGTATTTGTAGGCATTATTGGATTTATTTTATTTTAGCTTGTCGTTCAAAGTGAATGGCTGTTGTTTGACATTCCAGGTGTGGTTGCGCTTGATGTGCATGTTGACAAGGTGCCTACCTGTCTGTTACCTACTACCTCATCCATACTGGCTCCAGGAGACCGTTGGTCGTTGCTGGAGGGGACAGGGTGCACGGTTCTTGTGGTCGTGTGAGGCACAAAGAATGGTTGTATGCACTCAGTGTGGAGCGGACTACGGTTCATCCACCGCCTTGTGTGCCCTTGATTCCCCAAATACAGCGTGCTTGTGTTTGTCTGTGAAGGAGAGTGGGCCGGCTCTGTTGATGTAACGTGGCTCCCATTCACATGCCTCTCGGTCTTATTCCTTCGGGTTTACACTGGATACGTATTGTGTGGATGGAGCGGTGGGTGGAGCAGCGCAAGCCACCCATGGTCCCTCTGTAAGCCCAGGCGTCCTCTGTCTGACCACGGTCAAAGGCAGTATGGACGGGGTAGTGGGTAATAGACAGGTAGGCACCTTGTCAACATGCACAGCAAGCGCAACCACACCTGGGAAAACCAAACAACAGCCAATAACTTGAGAGAGATTTACAAAGAAAATAACTCGATTAACGCAGAAGGAAATGGTGACATAAAACTTAAGTTAATGAGCATGTGCAGTTAGTGCTTTACAAACGAAGCTTAGATAAGTTCATGTGATCAGAAAGTGTACTTTACGGAATGCCACGAACACAAAAATGTTATGGCAATGGAATACAATTGACTTAAGCGAGGTGTGCAAGTTAATGGAATAGAGTACAGGTAGACGTTTATATGAGAAAGAAAATAATTAGAAAAAACTTAAAACCCACCACCTGAAATAAAGAGACTTAGCATGCAAGCACGCGGTTAGTAAATCGACTACAGCATACCTACCAACGCTGCGTCGGTTCTGACAAACTTCTCTGCAGGACACGTCGTTGCTTCGGTAGTAGTCCCGGGTGGCCACGCTCATGGCTGACTAGGCCTGCCTGACTTAGGCACTCGTGACCGCATGTGCTACAGCACCATGCACTCGAGGTCGATGAAGAAGTATCCATCGTTGCCTGCGGCTTCTTCACTTGCCGCTTCTTCTCTACATGCGTGAGAGCTTCCTCTCGCACTTCAGCAGCTGCCTATGAGATGGGAGCGCTCCAAGCACGCCGATCAATCGCCTTCGTTTCCCATGAAATATATGCATATATATACGAATATATACTATACATATCGTATGTATACATATATATATATAACAATCTCCCGGCATATATATATAACCCGGCGTATATATATACATATATATGGTTGGCGGCAACCGTTTTCGGACTTTCCTAACTGTGGCCAGCCACAGGATGCCCGCGACTACATAGGGACCATGGCAGGCTTGCGCAGCATCACCGACAGCTCAATTCACACACCCCATATGCATTGTAAACCCTAAGGAAATAGACCGGTAGGCATGTGGATGGGATCCACGTCTCAGCAACGGAGTCGGCCCACATTCCTTCACAGGCTAACTCAAGCAGCGGTATTTGGGAACCAAGAGCACCCAAGACGGTAGCTGGAACGTAGTCCGCTCCACACTGAAGGCATGGAACCATTCTTTTGGCCTTGCACGACCACAAAGACTGTGCACCCCATCCCCTCCAGCTACGACCGACTATCTGGTGAAGCCAGTATGGACGAGGTAGTGGGTAAAAACAGGTAGACGCTTGGTCAACATGCACATCAATCGCTGCCACACCGGGGATGTCAAACAGCAAATCATTTGAAATGACATTAAACCAATAAAACATGCGAGTTATAGAATACGGGTATGCAGACATAACGCTTCCCTAAATAAGCATGTGAATTATGTTGGTTAGCAACTAAGCCACGTTAAGTAAACAATGTCCAGAATTTACTCAGAAAATGTTACAAACGCCAGCAAGTTAACGAAGTTTGGCACAGTTACCTTAAGCAACCTGGAAAGTTAATAGAAGATTATTTCGGTAAGCAAAACAAATTAAAAAACTTAGAAGGAAAGTTATCCAAACTATTACATTCGGCTGTCTAGCCGAACAACCTCCTCGTGGTGTCAGCTGGGTGGTTCGGGTTTAATCCGTTCCAGCAAATAGTTCGGCGGCAGTGTTCCAGGACGTGGTGGGTTTTCGCCCGGCAAGCGTTCTTCCTACAAAAAGCCACAAATGTCTGCTTGTCAACACTGTGACGTGGCGGAAGTGACTCGCCCCAAAATAAAGTCACTAGGCCGTGGATATCCGGAAAATGGTATCCAACTCACGGACATCAATCGCTTATTCTCACATTCCTGCCGATAACAAACAGTCGAAAATTCTGCGGCACATTCAAAAATACAAGCTACATTCATAGAAAATTACATACATATATACACCCATACACTTACATTCACTGTTATGCCAAACATGTACTCTTTGTACATTTTGATCACACTATGTTAGCTAAACATGATCATGCCTGTACTGGTGTGCCTCGCATTGTCGAGAATAAAAGTTTATTTATTTATTTATTTCAGTAGGTGTTCAGATATTGCTATATATATGTATACCTATATCTGTATATAAATACATTAATCAAACAAAAGATATGAAAACCCTTATCCAAGGAAGCAAGTTATATTTGCCATTTGCCTCATGCAAGCTATCTTTGCATGTATGTAGCAATTCTATTAAAACTTCTTTGCTCTATAAAACATGCGTTCAAGCTTCCCCTATATTTCCCAGGGGCCGTTTGATTTCACTAACAAAAAATTGTGTTGCTTCGGGAGGTTCCGTGGTACAAATCGTACATAGCAACGAGTTACCTAGCGACGTTGCCAAGGAGGATGAATGTGCAAATACCTGGAAATAGGTGGATGGCGTGTGAGAAATGGTATTGTGTGTGAAATATGATGCCATAGAAAGTCTTACCGGTAAGGGTACATGTGGGTGATAGTTGTTATACTATTTCGGTGGCGGTAGTTGTTTTTTCTGCTACCGCTATGGCTGTGGATGATAGTGAGCTGTTCAGATCTTTGGTTATTGGTAAGTATGAACGTGTTGAAAACATTGAGGAGCAATTAGGACGTTTTCACATTGAAACGCTGACTTGTTTTTCCCGAGTTACCTCAATATCTGCTGCGGCCTACCAGCGTGGAAGGCGCAAGCCGTTGCTGGATGGGGAAGGCTACGGTTACATCCTGTACCGTTGCGTACATTGTGAACGTTCAGGATCGCGTGGCAAGCGGTAAGTTAATATTTATGCAACACGGTGAATAACGCATGTAGATACGAATCCTACAAATGCGATGCGCGATTGTCGGTGGTTTTGCTGGATGGAAAATATGTAGTGCGAAGTTACTTCATGATCCATAGTCATGATGTTCACTTGGCTGACCCGTTGCTGTATGCACGCAACCCTCGGCTGTCTCCGCGGCAGGAGAAGGAGGTTCAGCGTTTGATGGGCAGTTTTGATAGCACGCCTGATTTGAGGTGCTTCATCTCTCAGGAGTACGGCAAACGTGTAACCTGTGTGGACCTGAGGGATTTGCGCATTCGTCATGGAAATGCGACCTCATGTGAAGTGTCGTACGTGGCGAACATGTTCGAAAGGCACGGTGTTTGCCCATTGGTATCTGAGGGTAGCCAGATTCGTTATGTATTATTCTGTAGTGGCAATTACATTTTACTCCATCAAGCATCACCATGCAGACTTTCACACATAGGTTTCATCCATTGACGGCGACAGAGGGTAGGTGACCCCCACCACCAGCCGTAGCTGCGGCAATAGGGGTGATCCCACTGGCAACACTTGCAGATTGGTACTGTTGCTGTTGCTGGTGGGCTGCTGCGGGTACTTGGTGATGCAATAGGTGGGCATATGGGGATATGCCTGCCGACGTAGCATAGTGTAGAGACGACGAGAGGTAAAGAGCAGCTGCACTGGGCTGCGGTAGCATCATTGTGGCGTACGGAGTTGCTGTCTGGGCAAGTATTTGGTATTCCTGGCTAGGCAAAGGAAAAACAGGCATTCCATTATGAAAGGCAATCAAGTCCTGCACCACCATTAACAGTGCTCACCAACCGCGGCTCTTGGTCCGGCTACCTACTTGTACAGCCTATTACTCCGACCGGGCAGGAACTCATTTTTTCCAGCAAACCAGCTCGCCCTATTCCACCAACTTGACTAGTGATTACGGTACCGATCACAGCACAGATTCTTCTGGTTTGCTTTAGTCTGAAAAACATGATTTCGTGGCCGGTCGCAGCAAGCGGGCTGTACAAGTAGGTAGCCGGACCGACAGCCGCGGTTGGTGAGCACTGTTAATGGTGGTGCAGGACTTGATTGGCTTTGATAAATGAATGCCTGTTCTTCCTTTGCCTAGCCAGGACTATCAAATGCTTGTGCAGACAGCAACTTCGTGCGCCACAATGATGCAAGTGGCGTTCGTCAGGGTTGTCCAATTTTCCCTTTTTGTTCCATTTCGTCGTGGATTCTGTCATTGTTTTTTCCCTTGTGGAATCCAACGATGTAGACGCCCGGTGAAAGAGTTGTTGACCTACATTGTGCGGACGATATGGTCTTGCTTTTCGACGATGTAGGGGCGACCCAATCAGCTCTGTGTAGCCTGTCCAGATTGGTCCCATGATTTGGTATGTACTTCGCACCTTCATAGTGCAAAGTGTTGCTGCAGGACCACCAGCCACTTGATGACCCCTTGACGGTTGCTAACAAGGAACCCGAGGTAGTTGATCATGTCACTCACCTTGGCAGCTGCGTCAGCCATTATGAGCACGTGGAAACCGACGTAAGCTCACGCATTGCAAAGGCCAGAGCTAGCTTTTTAACCTGCGTCATTTTTGGCGACAGAAGGGAGTTTCCCTCCGTCTGAACGGCAGTGTATACAAGGCCACAGTAACCGCCGTTCTGCTTTATGGTTATGAGACTTGGCCCCTTCGGTCTAAAGATCTGAGGCGCCTTCAAGTCCCGGATCATCGTTGTATGCGGAGCATTGCTGGTGTCCGATGACAGCAACGTATCCCCAACGATGATGCGCGTAGGCGAGTACAAGGTATTGATATTCATGCCACCACCCTAGAACAACAGATGGCAATGAATAAGTTGCGTTGGCTGAGCCACGTGCTACGTGTGCGTTGTCCACACTTACCTATAAGGACCTTGTTCAGTCTCCCTGGTGTCTGAGTGCGCAAGGCTCGAGGTGGACAGAAGTTGACTTGGCAGCGGGAAATGAAGTCACTGACGACCGAACTGGGTACCGTTGGTCCGTCTCGCCTTCCGGGCTGGAGTCCACGTGACTCGCGTTGTGCTTGGCTCCAGACTTTACAGGATATGTCACGCAGTATATACCAGTGGCGCGTCTGCCGCCATCTTCTAATCGTATTGCCTGTTTAAAGTATGTTTGGTGCTGAGTTATCTGCGGCTTATTGGCTGATTATGACGCGCGGCAGTGAAGGCCGCAAGTAAGCTGTCTCGCCTATGCCGCGTTATTTTTGAACCATGCCCAGCTGTTTGTGATTGTATGTTTTCTAGACAAGGTGTAGGCGCCTTGAGCCTGAATGTTTGCTTAGGGCATTAAGGTTTTCAGGTAAGTCGCCCTTTCTCTCCCACTTATTATTTATTTCATGGGTCCTCATGGTTGTATGGCAGCTAAGCATCAGTTCGAATGCCTGGTGTACTGCTGTTGATGATGACGATGATCTCTCCATCTGTAGTCCGTGGAATGGTTAAGCGTTATGTGTAGTTTTTGTTGTGCGATGCGACGCCCCAGGTACATTAAGGTGGATATATGTTGTGATATCGCATGTTCGTGGAAGTAACACGTCTTGGGATTTCCTTCTTCTACTGAGATGGTCTATAACGGTGGGCAAGCGGTGGATGCGATGCGGGAGATGGTGCCTAGCAGCTACCTTGCCGCCCTGTGGTGAGCGATAAATGAGCTCATCAGTTGCAGGCGGTTCGACGTTATTTTCCCCACGCGAAGGTGGTGTTTTGCCCACACCATGGTAAACTACACATGCCTAGAAGTTGCGGTCGCCTACGCGCGATATCAGATGCTTGCCTACGCGCTTGTCTTCATAACCTGACACATACTCGTGATTCCTCGGTGTTTGCAGGATTAGTGAAGGCAATGCTTCGTGCCAATACTGACTGATGCCGGTAATTGTGCGCAAATTCGCTAAGGGGCGAAGACTTCTGTCACACCCGGACATCCTCCGCCTACAGGGTTCCCGTGAAAGGGAAACAGCATGTTCTGGTGTGGTTTCAGAGGATCTCTGCGGAGTATGTCAGCAGGAGGATGATGAGGAAGTTCGCGGGTGCTCGGTGCAATGGGTAGCGTGCGATGCGTGCTCACAATGGTACCATGCCTTATGTGTCTGTTATGCTGGTGAAGAAGAATTCATTTGCTTCCCTTGCTCATCGTAGTGTCTATGGCAGCTGCATCAAGGGCGTACCATGACGCTCTGCAGGTATGCTAAAGTTCCGTGTACTTCCATTGTGCCCATTTCGGTTATAGCACACGGTATTGAAGTGTGCTGTTGATATGAAAACGTGCGAATGATAAGTGAACAATGTGCGCGTAGGGGTTTCACACGGCCGAAAGGTGATGCGACGGAAAGCTTGCATTAATCATGTTATCAACCTTCATTTAGACTCCTTATTTGGTAACGCCGCTCAACGGCGTTGGACGTAATGCCTGCATCGTGCATAAATAGTCGCACGTGGGTTGCGTTTGGTTGATGTGAACGTTCATTTATCCGTCCTCACAGGTATGCGATGTGATCAATGAGGTATGTTGTTTCACAGCTGAAGTGAATTGCCACGCCCATTCCCTTTTGAGTTCGCACCGCCACTGAGCCACCTCCGACGCATTGCCTCCCCCTTCTTACGGTTTGCCGCCTCAGGATAATAAGTCGCCGTAACACTTCCACCTGGTATAGCTTGTCGTTTGTTTATCACCATGTCTTCGTGAACGACCCAACGACCCTTTCCAGGGCCATCCCTGCTCTATGTCCTCGCGTCTCCCCTACATGGCTTGCAGCACTGGGAACGTGTCAGCAGTGGATGGGTCCGTAATCGTCCGAACTTAATTTTTTTCTCATGTGTGGGTATTACGCATGGTACAGTGACCACCTGCCAACAATCCGTGGAGTGCAGCCGCGTACAATGGTGGGTGCTAAAAGGCTCTCCGGTAAGTGCTTGTTAGAGGGTTTCATGTCGCAGGGGTTGACGCGTAGGGCGTAGCGCGGATGCATTGTTCCCCTGATATCACACAGCGCTTACACCAAACACGGAGTGGTGCGTTCAGGCGTCGTCAGCAGACATTCGGACTGACATCCTGTGCGTGAAAACAAATCCCAAAGTTGCATAAAGGATGACACTACGTAAAGACAGGAAGTGGTATAGAAATCGTCTCACGATGAGGGCATCACGAACAGTTATTGTGCAACGGACATCCGTTTGTCTCAACTTATAACCATATGGGGCGGCGGCACATGATTTCTACATGTAGGGTAACTCAAGGCTACGGAAACAATTAATGGCTGATTTCGTGTCCGCTGTTATGCGTGTTGTCGCCTCCCGTCATGCTGTAGAGGGGCCGCTTCCAAGAATGCCTCGGGGAAGCTCTTCCGAGCTAGCTGAGAGCCGATCGAGAAGTACGGCTAGCGACGAGCCTGAGCCCGGAACTACGGAGCGGGAATATGTGGACAGCGCAATAAATCAGACATATGCGCCGCTAGCGCAGCCCACAGGCCCGAGGCCCAGCCGAGTGACACAGCCGAGAACAAGCAAGTCTTGAGCTCTCGAACGACTCCTGGCCGATCCAAAGTGGGTACAGAGAAGTGGGGATCGAGGCGAAAGCAGGAAGGCGGGTCTTCCAAGTCAGAGCTCCGGAGGCGAAAGGACTGGCTCGTCTCTAACATCCGTACCTGTGTCGCGTTTTGGGACGGAAATCAAGTCGATATTTGATGGCGCGCGTGAGACCCGAATGTGTGCCCATTTTCGGTGTGCAATAAACGTCTACCCCCCGGTCCTGTCGTTTTAAAATAAATAAATAAATAAATAGGTATATTTCTAGACTTGCTAGAGGCTGCACCCTAAAGGGTTCAGATCAATGCTTACATAAATCCGATGCTCTTGCACGGAAGTAGGTAAAATATAAGTATATGTTCATCGTCAGCAGTTACAAATGAATTGGCATTGTTTGATATACAGCTACTGGGTCGCAGGCGCCCACCTTGACATGTTTCTGGTTCCTGCGGGTGATATTAAACTGCTTGCTCTTTTGTGAAAACTTCGCGGAGGTGTAGTTGTGCCTTTTCTCCATGGAACAGAATCCATTTCGCTGAAGTGCACTTTAAATTGATCGCACATTAATTGGCCACTCAGTTGCCCCAATTGTGCGCACATGGAAGAATGAGTGAAGGGATTATAAGGCATACGAAAAGTTGAAAACAATTCCGATAAATGCGGACAAAAATAGAAACAATTTGTTAAGAGAGAAAATAAAGCTGCGTGTTTCAGTCGAAAATACCAATTAACAAAAAATACAGCCCTACTTTTCATACGCTGATATTGCTCTCCGGCGCAAAATTTCAACCTGAGTTATTCTCAGATAAAAGAAAAAGCCTTTCTACAGTTAGAATACCGCTTAAAGTGGCACAAAATTACACTGGTCTGGACCAGCTTTAGCGCCTGAATACGTTGAACGTAAAAGCAACACAATACGTGCAGTAGTTTGCGAGTTATTCGCAATTAAATGATGGTCTACGAATAAGGCCATTTTTATTTTTCGCTAAAAATGGCTTTCTGCTTTGCAAGCAGATAGCAGAAAAAAGAAAAGAAAATATAAAAAGTAGGGAAGCGGCGTATGTTCTAGATAGGCATAGCTATCCAGTAATGCTCTAATTAGCCCGTAATACCCTGCGACAACTACGGACTGCGCAGGTGGCCGAAAAGTAAACTTTGCAGGCATACATGACAAATATATGCAGATAAGGGATGATCTTGCGCGAAAACGCTAGAAATCCAGCAAGGAATATTATATCTACATGGGAATTCAGGGGAGCTTGTAATTAACTCACGGTTAGAAGGCCACAGCATACCATTTTCAGTGGATACTGAGCCACATAAACAACCAGTAAAATAGAGTTTAGCATTTTTTAAGCCTCTAAGCTTTTCTAAAGCTTACAACAAGCCCGCATGAGCCAGGTCTACCTGAGTAACCCAGGGGATCTTTCAGATCCGTTGACAGATTTCGGCCTACAAAAGACACACATTACTTAGCTAAACATCACAAGATTTATCCCTTAGAGCCGATTTTCTATATTCATGAGGCTCTGTCTCTAACGTCAGTGAGCTATAGGAGCCTGCCACCAATAATAAAGAAATAAGCATGGGAAATTTTAGTAAAATTTAGCTAATTGCATTTGGGCGTGAAATCCGTTTTGGTCTACATTGGTTGGGCTTTAACAACTCTACTTCTGGTGGTTGAGCTTGCTCATACTTGAGGTATTGTTATGCCTCATGTGTAGATGCACACTATTGTGCAGCTCTTTGATGAATTTCGCTTTATTTCTCTCCATTTTTAAGTTCCGAAGATAGTGCCGGCGGTGTTCATCCAGTTGGCAATGTTAACTGGTACTCTAATGTCACACCGACTATTTCTTTTGTGATTTTCTTGGCAAGAGCTGTTCTAGCACCCTAAGCAAAGAGCGATAAGGTAAATCAGGAGTAGAATAGTAACAAAAACCAGTGGGAGCTGGTCGTTCACCCGCCATTACGCATAGCGCATGGTAGGCTTTGGAGCCAGCTAAAAAGAGAAATGACACACGGACGGCCAAGATAAGAAAAGTGGTGATGGAAAGTTTCTGGTGCTCCAGCCAGCCAGTGTGACAGGGGCCTCTCTGTCATTGGTTAGCTTTCGTGCCAGTGAAATGAAATCTGGAAATGCGAGTGTTTTACGAGCAAAAGCAGTTAAAGAAGAGGATCTGGTTTTCTTTATGCCTGTCTACTAGTGTTGACAATAGCGAAAGGCACATGTATACCAGATAAAGCTAAGTATATGGGGCCAAGAGAGTATAAGTGGAGAGCAAAATGTCTGATTATTGGGTCTAGAACTTTTAAAGTGCGCTCATTGTCAACAATAAGAAAGATGTATTTTTTATTTTGTGGCTTACCTACTGATAGTGTTTGGAAACTGCTGACTATGGTAACTAGTGCTCAGACTTAATGAAAAAGCTTCAATTAGGGCAACAACGCTAGAACCTGGCATTTCACATGAGGCTTAATGTTGTTACAATGTTTTTAGTAGACGTGACTCATGGGTCACAAGTATAAGTATTCGCAAGAGACCTAGTGGTCTAGGTATTTGGAAAATACTAAGGGGTAAAGATGGAGACGAAGGAACCAAATTGTAGAAGAGAAGGGAGAAGTGAAGGAAAGTTTTTCCTTTCGGATTGCATCCCCATTGCTATGCAATATCCTACCTGGTCAGTGCTTACAGGCTTACGATGTTCCCATTCAATAGCACTAGGCTGCTTTACGTGCTGATCTGTTTAGCAGTAAGAACTGGGCGTCGAGAAGGAGCTTTCAAAGGGTTTGAGCTACAGATTAGCGTTTCCAGGTTGCCTTTACGGTAGCGCCTACTAGTTCAAGACTTCCCATTTAACTAATTGTCGGTGGGAGCCAGTAAAGCGCTCAGCTACTACTGGGGTAGGCTGAATACCTTTTGTGGTCGGAGTAGCAGTCCTAACATCTGTAAGATGAGTGCAACTGATCGGGCCAAGATCTCTCACGTGGTGACAGGGACCGCAAAGTATGGGGAGGACCTGTGAGCCCAAGATGCTCCTGTCATGGGGCCTAGTTGAGCGCAATACAAAGTTGCGCTAGAGCTGACCTAAATGTGATCTATGCCCCATCGGGGCCGGTCTCAAAAAGGTTGTCATCTGAATCACAGATGTTGAAAAGGCGTTTTATGTTATCCAGGCACATAAACTTTCGTACCTCCTGCTTGAAAGTCTGTGGATTGTGAATCTCCCGCAGCTGTGAAGGTAATTTGTTCCAGATATTTACATAAGTGACAAGGAAGAAACGTGAACGTAGTTTCTTCCTCGCTGGCAGCGGGGCAACTGTGCAGTGCTTGTTTCGGAGGTTGAATTCTGATCCTCTTCTCAGTGTCAGGCTGGGGATATCACTGTGCACCGCTTGGTATATTAGCTTATGTAAGAAGCACAGGTTTAAGATAATGCGCCGCAGCCATAGAGGCTGGAGTTTGAGATGGTTACACCTCTGTAGGTAAGTAAGCGCTGGGCCTTGTGGGACTACTATTTTGGTAAACCGCCGCTGAGCCTTTTCGAGCAATATGCGGTCTGATTTCCGCAAATTACTGAAGATAAAGGGGCAATATTCCAGCTGCGGACGAACATGACTGCGGTAAAGCTCCAACCGTGCTTCAGCCGAGTTAATGTGGCGGCCTATGTGGAAGACCATTCTGCGTGCTTTTGCTACCTGATACTGCACATTCTCTGAAAAGTTGAAGCATGGCATGACTTCCATAAGCCTGCATTCCCTACCTACCGCACGGTGCCAGCAATGTCGTCACGTAGGGCACAGTTGCCCGTGATCCTAATCGATAAGCCATTATATTGAATTCATCTTTCCATTGCGGTTATCCGTTGAGGCAGCAGCGCTGTCATGTTGCCGCACGGGTCTCAAGGCTGCACTAACGGTTTCTCAGTGTTCTCCATTCGTGGTTGACCAGCCATGAAGCAGGTCCCACACGAGTTTTGGATTTATGTGGAATTGTTTGTACATCCCATGTGTGCAGTAGAAATGCAGTAGAAATGACTGATGCTTCTTTACCGGATGGGGATTGCTTGTGGCGACGCAATTCATCATGATGCGTGTTAATAGAGATACACCCCATTGGTCTGTGCCTCGCACTGCTGAAGACTGTAATGTTATTTCATGCATCCATTTAAGTGCACCTGTTTTTAAGGTACACCTTTAAGAGCCACGCTTTGTTCTCCTACTTGCCGCGGCGCATACCACAGTTCCATATGAAACCACCAAGCGCGATAGCATATGCAGGAGTGTTCAGTGTTCATGTCTTTTGTGTAAAGAGCCATTTAGCAACTCACGGACGTCGTTCCACGCGAACGACCTTCTCACTTAGAGTATGCAGACGACATAGCCCTAGTCTGTGACACCTTCCACTGTTGTGATGCCGCGGTGGACACATTCGCACTGCCCGTCAACCGTTTCGGGCGTTGCTTTGCACCATGCAAGTGCAAGGGTTCCTCAAACGGGGTTGACTTCACTCTACTGCTTCCGGGTATAGTACACAATGCCGCGGTACGTTCGACCAGGCCAAGTTGATCTTTGCAGCGGGGTTCTGTCCAGTTTTATCAGAATTCGCCGGAGGTTCCAGTACTGATTAAGTGGATATGGGGCGTCATGGAGTCGTGTAGTGAGCTGTTGTTCGCAAAATTCCTTACCTTCATAATTAACCTACAAAATGCCAATAAATGAAAACTCTTGCGTAATAGTGGTGAAACGTATTACAGATCAGTCTGCTATGGGATCTATGTCATTGTGGTGTAGCGATGAAGCCCGCGATGCAGGTGCCATCGTAGCGAGCAATTTCCATTCGTGGATAACGTGCCTCCATGCCGCAAATGAAGAGAGACAACAGTTATTTCGTCTTAGCAAGGCGCAGAGCAAAACTGAGGCGGAGGCATTCTTCCCGTTACATGATGCAGCCGGTAAGCCACATACGGAGTGTCCTGTCCAGGCCTCCTCAACATACCTCCAGAGTGACATCATGTGTATAGAAAAGATTCCGAAACTTGCCACCACGACGATGGAACGTCAACCATGCAAGTTGTACGATTATCCTCTAACGATCAGGACATCAGGAACGGTAAATGGAAAACTGCATTCCGTTGACATAACCTTCTGACCTATGGGAGCGCCGCCACATCACTGTCACATGTAGGGTTACAAAGCACAAGTGGTGCTCACTGCCGCGAATCAATTGCATCTGTCTTCCATTAACAGTAGGTTGCAGGAAGGTCCTCCCGTCAAGTACGTTATACAATCCGCGTAAGTCGATGCTACGCGAACTAATAAGGCTGATTTCATACCTATTATTGTTTAAATACGTACCACCTGTCTCCTGGTATCCGTGATGTCACCATCCTCTTATAAACCATGTTATGGTATCCATATGCCTGTATCCCCGATGTAGCACACCGTCTCAGCGAAGTCATCAAATGTGCACCGTCGCTAGTCATCGACATCAATCTGCCTTTACACTTAATGCGTGTTTCCATTGCAGGTAGCTGTTGAGGCGGTTCCGCAGTCATGGTCCCCCACGTGTCTCACCGATCCACAAGGCATTTCTCAGTGTTCTCGAATCGTGGGTAAAGAGCCCTGAAGCAGCTCACCCACGAGGTCGTGAATATTTGTGAATGGTTTAAACATCATATGTCTGCAGTGTGGCCAATACCCTTCGTGCCACAGTGGATACATCGAAGTCAAGGAAACTCCTTGCAATACAAAAGGTTAGTAACCTTTCGTGACCATCCCATTCCTACCTGTGGCATGCTTACATTCCATCACCCACCTTTACCGTTTATCACCGTCACACTATGACGCGCATAACTTTATTTGCAGCAACCAATTTCCGCATACTCATCTCTCTGCATGGTATGCGCCCTGCCGCTCAGGAATGATGCCTCTGGCCGGCACCAACAATTAAATTCACAAGGACGGCGTAACGCAGTCCAATAGACCGCTGACTTCTCTACCGATGGCTTGATTGCTAGTTTCTTGGAAACAATCATGATGCATGTTAATAGAGATCGTAGTACACGTCTTTGTTCGGTACTACGTGAAGGGGCGCCCGGTGTTCTCCCAGTTGCCGTGACGGGCCTTGAAGTTCCATAAGTGACAGCCAGCGCGATAGCCCACGGTTGACGGTGACTGATGCACTGCATACACCTCTTACCTGTGTTTGCAAATCATAGGATTACAGCCTCGCCATGAAGCACCGTCGTGATTCTTGCCCGCTTCCACACTTCACCATGCCGGAGCCTCTCCGCACACGTACAGCAGCGGCCATGTGAATATTCTGTGGCACATCGTAACAGGTTCCGTTGGTTTGATATCATTACTTATCTAGCAGAGCAGCAGTGGAATGCCCAGTGACACGCAATAGCAGAGGTTACTCACCTCTTGTGCACACGCTGTCGCTAAGACAGCACTATTTCTTTTAACATGCCATTCGCGGAGCATTGCATTTGTTTACTCCATCGGGGGCAGTACCTTCCATATCACAACACGTGCCCCTACCTATTGCTCAGGGTCATTCCTCAGCCGACTTACATATACGGCTGAGTGGACGGTCCTACGTTTCATAACTTACCGTAACGGTAACGCTTTCTTCCAGTGGTATGTGGCATCTACTAAATTAATGCAGTACCGCTGTCCTTCCACATTCCACCACCCTCACAGTGTTACTTAACATGACAGAATAACAAATCTGCAGCCACTTATGCGTAGTGTATCAAGCGGTGTGTGTGTGCAGATAACTACCATTCTAACTTCAGTACTGCGACATCATGGGTTCCGTAATTGCGGTTCTCTTGCGTCACTTTGTTGCCTTTGTATCAGCTGTAACTACATTGTGTACGTTTATTCATTATCGCCATATCCTTGCTGAACAATTGACACCATACTCTAATTTAGTGAACAGTTATGCCACCTTTCTGTATGCATCACCGATTTCATTTCATTTCACGTTGTATGTTCCAATGGTTACCGGGTACTTCATATTACCTATGTGGCTGCACTGCATGTGCATGTTGACAAGGTGCCTTCTTGTTTCTTACCCACTTTCTCGTCCAAACTAGCTCCATGAGGCAGTTGGTCGTTCCTGGACGTGACGGGGTGAAGGGTCCTTGTGGCCGTGTGAGGCTCCATTAGCGGTTCCATGCACTCAGTGTGCAGCGCACTACGATCCAGCCACCGCCTTATGTGCGCTTGATTCCGCAAACAACAGCGTGTTTGTGTTTCCCTGTTAAGGCGTGTGCGCCGGCTACCTTCAGGAAACCTGCCTTCCATCCACATGCCTCCCGGTCTGGTTTCCCTCCTTTTGCACTGTATATGGCGTGTGTAGATGCAATCGTGGGTACTGCAGCAATACCCACCCATGGTCCCTCTGTAGGCACATGTGCCCGGTGGCTAGTGAAACCCCAACACACCTAAGTAAATGTATGCATATGTACACGTATACATAAACGCATGTAAAAAATAAATATCTGTATATATAGATATTCACACATATATATGCATATGTGTATATACATATGTATATACATCTACGTTTGCATCAACATGCCTATCCACATACATACCATTATCTATCTAATCAGATATATTTATGCTTATCTACATAAGTAACATGCCTGTAAGGGCGTGCCTCGCCTCCTGGAAAACAGAAGCTTCATTTACTTATTATCAAGTGGTACACATGTGGTTGGCGGCATCCGGTTTCGGATTTGCCTGTCACTGTGGCAAGCCACAGGACGCCTGCGCCTACAGAGGGACCAAGGGTGGCTTGCGCTGCACCACCCACACACCCAATATCCAGTGTAAACCCGAAGGAATAAGACCGGGAGGCATGTGGATGGGTGCCACGTTTCAGTAACTGAGCCGGCCTACACTCTTTCACAGGCAAACACAAGCACGCTGTACTTGGGAAATCAAGCGCACACAATGCGGTGGCTGGAGCGTAGTCCGCTCCACACTGAGTGCATGGAACCACTCTTCGAGCCTAGCATGGCCACAAGGACCGTGCACCCCGTCCCCTCCAGCAACGACCAACTGTCTCCTGGAGCCAGTATGGACGAGGTAGTGGGTAATAGACAGGTAGGCACCTTGTCAACATGCACATCAAGCGCAGCCACACCGGGGATATCAAGCAACAGCCAATCACCTGGAAAGACAAGATGAAATAAAACAAATACAATAATGCATACAGATACGGTGGCATAACTCTAAGCTAAATAAGCATATGAAGTAAGTTGATTAGCAACAAATCCGCGATAAAATAATGTCCACATGTTAGTTAAAAATGCTACAAAACGCAACAGAGTGACCGAAGATAAGCGCGATTAATGTAAGCAACGTGGCCAGTTAATAGAAGTGTATTCAGGTAGGCAGAACAAACCAAATAAGGTGGAATGAAATTTATCCAGCTTAAAAATACCTAGTTTAAGTGTAAGTTGGTTTAGCCCAACTGTGGTGAAGAAGCATCAAGAATGCAACAGCAGCCTCAGCAGGGGCACGGTACACATATACACACATATATATACATATAAATATACATATACATATATTGTATACATATACATTTTTGGCGGCATCCGGTTTCGGATTCGCTTGTCACTGTGGCCCCCACCTATCCGCCGGTAAACTGGGTTACCTATGATAACTTCCTTTTCTGAGCTACCACGGAATTAACATTTATGCCCAAGCCGTTAACCGTACTTACCATCCACCCCGCACCGTCCGTTAAGCTACTGCAAAAAAGGGCACACTAAACCTTATTTTATGCCGGGTAACTCCATTTCAGGTACATGTTTAAGTATCCACAAACCCTTCCTCTGTGTTCTTGCTTCCTGGGTAACCATCATGCGAGCAGCTCATCCGCCACGTGCGGCAGATTTCCGATCTCTTCCAACTTCAGATGTCACGGGAGCATCCAGCTATGGTGCTGCATTTACCAAGCCCGTTATCTTTCTCCCCATCTGAAGCATAACCTCAAGGTGTACATCTGACGCAATGACGCTTGTTGCACACGCCTCCCGGAGTACCATTTCCACTCACCAGATTGGAAGCATCCAGGTCCATGAATCCGATTGCAATAGCACAGGTTAGTAACCTCTTATGAATGTCACACACATACTCGCCCCGTGCATTACCCCCCATAGGCTGCTCCGCTTCGCCGCTGGTATACACCGACGGATACAACGTTTACTGCACATACCAATTTCAGTGCACATATCTATGTACTGTACGTAACCTTCGCCCGGATATGTTTGCGTAACGGTTACATCAACCATGTAAACGTGAGTATCGTCGCAATAGCCCAACCGTACAAACCGTCACTTAGTACTGCGTTCCAGGGTCTTCACAAGTTCACTCCATCGACGTGCACATGTCGTGTACCCTATGCATGCCCCTTTTATATGCATTGCCATTCATCGCACGCTTGCTTACCTGTTACGGGAACTTCAAATTTCGTGCACCAATATATGGGTCCTGCATGAAGGGAATGGTTACACCGGCATGATGTCCCTTGCACCCTCCAACATTGCTTCCTTGCCAAACGCCTGGAGCGCAGCACCGCTCAGCATGCGCATGCCGTGTGCTTCCATCCAACTGCACCCCGCACTTGCCTCCAGGGCACATTCATTTGGGTTTCCGTTACATACATGGTGCGTCGTTGTGACTGCTGGTGGTGATGCTTTGAAGATAATCAGCACGGGAATGTATTTTGCAGAAACTTAATTTGGTGCTAAAGCAGTAACTGCAATGACAAACGCATCAAAAGGTGCATCAATGACAACATACAGAAAATTTATCCGAAGTTGACATCGATTTACCAACGAAAGGTATTTTCCGTTTCCCGTATTGATGTGTTCATGAAGGGGTAATTTGAAACCACCATGCACTGATTAGCATTTAATATTGCTGTTACTGAGGGGATTATTCCGTGATGTACACGCTGTCCTGCTAGGTCTATTTTGTAGCAAAGTGCTAAGCAAAAAGGAATTATTCGGAAGGCCTTCATATGCCCAGATAAATATTTTAACTTCATATAATAAGGTATAAGCTGTCGCCGTATGCAGCATTATATATATATATATATATGTATATATATACTCATTATATATATATATATATATATAGCGAGAGAGAGAGAGAGACAGAGACAGAGAGAGACAGAGAGAGCGTATCTTTGTACACCGTGTCATGCAACTTTTGAAATGTACGTGGGTACATATGCATGATTACATACATATTTCGGTTCACTTATGCATACGCATTACATATGTATATATACATATATATATAAATATATATATACAATATATATACCTATGTATACATGTATATATATATGGATACTTACAATTTTACATAAATATATACATCCATATACACATACGTTGCATATTAACGCAAATGCTTGCAAATTTATATACGTATATAGGTATATGTGTGTAAATACACACATATACATTTCAGAATCACGCATACAATTACCCCAGTTAATACACAGTTAACATATTTATCTGGCAGTATGAACACGTTCCAAATTACCCATACTTGCCTAAAACTTCGCAACAAACTCAACCTAACAACAAAGCGTTCCCACAATTACGTATTCCCTTTCACTGTAACCAATAATTAATCACAATCACCTCATCATCATTTCCGAGTACCCGTTTACAGACAATGCATTACGGTTACATAATATATGTGTTATCCTGCATTCCTAATATTAACTTTGAATATCTCATTCCGTATTTCCTCAACTATGCACATAGTGATGCCCTCGTCATCCCAGTTACTCATTTCGCATCTCTTACCATTTACCAATTGACATGCACTTGCAGGTTACCTTCAAGGCATCCAAAGTATGCTTCACACCTATTATTTACGTATTTACAATCATTAGGAATAAACTAGGTACATGTCTGGCCTTAGAATGTCGCATTTCATGTACTACGTGAACATTGTTAGTGCATTTAAAATTCCGTGCAGCTTTCTCAACCTTATATATGCTCCACTGTAAAAAGTGATTGCCATTTACAGTAGACGGTTAGTTGCAGTTTCAATACATGCAACCTTTTAAAGCGTTACTTTATCCGAAATAACGGCATATTTGTTGAACGCAATTTCCGCTTATTCCCATCTGTTGATTTTCCGCCACCATCTCGGCCTTCCTTATTTCACTGACTTTACCTCAGTAAAATGTTTTCACATCATATACCATGTAATACTACTAAACGATTTATATTAATTTATGACAACTATCCATAGTACTATGAAGGCAAATTCTTCACGCCGCAAAACGGATGTACCAATTGGCACCACGAAAATTCAAATTTAACCGCGTTAGTGCAACCAAACGGTCCCATATTTCCCATTTGCCTGCTTTTGGTTACGCCGTGACCTTCAACTAGATTTGTAATCATCACTTTAATTTATCAAAACCGTTTGCAGGAAAAAATCCATATACCAATATCTTTTGTTTCCCACACCGTAATACCATCAGCATTAAGAATATACCATGCAGCCACGCAAACTATTTTGGGTGTCACCGAGGACAATGGACGCTTAACCCTTTCCCGCCAATACAGAAATTAGCCTTTCCCCTTTCATTAAGGGTTAATAATTAACCCATTGGTTGCATACAAGTTGCTGAATTAAATGCCCTATGATATGGTAAAACAGACCAGATCGTCAGCTTCCATTAAGGAACTTGATCAATACTTTGCACACAATCGTCCAATTTTACCGTCGTGTGACCCGGTGAGTTAGGAAAAGTGTGCACAGTTAAACTCCCAGTGGTTCCGGGTTTGTTGCCTACTACCTTTATTTGATGAAGCTTCCGCACGAACTCAAGCCGGACGTCGATGCGGTAACGCAAATTTTTGGGGTGACATACAAATGGAGTTATTTGCTGAACAATTGTACAAAACAGTATTAGAATAAACACTTGTAACAAAATGTGCCTACTGGAAAATTTTCTCTGATCCGAGATTCCTTGGCTCTATTAAAGTGGCACTGGAAAGGTGGCTTTGTCACTTACTGGCAATTTTTGCGGTTATCCCTAGTTTTAACCTCGTTTATAACCCTGTCGTTGCCTATTTTATTGCGGTCGTCTTACTGTTGAATAAGTTTTCCAATTCTGCTGTTTTCCCCATGCACATCGTTATCTCGCCAAACACCGCGGCGGATGTATCGCTGGTGTCTTCTTTTGACGAGTCTAGTACAACCTGCGGATAATCTACATGTTCACACCTAGCTACAAATATACCTAGTGATACGCAGTGCGACTTTTGGTATCATGAAACTTTTACCGACTTATAAGCGGATCAGTACGTGATGCTATCATCCAGCGTGTTCTTCCTTTTCAGTTGTGGTAAAGCTGTATTATGAGGTCGACGCGCCAGACTTCCATCGGTACCAAACGTTGTGCTGGCGGCATGTTTGGCAGACGTTGAGAAGGCGATAGCCGAGCTTGCCTCATTTGCCTATCGCAACGTCAAATTGGATTTGCTTTTAAAAGCCCAACGTGGCGACTTGGGAAGCTACTGCAGGCTGCATAACCGCTCACAATCCATCTGATGGTGTCAGTCATGCGGACAACAGGTCGCACATCCTACTGGACACACCGAGTAAGTCTGTTGATCTTCCACTTTAGTCCTTTAACGTAAAGCAAAATAGCTTGCGAAATTGCCGTCAGCATCATGTTAAACCCAGAAACTTTGTTGTCAAGTCATATGAAAGATGTACATTCAGCAGTTGTAACGTCGGTTGGCGTTTTTGCACGGAGACTATTCCACTAATTACTACTATTTAGTCCATGAGGGTGATAGTCGCAGCTGCCAACGAAGTTGCTCGTTCTGACGTCTTGTTGGTCGTTGCTACAAGGGACACAAGCTCAACGTTCTCTACGCTCAACAGCCAGAATAGCAGCAGCCAAGACTTGACAGTAAAAGTTTGAGGGAATCAAGGACCCAGATAATATTAAGACGCCGGTAAAATAACGGTAAGCCTGCGCTACACTTGCTTTGTCGATTGAGGGGACAAGGACAGTCCCATTGTCGTTGGTGAAAGCATCTGGTGTAAGTGCCCAATTCAAGGAACATGGTGTAAACACACCCTATCGTGGCTACTGTCGCGGATGATAGCACTAGATTCCGTAGCGTGAAAGAATCTCCAGTTGCACTCCACAAAAAGGCGTTATGAATGACATCAACTTGCTCAAATTGTGCGTCCATGAGCAGCTTCCACCGGCTTCCATGCTGTCACCGTCAGAAAGCTGAGCAGAAGTAAATCGCTTTTATCGGCACGGCAACCGCGACCCGGCTGCTTCGCGTGTTTTCCTTCTCTGGGGGAACGCAAATAGGTACTGCGGCTTTACTTTATACCTGGGTGTTGGCGTCAGTCCACGGCTAGGCGTGCCCCTAGCAGATAGACCAAATTGGAAGGTGGCTATCAACTGTAACAAAAGTAGGTGAGCAGCTGGTGTACAAGGCCCTCCACTTGTGGTTTTCAGGTGCGCAGCCGGAAGTTATATTCTGCCCTATCAGCACCTAGCTTGATGGCGCACGACTTAGGGTTGTCCGTACCGTGTTCCCTGAGGTAGCACTTAGCATTATGCGTAGCCTAATCGGCGTCATGCACGAAACGGGTCTACTTGTAGACAAAGTTCGTCCCGAGATACTTGCTATCGCTGAAACCTGGTTGTCTTCGGCTGGTACGGACGGTGAGGTCGGGCTACCTGACTACGCGCTGCTTAGAACAGATCGCTCCGTTGGTAGTCAAGGTGGGCGCTTTATACGTTAGGGTAGCTCTAAATTAGATGGTTGAGCACCAGCACATTTCAGTCGTAGGATCAGACATTTGAAACACTCTCGGCTGTAATGTGCACTTCTGCTACCCAGTTTACAGTTGTAGTCATATACAGGAGGCCTGGAAGTTTCGCTAGAGGGATACTTGACTATAATGGTACTCAGACTGGATAAGTTTTTAGTTCCAGTGGATTTCAACTTCCCACAAGTCTGCTGGGTCGATCCTACTTGCAATGCGGCATAAGGAACCTTCGGTGCAGGCTTCCTTGAGCCGACGCTCCAAGTGATTGCAACAGTATGTGGACTTCCCCACTAGGTTTATGAAAACCAAATACCACCTACTTTAGATCTGCTTTTCGCTAAGCGTTTAGACTACTTGGCTGACGTTGCGTACCGTAGACCTTTAAAGTCCAGCTATCATACATGCATGTCTTCTGCGTGCTCTTAAAAGGCATCAACAGACGGCCGTTGAATTACTTTCGAAAATTTGGCGAGTGGACTGCAGCGCAAGCTCAGGCTTCGTTTCTGAACTGAAGGAGCTCGATGGTAGACCCTGTTTATTTAGCGTGAGAGCACTTCAAGGCAATGCATGCGGAGAATTTTACTCTTCATATTCTACTCATGAGAAAAGAAGGGTTACAGGCATGGATAGACTACGTAAGCAACCACTTAACCAAGAAACGGACTAGATGCTGGCGAACCTACCATGCAGCTCCATTAGCCAGTAAGTACGACAGCTAGCAAGAGATTAGAAATACGTGTAAGCAACGTTCACGGACTGCTCTTATCAAATACGAGAAGCTTTTAGCTGACTCGGCCTCGGCTAATCCCAAGCAGCTCTTCGTTAATGTAATAAGATGTATCGGAGCAACACTGTCTATACTAGCCTTACAGCTAGCAGGCGAAACATGTGCACAATGCAACGATGGTAAGGTGTTTTTAAATGAACAGCATACTGGGGTCTTTGCTTGGTCTAAGTGCACGGTTCCCCGAAACGGAACTGCCAATCCTCCCGCCGGATATGTTACGGGCGGTGGTGAAATCCTTGGTGTTACCCAGCTTGTCGAGGATTTCGTATGTTGTGGTTTATCCGCCGCCGTTTCGGAGTACTAACGGCCAATATATTTGTGGGGTCATTTTTGGAATATCCTATTCAGGCTCGTCCACCATGTCTTATCCGAGACAAAGTGGTCTTGGAGAGTGGGTTGCGAGTGGGTACTATGTTAGCGCAGTGTCTAAGGAGGCTGGGGTATCCGGAACGCTAGTTCTACTTGGGACTGTACCGAAGAATAAGAGTGGACTTGATTCGAATGTACCGTATTTTGAGGAGTGCGATTTGCCTGAACTTCTCTGAGCCATGAATCCAGCTAAGTGAACTAACCTCGGCTGTCACCCATTGAAGCTTCATAAGCTAAGGTCTGATATGCTAAAAGCAGAAAACCGTCTGTTGCGCCAAATTATCCAACGCTAGAATTCACTCCCGGCGCATGTAGTTAAAGTACTTGCGGCAAAAGGTTTTGCGCTTAGGCCCGATGACCTTGGGTGGTAACAACTAACCTTTCCGTGTTGCTAACCTGAATTCAGCCTTCCGGCCTTTTTAATGATGTAACTATCTTAGTATTCTACTTGTTTAGTCCGCTCCTTTTCCTCTCCTTGCCACGTTTCCTATTGCTTACTTCATGACCCGGCCAAACACAGGCTGTTAGGTCTGGATACGTGTGGAATAGTTGCTTGGACACTGTACATGTATATATGTATGTATTTGACACCTCCCCACTAAAAATGTAGCGGTGCCACAAAACATGAGTAACACTACCGAAAAGAAGGAAGAAGTTCCAGAAGAATAGATGCAAAGTCCCATGCGCTGTGTGAGCAACGACCTTACCGGTTGCCCGGGCCGAGAAAGTGTTGGACACGATGTGCTATATTTGTTTTAGGTTCATCTGTATTTCAAGGTACATCAACCTTTTCTCCAAAGCCCCGCTTCAGAAGGAACAGGCTCGCGATAATCCTAGCCTTCCAGTCCCAGTTGAAATTGAAGTTGATTTTACGGCTCTAGCCCTTGACATGCCAACTCGAAAGTCCAGTATGCCATAAGTATCGGGGTATTCAGCTGAAGAACTTTCTACAACAGTGTTTTCATAGACACTAACCTATTTTAGACTATAGTTCTATTTGTTGTGATCCAGGCTGCCGTGGATCCATTAAAATGGTACTGGAAGAAGCGCAACTGGCGTTTACTGGAAAATTTTCCAATTGTACCCTGTTTTAAGCCCGTTTGCACCCGGTATTTGCTTCTTTTATTGCGGTCGCTTTACTATCTTATACCTGCTATTGTTCCGCTCCGTTTGCTACTAGGTCGGTAAATTAATGCACTGGTGCCGTCGCTACTGGATTCTTGGATTTTGTAAGTTGAATGGGATGGCTAGCACGGTCCTCTTCGCTGAGGCCAGATCCGGCATTTTGCTTTACTCTGCTAAAAGCAATGAGGTGGCACGGACGCCTGTTCTGTTATCAGGAAGCGAAACCAGACTGAATCTACCCTTATGCCTTCGGGTAGACTCGAAGACCCACAAAATAATCAGACCCCGAAAACCGAGCGAACAACATACGCTACTGTTGCTATATCATTTGAGAAGATAAGGCCAGCTCCAACACCAGTGGTTCAAGTACCAGCTGCAGCTGTCGTATCGAAGGCCCGTGGGGTATACGCACGCCGTCGTGGTGATACTTTCGCGGATATTAGTGCCATTTGCCGTAAAGAAAATTAATCCAGGTTGGTACCTCCCGTTTGCTTGATTTTGTACAAACCTCCATGGTGTAAAATATGCATAAAAAAGCTACTTTTGTCTGGTTTTCTGGGAATCGCTTTCAGGAAGCTTATTACACTGGGAAACATCCAGGTTAATGCAGCAAATCCTCGACCGCGGCTATTTCGTTTAGTTGTCCCTATCCTGAAGGAACACAAAGACCTTACGGGGTTTCATTTTTAGCTGAGGTACTACCATTAGGGTTCAGCGGGACCGTTTGCTGGCAGGTAAAATGAAGCTAAAGGAGGCCAACAAGACATTGAAAGCAAGCGTGCGACCGGCCAGCAAGGCTTCTGGATAGTGAGCTTTTGGGTGGTCAGCCGGCCATTTTTCCGCCTAGCAATTCCAGTTCTGCTAGCTCACGACCCAGCCCTGGACACTTCAAATACCTGCAGAGGTTGCTAAGCAAACTGCGCAGCGTAATGAATTATTTTTACAAGTTAGTACTGCTTTTGGGTGGCTATCCTCTTGACAAACGCACTCACTGAAACGAGACTGTCTCAGGACCCCACGGACGGTGAAGTACTTGGACGTCCATGTACTTAGCGAGGCGGACCACAAACGGATGCAACGGGACGTGGAGCTTTAACTCATGAAGATCTGAGCCGAAGGTGCCTGACGCTGCTGTGCGGGGTAGATCTGCTCAGCAAACCCCGAAGATATGAAGTCGCCCAGCACCAAACACCGGTTTGCGAACTTGGGGCGAATAAATACAAGTTTCACGTTGGATAAACTCCCAAGGCTTCTGTAAACAATTACATTTGTTACTTGAGTCAAGGAGGTGTTTATTTTAACCGACGGAGCTACAGCAGCTTTGTCCTCCGACTGAAATAAGCAAGTTCTCAAAATGTCCAGTTCACACTTCACATAAGGAGCGACGCCTTTTCCCTGTTAGCCAGCGGACCACCCCACACCTGTTTACCGGCTATTTTGTACCCCATGTTTACTAATTCACTTGATTTTGTTGGCAAAATTACCTACGATCCCTCACTTTGTTCTGATGGTTTTGGTTATTGGCGCTTCAGTTGTGCTTTGTCCACACGCTACCAGAGTACGTGTGTGTCTCTTCCGCACATATGGTATGGAAACTATTAACCAAAGGCAGCCAAGGCTTCGGAGTTACGTTCCGAGGTCTCGGGATAAAGTTAAGTCCGACGTCACAGATGTTTCTGCTCCATTCATGCCAGTAACAAGGAGAAAGAAGGCACTAGCATAACCTTAAGGAAAAGCTTTCACTGGCAGGCGCCTGCCCACAAATAGGTCTAAATGTCGTCCTGTACTTACGATAGGTACCGTAAGGCTAGAAATAGGCGTAAGCAACACCTATGAGTGCTGGGCTAAATTCCGAGAAAGGGTTAGAAGATGGTTTCAGAAAATCCACAAGGTTCTTCACGTACGTAAAAGGTGCTGCGGTTCGAATTCGTCAATCCCAACGTTGATGTGTGACAGCAATACTCATTCTCATACGGACTATGACAAGGCCTGTGTACTTAGTAGGCAATTTGCAGCTTTGTTTGCAAGGGACCCGTCGTTAACATGCATTGAGCTGCTTTGCATGATTCGAGGGTTCGGGATTAGTGGAATTTATTGTAGCGGAGACGTAAGTCCGTATGTTTTATAAGGGATGAACACTTCTAACGCATCTAGACCTAATTTAATTCACTCGGAACTTACATTAGTTGGCTGCGAAACGAAGTGGATTGCCCGCTATCGTGTTTCAGAAGTCTTTTGAGAGCTGTGCGTTACCTTCTGCATGGAAGGAACCGATGTATCCCATCTTTAAAAATGGGGGCAGGACTCAGCCTGCAAAGTACTGGACCGTTAGTCTGACCAGCCTAGTAGTCAAACTTCTCGTGAACCTGGTGAGTGACTCACTGAAGCGGCACCTGAGTTCGTTTACTCTACCCAACGATGCAAAGCGTGGAGTTCAGAAAGTGGTCTGTGCCTGCGGAACCTATTGGCAGCTCGCGAAAGTTGGGCGGGTGCGGTGGAGAAGGGCCACACCCTGGAAGTGATTTTCAGCAACTTCTCGATGGAATTGGAAACCGTTCCTAATTTGAAACTTTCGCAAAAGTTCAGTTCCTATGGCTTATCTTGTCGCACGATTTACTGGGTGCGAGTATTCTTGGATGGCAGATAACAGTGTGTACGCTTATACCACGGCCTATCGGTTATACAACTTCCATCAGTGGAGTACCGCAGGGCTCGGCCTTTGGACAGCTACTGCTCTCTATCTAAGTGAAGGAAGAAATTGCGGTGTTTGTGGTACCACCGCTGCCCTTAGCTGATAATCTGAAGCTGTGGAAAATTGTCGACGTTCATGTGGGTACCAAACTAATCAGCAAGACTCGTATAGGCCTTGGGAATAGTCTACTTTATGGTCACTGACCATCCATCCGGCAAAGTGTTCCGTTCTTCGAAGTAGAGGAGGTCTTCCTCATACGAAGTACTTGATCGGTGAGGTCGAAATCCCGTGTATCTATCTATGTTCCGTTCAAGGTCACGGCGTGCTTGTCGTGTTTCACCGCTCGTGATTTTCTTTTCTGAAGTTCTTGTTTGATAACTCTCTAATAGAAAATTTGACTTTGTCAGTTTTCTTGTACCCTGAAAGTACTTGGAAGTGCCAACATACTCGGAATCTATTGCGTACCTTCTTTTGTCGCAACGTGGTTGTCGTGTTTCTCCGCTTGAGTTTTCCTTCTCGGAAGCCTTTTGTGGAAACAGTGTTGAATAACTCTGAGCATAAACTGCCAGTGTACCAGCGTTTGAGGATCTTACATTGTTTGCCTACTGTTCGTGGTTTTCTCCTTGAAATATTGGCCTCTGTCTAAAGACTTCAACGCAAAAGATTCCGGCCTTTATCGATATCTCATAAATAAATAAATAAATAAATATTTTATTCTCGACTATGCGAGGCACGCTCATGGAGGCATGATCAGATATGTACAACGGTACAAACATTATAATGCAATTGTAACAGTAACGCAGAAAATTGTTCATATATCCATGATTGGAACTGTACAATGTTGAAAATGCGAAACCATAAGTTGGTGTCTGAGAAACCTGAATGATCCACTGAAAGGTAATGGAAGAGCCCGCACACAAGGAAAGAAAAGGGCAACGTATGGTAGGATGTAAAACGACAACAGTATATACAGATGTAGAAGTCCCAGTGTAACGATCCTATGTAGAATTGTGACGCTAGTTGACCTGCCAGTGTAAAGTTATTGGCTGTGACTTTATTCGGTGGCGAGTCACATACGCCACGTTGCAGTGTTGTTAAACGGACATTTGTGGCTTTTTGTAGGGAGAACGCTTGCCAGGCGAAAACCCACCACGTCCTGGAACACTGCCCCCCAATCCATTGAATGGCAAATTGTAACTGGCTATGTTTCTTGTTAAAAGTCTGTTTGCTCGGTTATTCGCAGTCAGGTTGCGTCCCATTTTTTCCGTTGGTTAATGCAATAACTGGTTGCCTATTGCGTTCCTGGGTCCTGTCCGTTGGTAGGTCGGGTACTAAACATTCTTATTGAATATAATGTGTTGACCCTTCGCAGAACCACATGAAGTCATCTCTGATTATGTATGTTTGCCGGGGAGCAAAGAATTCGTGTCCAGCTACCCTCACTGGACATCGGTGGTTGGGTGCAAATAGTTAGAGTGGAAGTGAGGCCATGTCCAGTAAGTACTTGTGGTTATTTCGACCTCCCAGACGGAGGCAGTTCCTCAGTTCAATCCCGAAGCTCTCCGATGTTCACCACCTCAGAGAAAAGCGAGAGAGGAACAAGCCGAGAGAAGACCGAAAAGGAACAGTCGATGTACCTAGCGTTTGATCAAAATCCTACATTAAGACATTTATTTGAGACAACTAGTGTACAAGGTGTAACAGATATTACGCTAAGATGTTTTTACTTATGCGGAAGGCATGGCCTGATGGGTAGAATACTTTCATGTGCATAGGGATGAAGAGCAGGATTCCGGTAAGATATTCATGAGGTGTAAGCTGACAATGTTCGAATTCTACCTGAGACTAGAAAGTGGGTGTGTAGTCACGATTGGTTGTTATCGGAAACCCAAGGACAGTGACGATGTGGCCGTATTTATATATGCTCACGGGATAAGGATTACCTAAGACACCATAACTACAATGTACATAGGTATATGAATATAGGAAGCTGAGCATATTAGAAGCTGGCTAAGATTAAATGGATATCAAAGGAAGACTAAGTGTTGAAGGTAAGACGATTAGAAGATATCGATACTGGACCGGGTATCAGTGGACAAGGGTGCCAGTTGGGTTAATCATCGAGGTGCCAATGAATAACAACCGTGTCAAAGGATCGGACAGCTAACCAGCTGAGCTGTGAAAAAACTATACCAGGAGAATAAACAATCTACAGAAGGACTGACGCCTAGCAAGCTAAGGAGTATTCCCAAAGTTGAATAGAGCATACAGCAAACAGCTGCCGCACAGCAGAGATAGTGGCTAAAGGAATGGAGGTATCAGTGGCTGATTCAACCATATCATTAAGACTTTTGACCACATGTCAAGTAAACGCGAGTAAGACAGACGACGGATAACGGCGCGCTAGGAGAGATGAATAGCCAGCAATAGAGTTCGAAATAAGGCTTCAGCTACCTGCGGGTCCTACGGTGGCACAGAATAGGTCAACAAACAGCTGAGCTGTGACGCAAACAATCAAAGAGATGAACATGGTAAGAACGGAGCAAGCTCCGGGTATCCGAGTACAAATCGGGTTGATATTCGACCGCGCGACTGAGTCTCCCCAGCTCCATCTGTTCTTCTGCATTGTAGCCTACCGTACCCCGCTCACTTCTATTATCTGTTAAGTTTTCACTTTCCAGTTCCAAGTCTCCCTCGTTCACTGAAAACTGGTTGTCTTCTGACGCCATGGACAGTGAATTATACGTTCCGGGCTACGCAATACTGAGATCTGACCGGCCATCTGATCGCCGTGGAGGTGGTGTTGTCTTGTATATCAGAGGTGGTGTAAACATATCCAAAACACATACCTTTAACTCAGCCGATAAAACTGTGGAAGCTCTTTCAGTTGAAGTCTGTACCGAAGCAACGCAATTTAAAATTGTGCTGCTGTATAGGAGCCCTGGTAGCGCTTCTAGGAGTTTTATTGATTTCATCCGCACTCACTCTGCGAACAGATGCTTGATAATGGGGCTCCCTGAAGTAAATTGACATGACCTATCTTGTGAGGCAGCGACAACAGGGTTGGCTGCCGAGCTTGTTGACTTGACACTAGAAGTACCCTTACACCAATTTGTCGATCAACCCCCCAGGTACACGGCGGGTCATGCTTCTTCTCTGTTGGACCCAGTTTTCGCAAAGTCGGTTGGCCTGGTGAGTGACCTTGCGTACGGCCCCCATTTGGGAGCCAGTGACCATACGTGTTGTCATTACTTATGCTCTCATTAGAGACTACGATTCACGCAGAGTCCCGACTCCGAACATCTAGCACGCCGACTTTCCGTCTATTAGAGCCAAGGCAGTACGTTTCCTATGCACATCTTGCCGGATGATGATATACAGAAGGCTTGGGATACGTTTAATCTCTCCTCTTTAACATATTCCACCCCCACATCCCCCTTTCGCTAAAGCAGGGCGCCAAAGCGAAGCCACCATGGTTAGACTAAGTCGCACATCATCATCATCATCATTATACATGTCGGCTAGAGGTGGTAAAACACCTCCGCTATTGTACCGCAATACATAAAGGGAATACATACATACATACAATACGTAAAGGAAAAATAAATACGACAGTTGAATGCCAGCTGAGCTATCAGCAACGGATATGCATCGTTCCGGTAAGCTACTAGCCGGCTACTAGGCAAAAACAAAAATTTAATTACGTTTTACCCTACGAAATAAGATCGTAGATGGAAGGGGAGGCTAAAGGGATGGGGTGAGACAAAGAAACTCATAGCAGGAACGCCACTGAGGTCGGCTCCTTGCCATATCCGCAAGTGTATCCAGCCAAACGTGGTCACCGTCTTTTAGACCCCAACCAGGGAGCCGTGAAGCTCTAACTGAGGCCAGCTCCGAAGTGAGGGCCTTCATTCCTCTGGACCAAGTCATCGCTTGGCCACCTCTCCTCTTCTTCCACCCACATCCCTGGTGAGCAAACAACGCACGTCGAGGGAGTCGGTGGGCTGGCATGCGCAACACGTGGCCCAGCCATCGGAGCCTGGTGAGTGAAATGACGGTGCTGAGCGGTTCAGATTCTTTTCCTAGGCCGTAAACAAGGCGTCGAACACGCTCGTTACTCACGCGGTGTTCCCACCAGATGTGAGCCAAACTGCGAAGGCACCGATGGTCGAACGTAAGTAGCCTCTTCATATCCGCCGAACTTAGGGGCCAGGTTTCGCAACCGTACAGTAAGGTCGAACGTACCGCTGCATTGTACACTCTACCCTTCAGGGCGAGAGTAATGTCGCGCCGCCGCCATAGGTGCCGAACGTTAGCAAAAGCACTTCGAGCTTTCGCTATGCGGTTCGTGATCTCGTCTTCGATCCCAAGGGCGCTGATACAACTTCCCAGGTAATTGAATTTCTGAACGACCTAGCTGATCCCCACCAAGGGTCAGCACAGGGGCGAACCCTGCCAATCCTGGAGGAACGCTTTGCACTTCGATGGTGCAAAGCAAAGCCCGAAGCGACTGACAGCCAGTGCTAATCTGTCCAGTGCGGCTTGGCACGTCTGGGAGCTGTCGCAGATGAGGGCAATGTCGTCTGCATACTCTAAGTCAAAAAGTCGTTCTCCTGGGAGTAGCTCCACACCTTCCAAGTCATGTCCTGTAAATGCAATCTCCATGACTTCGTCAATAGCGAAGTTGAATAGGAAAGGTGACAGCGGGCATCCTTGTTTCACACCGCTGGAGATATTGAAGGGTGGCGACAGCTTGCCGTAAGCCCTCACTCTGCTCTTGCAACGCGCATATAATGCTTGGATAATACTTACATATTTCTCGGGCACACCTTTCCTGAGTAGACAATTCCAAAGGGCACATCGATCAACCGAATCGAAGGCACCTTTGACGTCGAGGAACACGACAACGGTGGGCCGCCAATATGTGTGACGCTGCTCCAACAACTGACGCGAACTGAAGGTCTGGTTGATGCAGCTACGACCCCGACGAAACCCGGCTTGCTCCTCACGAATCTGGCTTTCACGAGCGCCAGTCAGTCTGTGGAGAATTAAGGACGCGAGTAATTTGGAGGCGATGGAGATCAGACTGATGCCTCTATGGTTGCCGCATTTCGAGCGCGAGCCGCTTTTGAGGATGGGAACAATAACGGAGCGGCTCCTGTCGGTTAGGACAGTTTCTGCTCCCAAAGTTTTACTAGTAATTCATGTACAGCATCAACAAGAGCAGAGCCTCCAAATTTGAAGAGGGCTGGAGGAAGTTCATCTGGTCCCGCGGCTTTGTTCAACTTCAACAGTCCGATCTCACGTTCGACTTCTGAGCGAGAGGGTGGATGCCGATTAAATTGCTTTTCAAAATGCTCAGCCCAACGCTCCAGACGTTTTGACAAATTGTGGATAGGCTATCCACTCTCGTCACGTATAGTTTCACTAACACCAGGTCTCCTGCTGCCCGTTTCCCGTATCAGACGGAATAATTTACGATGGTTTCCAAGGGCAGTGGCCACTTCCATCTCTGACACACGATGAGACAACCAAGATTCGCGGTCTCTCTTCAGGCTGGCACGGAGTTTTGCCCGGAGCTCTTTGCGAGTTTCATTGTGCTCGCTTCCAGCCGGGATTCGCCGGCGAGCATCTATAAGTTCCAGAGACTGCGAAGAGACCCAATGTCCATGTTGTCTATTAGACATACCACATGAGGATTTGCCTGCTGCTAGGAAGGTCTGGCGAACATGTGACCAGTGACCATCAATTGTCTCCTGTGAACGCTTGCTCAACTCGCATGTCAGCGTACTTCGATACGCATTCAGAACAGCTGGCTTTGGCAGTTGGCTGGTGTCAATGCGCTCACAGGGTCGTCGTGGGCGTCCGCCAAAACGCTTCCGCATGTCAGCACATACAAGTGCATGATCGGTGTCCACACATGTGCTCCAAATCGAGCGACAATTCTGGATGCAGCCTCTCCAGCGGTAACTAATAGCAATGTGATCGATCTGCGTGCAAGGCTGGTTCGAGGTTGGTGGGCGCCAAGTCACCCTTCGGCGGGTGCTGTGTCGGAAATAAGTGCTCGCAAGAAATAAGCGAGCATCTTCACACAAATGAAGTAACCGCTCACTCAGTCGCACACCAGCTAATGAATAGACGGGCTGGCGGATCTACCAAACAGTTCTCTCAGAATGTACTTTTCGGCGTTATCGGGAAGCTCGGAATGCTTGCAAGAGTCATTTACGAGCTGCTAGACTTAGCTATGAGATGGAGCTGGCTAACTCAGCCTCCGCGAATTCCAAAAGATTCTTCGCCTACGTCAAAAGGCGTAGTAACGTTGGCTCATCTATCCCAGTGTTATTAGGCAGCGACGGCGCCACTGCCACCACTGATCACGAAAAATCATGCCTACTGAGTGCGCAGTATGCCGGAACTTTTGTTCAGGATGAGCAACTGCCGCATCTTGACCTATCAATGAGAGTCCCCCAGGACTCCTGTTTAACACACGTCACAATTTCGTAGGCAAAAGTTCTCCATCTTCTTCAGGCTCTAAATCCTGCTAAATCCGCTGAGATGGATGATATTCACTTTAAGCTTCTGTACGAACTAGCAAGCGAGCTATGTGGCCCAGTGACGCGTTTGTTTCAATTGTCGCTTCGCAGCTGCTCCTTTCCTAAGGACTGGAAGGATGCTATCGTTTGCCCGATTTTTATTAAGGGCGACAAGCATCTTCCTGCCAATTATAGACCAGTAAGTTTGACAAGCGTACTGGTCAAGGTATTGGAGAAGTTGGTCAGTGATGTGCTGGAAGACCACTTGCGGGAGTATGGTCTGCTCAGTCCACCGCAACACGGCTTTCGCAAGGGTCATTCCTGTATGACTAATTTGCTAGTTGCACGCGAATGTTGGGCGGATGCTATGGATCGGGGTCATGCAGTAGATGTAGTGTTTATTGACTTCTCCAAGGCGTTCGACACTGTATCACATTCTCGCCTTTCCTTGAAACTTCGGTCCTATGGAATATCCGGGGGTATACTAAAATGGATCACCACGTTTCTGGAAGGGAGAGAGATGTGTGTTCGTGTCGGGTCTAGTCTGTCTTTCCGAAAGTCAGTCCTCAGTGGGGTCCCTCAGGGTTCGGTGCTTGGCCCGTTGTTATTTTCCTTGTATGTCAACGAGCTGCCCGAACTGCTGGAGGTACCATCTCTCATGTTTGCAGATGACCTAAAGTTTTGGCACATAGCGTCTGACTTCGATGGACCCCAGATCCTGCAACGGGCCCTCGATCAACTTTGGGACTGGGCTGCTCTGTGGCAGTTGCCCATAAACTATACAAAGTGTTCCATCTTACGAGTAGGGCCAAATAGCCCCAAACGCGTTATTTTCTTGGCGGTAATGAACTCCACCATGTTACCCAATTGGTAGACCTAGGGGTCACATTGTCTTCAGAACTTAAATCCAGTGAGAACTGGAGGAAAGCTACGTGCAAGGGTTTCAGAATGTTGTGGATGATCCGCAGGGCATTCGGGACCAGCACGGGCGCTATGTTTGTTAGGTTATTCTCAGCGTTTGTCAGGCCACACTTGGAATACTGCATCCAGGCTTGTCCACCTTGCTTAGTCAGGGACAGGATGTCAGTGGAGAGAGTGTTGAGAGTTGGAACCAAACTGGTCCATGGACTGCGGAACCATTCTTACCCAGAAAGACTGCTTGCGCTGGGAATGTTCTCGATGCACTATCGTCAACATCGAGGCGACCTAGTCTTGACCTATCGTATACTTACCGGTAAAATCGGACCCGATTTATCCGGGCTTTTCCAACCGGCTCGGCTTCCATCGCTCCGAGGTCACTCGCTAAAGCTACACAAACCTCGATCGGATGGAGTCCGGGCGGACTTTCGTTTATCACGCCGAGTGGTGGATTCCTGGAATGCACTGCCCGAAAACATGGTATTGGCACCAACAGTGAAAGAGTTCGAACACCGACTCGACGCTCTTGGCCTTCAATTCTTAACATTCCCCTTCACGTCCTAGTTTATTCATTTTATTGAATTATTAAATCATTTTTTTCTTGACGCTCTTATTACTTTCGTACTTTCTTTCTTATTTCACGTGACCGGTGCGGCGGGGACTGCCAGTGCAGGTCGCTTGAGTATTACTTGGTTGACCGTGGTGTGATTCGCAAGCGCTGATCTGACTCTTCTGGATTCCAGTTATCGCGGACGAATAATACTCTGGATCAACGACGCGTCACGGAAGGAACATTCACGGGGAGTTATCCTACTTTTCCGGTCCCACTTGAACTTGAACTTGAACTTGACCTACGCGTCGTACACTCTTCGGCTTTATACTCCGGCGACAGCTTGATGCAGGCAACAAGCAGAGGTTTTCGTACGCTGTGGTCGATGCACCATTCAAACAGAAGCTTGATGGGAGACAACTGTGAGACAGTTCTCAGCTTACATTCGTTAACATTTGGAATACTGCGACCAGGCTTGTGCGCCCTGCCCCGTCCGAGACCGAATTAGGCTGGAGGGTCCTACGGGTGGGTAATAGGCGGAATGAGGGATTACGTGGAGAGCCGTACCCCGAGCGTCTGCTTAGTGTGGGAATGCATTCAATGCATTACCGGAGGTTTAGAGAATACCTAATCCTAACCTATTGTATCGTAACTGAGGTTGGTCCATATTTATCTCGGCTATTCAATTCCGCTATATTCCCGGTTCTCCGTGGTCATTCCATGAAGTTGGACAAAACGCGGGCCGATTTGATTATGGGAAAGTCGGTTGGCACACTTTCAGCAAGCGCTGGAACATGCTTTCGGAAATTGCTATCAGGGAGGCTACGGTTAAGGGGTTTGCGCGTCAAATTGACGCGCTTGGGTGGCAACACAAAACCTTTCCCTTTTCTGGCACTCGAATCTTCACATTTCGGTTTTCTTTTCGCTACCTTCCTTCATACATGGAACTTACCCTCTTATTTCAAGTAAACTCCCTTAGTTTGTACTTTGGAGTGCTCCTCCTATTCTTTTCATATGTCACATGACTTCCAAAGCTGGGACTGCTAGTGCAGGAAACGCAGGCATTAATTAGTTGGCCAGGGTGCTATAGGGTTATTCCTATTTAGATCCATCAAGAACCCCCAGCGCATTATCATTGTCTGGCCTGATGAACCACTCAAGGAGAAACATTCATATGATTCCGTTATCGTCCAAGTCCCAACTGAGGCGAAACTTGTAATTACCCAGTTTTCACTGTCGATACTGAGCGAAGTGGTATATGTAGCTCCTCCGGCACATGGACTAAAATAATCAAACACATGTACAAAGCTAGATAAAGCATCATAACAACACTCAATTATCGTCACCGTTTTAACATATTTACATGCACAAAAGACGACAACGCTAGTTATTGGACTACTTCATCGAATCACGTGATGACCCAGGTTGTAAATACCGCCTAATTCAAAATGGCAACGGAAAGGTTCGCTTTTTTGATAGCTTATGGAACTATAACCATTTTAACTTTGACGATGTCCCAAACAGGTAAGCCCTAATAATAAGATGTTTTTGTTAAAGAGTTTGGAACAAACTTAAAGTGCTATCAATGCAACTCGCTTACTCAACCAAACTGTGCAGACTATTTCGACAACCGTACGATGATCCTACAGCCTTGCCCAAACGACGGCCGAAATTATTCGAAGTGTGTCAAAATGATTCAAGAGAGTACGTCTTGTAGCTAGTTTTAACTGTTTGGACCATTACTCAGGTTAGTATTTAATATCATTCTTAATTTATCTTTTTCAATTTTTCGACTAACCCATAGTAGTTTTATGAAGCTGTCCGAAGCATATTATGGGACTGTGCACGTGGCCCTGTCAACGCATATAGAAGGCCAGCCGTCTTTTATGGTTACTGGCAGGAGGTACAAAGTAAATATGTAATAAATAGTGTAACGTCCGGATATGATGGCAAATATCATTATAATTCTTTAGTATCACCGTTCTTTGCACAAATCCTTACTGCAACTTCACCAAGCGCAGGTGACCGTTTGATAGCCTGAGTGGCCATTTCCTATGTCTCCGGACGTCCTAGTTGGACAAATTTGGAATTCGGGTTAATCACAAATGAGGCCAATCATTGGTTTTCAGAAGAACCTTCATATTTATATGCACGGAACTTATTTAGGGCGTCGAAGTGTGCGTTTGTGTTCAACAAAGTAAGAGTCGTAGAAATGCGTTGAAAGCAATGAAAAAGTTTGTTCGCGTATGGAGGTATGTTGCTGCCAATTTTAACTGTGCGCCAAAAATTTGTCACGGCGCATTCCAAGCATTTATTAGGCGGTCGCCCCGGTAGAAACTGCGGACTATCTTCTTTGGAATCATTGGAATGTAGAGAGCGGAAGGAAGATCTCTGTCAGCTCCGTCACGCCCAATTATAGCAGCTTGTTGCGCAACAGCAATCTACAAGTTAGATTGTTACAGTTGCATGAGCAACAACAAGACCCCTTCAAATTCAACAAGTATAAATCAAGCAGTCGCTTGAAACATACCTCCGTATGTATGTGGACGACGGAATCAGGCAAGCAGCTCCAGTCGTTCACCAGAAAAGTCGATAGGGTAAAATCAGAGCGAAACCTCAGTCTTTTAGGTTTAAACAGTTTCCTGCAGTGGCCCCGAGTCGAACACTTAGTGTTAATCTGGAAGAAACCTTGGAGATCGATTTTCATTTCACCTCGCATAATGAGCCGGGCGTACATCAGGTCGCCTCGGCGACGACGCTATTCGTTTGGCCAGAAGGAACCGTGAACAAGTGACTCGAGGCAGGAGCGAACAACAGTACAGTAGGGCAATACGTGGACGCGTGGTAGGGGATAGAGACGTAAATGGAGGAGCAGTAAAACAGTATGAATCTTGCGCAAGCGATAAATGATTAAATCGCACACATAGCCGCTCCTATAAGACCGAACTAAAAGCCTTTGGTGTTGCGAATGTGGTGAGTTGATATTTATTAGACAAAATCATGCGAAGTACAACTGAGCATGAACGTGTTGAAAACTTTCGTCTGAACTCGAGGTTTGTTGTGCTGTTTTTGGCATTTAACTGGTTGCGTGATAGTGCGCATCACGGCTAGCCGTTGGAGCGGGTTTGTATGACCGCAAGTTCGAGTTCAATTAGGAACGGAAAAGTAGGCATGTTTTGAAACTGTCGTTGCACAAACAGGGATTACGATGATTTGACCTGCCAAAGGGTAGCCAGATCAACACACACGAATCACTTGGGCACTCAAACAATGCCCACGCGCCATGCACTAACCGTCTCTGCTGTGCCAGCCACATGAAGAAAAGAAACCAAAAGGAAATAAGGAGAAAGATAAGCTTACCAAATTACATAAGTAATATTGCATGCAAGTGAAAATGAAATAAAGCAGAGTAAGCCGTACCAGACGAGTAAAAGCTTAAGACATGAATGGGAATGTTTAAAATACAGGCCGAGGACGTCAAGTCTATGCTTAAACACTTTCACCGTTGGTGTCATGACAACTTCTGCGTGCAGCGGATTCAAATAACCTATTACCCTACGCGATAACCGAACACTGCTTCAACCTGGTCCGATCGACGTTTGTGCAACATTAATAGATGATAACGAAGGATTAGCACCCGAGTTGGGTGGGACAGTCTAGTTAAATCAGGAGTATTCTAACACATTAGTATGCGATATGTGAGGACCAAGTGGCCACGAAGCCGCCTTTAATACATAGAAACCATATCCAACTTACGTAGGCTCTCAGTGTACATCAACTGCTGTAACCCGTGCACCATTTTCGTCCCAGACCGCAAGACCCGTTCAAATGCTATTTTTTTACGAACAAAATATGGGGGACAATCCAGTACACAGTATTTCAAGTGCAGCATTACAAAAGCAGAAGATATTCTAACAAACGTTTCAGTCGCCTTGATTTCGGATTACCTCCGGATAATCCACAAGATGCCGAATCCTTAGCGTGCGGCTGCCGCCCAATATTCACTGAACTTAAAGTCTGGTGACAGCGAGACTCCTAGGCCAGCTTGGAGTTGCACCCGCGGCATCTTGTTGCCACCAAGCAAATAACTTGTCGGTGGGTCAGTTGGTCCTACGCGTAGAACTGAACATTACGCGAGATTCACGCGTAACTGTCATAAAAGGGACCAGTCCAAAAGTCTATCCACACCCCTTTGTAGGGTCAGTAAACCAGCCGGATCGTTTACTGTGAACCAGAATTAAAGGTCATCCGCAAACATTAGGGATGGCACTCCCAGCTCATCAGGTGAGTCGTTAATGCATAAACTGTAGAGAAAGTGTCCAGGGACTGAAACTTTCGGGACCTCATTAAAAATGCATCATCGAAAAGACAGACTGGCATCCACACGAACACTCATCTCCCTTCCGATTACGAAAACGGAAAGCCATCATAAGATAAGTGCAGAAATGCCGTGGGATTGCAGATTGTACAAAAGTCACCAATGCGAAACAGAGTCAAAAGGTTTAGAAAAGGCAATACACATCAAGGCCACTGCCTTCCCTAGCTCGACAGCTTCATGCCAATCTTCTCAAGCCACCAACAAGTTAGTAAGGCAAGAACAAAATGAGCTAATTAGTCCGGCAACAATAACAGACAAGGCATTCACCTCCATTATTGTCAAACGGGGGCTTGAAATTGGTCTCTTAACCCAACACACTCCGCCGCACGCAAAATTGACACTAATCCCAAGAATAACGTCCAGCATTCGCGTTTGATTTCTCGTTGACTACGTTACGTTTCGAACGGGGCGCTCGTGCATGCCATTTGGTCAAAATGGAGGGTTGGGCGTACGTAAAGCCTGAATTAAAAATGCACGCAGGAAAGGTGTAGCACTAAGATTTTGGATTTTTAATGGTATCGGGTTTTTGCTGTTTTGGTTTGCAAACGTTCTTCAACCAAAAACGATGCAAATTTATACCATATCTACAAACCTAACCGCAATCGCACGGTGCGTAATTGAACCTTCTGACTATGGCAGCTTGTCACGGAATGCGACAGGTTATGCGTGTGGATGATGATCTCGAGACATCATCGCCATCATCGATAGCAATACACTGGCCGTTTGTACTAATATTTCGCTGCCATATAACCACAACGACCTATGTGGCGGGGTCACTCGTCTAGCCGGTAGGCCTGTATCTAACAGAGAAATTGGTAAAATAGTTATTATTTTAGACTGCGTTGAGTGAAACAGAACATACGTTACTGAAGATGGGTTTGAAATTTCATATAAATACATCAAAGCTAAGAGCGGGGAAAGTTATTCCTAGCCTTGATATCGGGGTACTGAAATTGCCGGCCTCAACGGCTGACCATATTTGACCTATAGTAAATGCGTTATTTGCCCCGATTCATGAACCAGTTAGATATTTGACTCCTACTGCAACCATTGACGGGGCGGATGCATACGTTCGTAAAGATCTCTTATGAGTTCGTGCGAAAAGTATGTGGCCTTACGACTGAGATGGATGAAGAGGTGGTCAGTGTCGACGTTAGCACACTCCTTACCAACGTGCCACAATGTAACGTGTTTGAGATAGTGAAAGGGTGTTTGACTAGGGACAAGAACTTGGTGGAGAGAATGAGGCTTACGGTAAATGAAATAATTGAGCGAATAGTCTTGTGTTTTAGCTTGTTTTGCTCCACGTTCCAATCAAGATTATACACTTAAGAACTGGGTTTTGCCATAGGAGCGCTAATATCTCCCGTATTGGCAAATTTGTGTGTGTAATATTTTGAAAGCAGGGTGCTTACTACCTCTAAGCAGCTCATCAACAAGTCGATGGCGCTAAGAGGGGGACAGATTTGTGATCCTAAAGCAGGATAAGAAAGATAATTTTCTAAACTAATTGCTCACTTACTGCAAATATAAATTCCACGATGAAAGCCAAATCGTTCAGTTCCATCTTGCCACTCCCTGTCTGTTCAGTTCTCATGAATGATGCTAGGTTAAAAACAACAATCTTTCAAAAAGTGGCAGGCAAAGAGGGTTACTCTACTTTGGTTAAGATCATCCAAAGCATGTATAAGCTGGTATCGTCTTAACACTGTTTCATAGAACCCAGATCCTCTATACCAAGAAAGGGGATAGAAAGTTCACTCAGAAGGAAACAATAGGCCAAATGTTTAATGGTCGATGTCCCAGACGGATAGTGGAATATTGAAGCCATAACCATGGTGTACTACAGAGTACATTGGGACGGGAGGAATTCCTTATAAAGTGTGAACTTCATATCCCATCCCGGGGTGCTAAACAAAGATAACATCGAAGGTACTTTCCCAGAAGCGCCAGATGCTCCACTTGACGCTGGTTTAATTCAAGTACCCATTTCCCGCAGATAGGTTAAGTACTTCCACCTAGAAAGTTAGGTGCTAAGACCGCACACGCGTGTACATAAGCCAAACCGCAAGAGGTCTACGCACCTGAATGGCAGAGCAAAATAGCCGCATAGCATGGCGGTCGATGAGCAAGTTTGCGTACAGAGCTCTACTAAGGAGTTCGGCCAGTGGCTTAGCAACCACTTTTGTCGGACCGGACTGTGGTAAAAATTTTGCCCTGAGAGAGTTAAGACTGTGGGCATGAAGGACACAAACACTGCTTAAGGTAACATGCACATTAGTTGTCGATGAGTTAAATGTGGTGAAAGTGATTACAATGGGACAAGTAAGGAGATCGGTGCGAAGAACTCTTGCACAGGTGTGGCACATGGAGCATAGATTTTGTTGATCATACAGAGTAAAAATAAAATGTTCAAAGCTCACATTATCTGGAAACTTCCCAATTTATATTTGGTATCGAGCAAGTACTGGTAGTAAAAATACCACTCCTGTCAGATGCCGCCCAGAGCGGAATGTCGTTCGCAACAGAACTCACTTGGTGGTCTGCCATTATCAGAAACTAGCCCACGGGACTTTGTATTTTCTTGTATGGGTTCAACGTAGCCAGGTTCAGCCAACTGCCAGGCATTTCGATTAATGCCGTATAGCTGCATCGTACTGTTGAGACTCGATTGCCTTTCTCTTGTGAGTCAGTGACCCAAGATTCTTGACCAAATATAAAGTAGTGGAACGCCGTGATTGATCACTAGCTTCCAACTAGCACTATGTCGTGCACTATTTGCGAATTCCACGGGATTAGAAACCCATCCAGCCCTTTTCCAGCTGGCTGTTGCCCGCCAGACTAAATCTGGTTAGGACGAACTCTTCATCTTTTCGAATAATTAGTGAACCAGTTGGTCCGACCTAGTTGCATGTGTTGAAATCAAACTGCAGCTGCACTACAGCTAAACGCGTTTGTTGCCCATAGTTAAAATGTACATTCTCACGTAGCGTACTGTAATTTTTCGCGGTCATGATCCAGGTAACCATTAAAACACGGTTCAAGTGGCTCAGTCAGCACCGGTATCCTATAGGCAACCGATCGTCATCCATTGACCTTCTGATAAGTGATCGATCAGACACCGGACTGGTTATGGTTTTGTGATGGAGACTGCACAATCAAACCGGAGCATCATTGGACGGTCAGATTGTAGCCTATTTGGACAGACCCATGCTGTTTCGCTTAATGCAATTACTACCCCGTTCTATCGTTACTTGAGAACAGCTGCTTTATTCACAAATGCGAAACCTAGAAACAGATATCAGGTTAGAACTTCTGTTGGTAAAAGCTACCGGCAGACCCAAAGGTCTACCGGAAAAGGCTTCTTTAGCCAGCTTTCCTTCTTGGTTTTGATTTTTACTCATGAAGTGGGATCATTTGTTTTTTTGGAAACAAGCATTGTCCGCGATTCACTGTGAGCCAGCGGTTTTTTCCATGGACTGCATTAAGTCTAGCCGGTTACATAGCAGTTTGTATGCCAGAAGCCAAGCGTAAGTACAGCAAAGAGATCGAATTCAGGAGACGCCGTTACATCTAGAGACGGCTGTTTGCTGCATTAGAGGCAGCATGACCTACCATTTGTTCGCGTTCTCAAGTTGGCGCATTACTCGCCGGAACTCGACCGGTTGCAATGCAGCCAGCATAACATTTAAATGCAGTACCATTTGAAACGTTAATTGCTGAAGTTGGGGCATAACAGCGCATGCATATGATGCGGCGATCTAGCAGAGATGCAGTTCTTCGACGGTACTGATTTGGGTATGAATTATATCGTTGTAGCTTTCTGAATAATACAGGGTTTGGATAACGTAACTGAACTAAATTGGACCATGATGTCGGTTGTTTTATACGTGATCTTCCAAACAAATATGCGTATAAAGTTCCACAGGAAGAACTAATAGGATTGTGACTTTCCGATTAAACGAGCATGTGCCGAAGTAGGTTCAGCGTAGAGTTGTTCAGGTTTCCTACCCACGTCAGATTCTCTGTTCGCGTAGACCGCCAACTTCCTTGATGGGCATACACTTATTAGACTCGGAGCACCAGATAGAACTGGGTTCAGCGTTCAAGTGGTGGTACATCACACCAAATCCTCGCTTTCTTCGGTTTGCGTAGGCTGTCGCTATAAGCCAGATGAAGCCAGCCCTGTGCTTTCAGAACTAATTTGTTGTCAGTCTAATGCTGCCTTGAACGTAGGTGTGGACTTCTGTCAATCGTTCTGCACCTCAAACTTGTCTGGCTGCAATCACTTTTAGCTATATTCATGCATATCGGTTGTGTTAATGGTCCTAAGGAGGCAATAAGAAATGTATGCGTCTACCAGCTCTCGTCTACTTTCCGTGCATTATAAATGGTTGCAAAGAATTAACTGCTTTAAATGTGCAAAATTTTACATCAGATATGAAGGGTTGATATCAATGTATTGCTCTCAGTTGTTTCTGAAACTAAACTATCCTGCGCGTCCGATTTTAGTCCGGCATTCAGACAGCTAAGTGTCCGTTGGTGCTGCTATGGAATTGGGCTGACTGCAACAACTAGTGTTTTCCCACGGACGACAATTAGGACCTACTGCACAAATTTCATCTATTATACTTCTTTTTAGTTGTCGTAGTACGGAGCCTGCAAGAATCAACCGAAAAAGAAATATATTTTAATAGGTGATTGGGAGATTTAAGCAGCAGTTTACTCCCAATAAACTGTCCCACTGGATGTTAAAAAATCCTGTCAAACATAGTAGCGCCGATGAGAAGCATACCCTGTTGAGCAGTAATTGGTTATGTGAACAGCAGCAATAGAAATAGAAAACGGTATTGATGAAATTTTATAACTATTTTGTGCATTTTCTTTTTTGACTACTGTGGCTGTTTTAGCTGCTTTCATGTAGTATTTGAGCCATTGGGCAAAGCCTTAAAGTGGGGAATGTAAGATGCATTACCATATTTACTGACAACGTTGTGACTACTAATTGTGTGTCGAGTCTATTAAGAAGCGACTTCTGACGGTTAACGGAATAGCTTCCGGTTGACTGTGTCGTCGTCAAGCCAAAGTATTTGAACTGATTCACTGTACATTTTTAAGTGATAGTTCACAAGGCAGACTATTTCAATGATACTTTCTTTCCGCGTATTTACTTGAAGAGAAACTTATATGAATAGGTACACGATAGGTCTGGCTGAACCACGTTTGAACTGGCATTGCTCGTTTGGTTTTTGTCATTGGTAAGTACGCGTGAGAGTCAGTAATTTGTGACACTAATAATTTGATTTCTAGGCGAATGTCTAGTGGAACACTTTAAAACAGTTCTGATAGGTTAAATCGATCCAAACTGCTTGCATAAAAATGTAGGTGCTGAAGATTGCTATTCATCACCTGTAGAGAATACAAGATTTGACTTGTTTGAGTCGACTATCAACTCTACTAAGGCCATAGTTGCGGAAAACACTTATCATATAACAAACACTAGCAGTGGCTCATTTCTATGTTATTGTTCGAGTGCGAATTGGTAGCACTGATGAGATGAATTCGGTCATCACAATACTTATGTGGATCTGCACGAGCCATCTTTTGGAGTGGAAGCAGCAATGATGAGGTAGGCAGAACCGCGTACAGCCTCAGTCAGCCGTACGGCCGTGGTCTGTCGCGGCTAGCGCTTCAATTGGGGTTGTCAATTCAATATACGTCACACACATGTGCTTATGCTCATTCGAACCAATTCCACGAACGTTACTCAGGGTCCACTTGTTGTTTGCTCTGGATTGTTTGGACCACAGTGTTACTCCTTTTCACAATTTCGGCCCATTGTTTGCCGAAACGCACATGTGTACCCATATAGTCTTGAGCATTTCGCAGATAATTTTTGTCGCTTTCGGAAGACGAAGCTAACGACACATAAACGATCCTGCAAACAACTCAGTGGATGGTTTGCATCCGTTCTCCACTAAGCACTATTGTGAAGCTGCACCTTTTCCCAGCAAGTCGGCTTCATAACACCGTCGAAGTGTTCCTTAAGGGACTCATCTTCATCCGTATGACTAATTAACGTAGTCCATAACACATTAAATTTGCATCCTGTTTGTGTACATGCACATAGATGCGTACCGTTCGTTTTGAACAATGTCAAATCAGCCAATAGCATTCTGATAAGTATACACTGCAGTATCAGCATGGTTGTCGAAGTGAGGCAGATGTAGAGCGATCCCGCTTTGGGTGTTTAGTAAGTAATGGTTACACCGAAGCTAGTCCTATACGAGGTAAGATACATCCGCATGGTCCAACTCGAATGGGCGGTATTTGATGCCTCACTATTCGGACTTAGGCGGTCGACTCGTGTATGTACGCAATTTGTCGCACGCGCTAGCATGGGACAGTGAGGGGGAGCGGGGTCAAGTATTGGTTCACAAACTGGTACAAACCACAAAACCTGGGATGTAGAGGTAAGGCGAAGTCAGCACAGTCCCAGAGTTAAGACTAACGCAGACACCGCAACGGACATATGCGGAGCACGGGATGCGATCGGTGCCTTTGCAAATGAAGTTTAACTGGTCTCACAAACAGTGCTTGAGCGCGCACACGAGATGTCCGTTCGAGGCAATGAAACAGGTAAAACCCGGCGTACTGTAGAACCAGATAAGTAATGTTGATTTCTTAGTCAAGCGTACTCTCTGCAATAGGCCAATTACTTGCCTCATTTTGATGCGGTCCCAGTCTATTTCGATGGCACTCACTCGCACTCTCACTTAAGGACGCAGTGCAAGCTACCGTTTAATCTCAGGATCCAGTTGCCAAGCAAGAGCAGGATATCCGGTGGAACGGAATGTGCACAATATGCTCAAGCTAACAATTAACTTGAATCGTGTAAGTACCGCATTGGTGACTCTTTCCCATGTATATTTGTCTATGACCCCCATACGAACCACACAGGTCAAATGTGACCAAAAGAAACAAGGTAGCTCCTGGGCGGAATAATCTATTTACCAAGGTAAGGTTGGGTGAAGTATTTAACAGGTAAAAGGGAACAATGGAACAGTAGTGTGATGGGAGTATACACTCGAACGAACGTGCGGTGCCAGCCCAGCAAGGAAGCCGTTAGGCTGCCGCAAGGAAAGGCGGCAGTAGGTTGGACGTTCACACGTTTCTCGCATGCACGCTGATTAGCCAACAGTTGGACGCACTGGAGTGAGTTTGTTTGACTGAATCAAAGGAAAAATGTCATGCATTCACAAAGGTCGTTAATTATGGATCCAACTAGCTGTATATACCGATATGTTTCACTCGCCCTCTGCCTGCGTTTTCGCCTGGTCCTGTTGTTTGCTGAATATAGATTTTGTCCCTGAAGGACCGACTATTTACAAGGAGCAAGCCAGCTTTTCTCGAGGTCGTGGCTGCATCGAGTAGATGTACAGTTTGCGTCATGTGTTGGTACACCGTCACACACATCGGCTGACCACCGCCGTCGTGTTCCCCGAAATCAAAGGTGCCTTTGATTCGGTTGCTTGATGTGCCCTTTGGGACAGTCTATCCAGGAAAGGTCTGCCCGAGCAATATGTAGATATTATCCGCGCACTGTGCGCGTAGCACGAGCACAGTAATTGCTTGCGACAGGCTGTTGTCACCTTTTAGTATCTCCAGTGGTGTGAGACAAGGATGCCAGCTGTCCCCTTTCCTCTTCAACTTCACTATTGACGAAGTCATGGAGATTGCATTTACAGGACATGACTTGGAACGTGTGGAGCTACTCCCAGGAGAACGACTTCTTGACTTGGAATATGTGTACGATCTTGCCTTCATCTGTGACAGCTCCAAGACGTGCGAAGCTGCACTGGATAGATTAGCACTGGCTGTCAGCCGCTTCGGGCTTTACTTTGAACCATTGAATTGCAAAGCTCTCCTCCGAAATTGGCGGGAATCCCCTACTGCGCTGACCGTTGGTGAGGATCAGCTAGAAGTCGTTCAGAAATTTAACTACCTGGTATGTTGCATTAGTGCCCTTGGGATCAAAGATGAATTCACGAACCGTATGGCAATAGCCTAAGGTGCTTTTGATAACCTACGCCACCTATGGCCCCGGCGTGACATCACTCTCGCCCTGAAGGGTGGAGTGTACAATGCAGCTGTACCTATGACCATACTGTGCGGCTGCGAAACCTGGCCACTTAGATCAGTGGACCTAAAGAGACTAGTTAAGTTCGACCCCGGGTGCCTTCGCAGTTTGGTGCACCTCTGGTTGAAACACCTCGTGAGCAACGAGTGTCTTCGACGCCTTGTTTACGGAACAGGAAAAGGAACTGATCCGCTCAGCACCGTCATTTCAAGCACGAGGCTCCGATGGCCCGGCCACGTGTTATGCATGCCAACCCACTGGCTCCCGCGGCCTGCGTTATATGCTCGCCTGAGGTGTACTTGGAAGATGCGAATGTGGGCAACCGATGACTTGGTCAAGCAAAATAAAGGCCCTCACTTCGAAGCTGACCTCGGTTAGTGGCACGGTTTTCTGGTTGGGGTCCTAAAGATGATGAACACGTTTGGCTAGATACACTTGCTGATATGGCTAGGAGCCGGCCTCAATGGCGTTCCTGCTGTGAGTTTCCTTGTCCCAGCCCATCCCTTTTAGCCTGCTCCTCAAAAAATCGTCTCATTTCCGAAGCCCATCCGTTGCAGTTGGCTCAGCTGTCGTGCAACTGTTGCATTTATTTGTTTTTTGTCTTTTATGTATTGTGGCACAGTAGCTGTGGTGTTTTACACCTCTAGCTAACGTGCATAATGATAATGAAGCGGACTATGTGAGTTGGAATTCAGTGTGGTGAACACGAAACTAACTTCTAATTTTTATCGATTTCCGTCCAAGTAGTGAGGCAGCATAAAAAGCTAGCTCACGTTCTTTTTCTGCCTAACATCTCGTCATTCCAGTGATTAACTGTTATGTGTGCCCCTAAAGAGGTGCTACAGGATGACTGAGACAATCGTGAATTTGGTGAATACTAGGAGCGCACCATCGAAGGTGTTTATGGCCACGTTCGTACCTCGGCGAGCAAATCCAAGCTCCGCTTCTAGGCCGAAGAAGAGCCAGACGCTCCAACCGCACCGTAACAAGTCTTTCAAGTTCTCCTGCTAACCCCACTTCCACAAGCGGACAAGCGTCAATAGTGCATGCCTCTACCCATTTCAGCGGTGCAACGCAAACTAACTCGGTGGCGATGATAGTAACTCTGAGCCAGAGTTCGTTCCCCATAGAGTAAAGCTGGGCATCATACGCACCGCTTGCCTCCACGCAAACGCGGGAGACAGCACCTTTGATTCAGATAGCAGCACCGTGCAACAGTAGGGTACCGCAGCTTCCACAACCAACCAAACTGTTAAAACTGTATCGATTAATACCCTCAAAACTGATGCCAGAAGAGAAACTTATGGCGCTTTAAGTTGTATGCACTAATATTCCAGAATCACAGCCTGTTATCAAAAAGGGGAGGCTGATGGATGACCATAACCAGTGAATGTCCATTTGTGGTGAGTGTGGCATTTCCCCTGTGTTGCAAAATGCAATCCTTCAGGGATAAGCGTTTATTCGACAACATCAACTCAGCGAAAATTACTGCATGTTTGGCAAGCCAAATTCCGCAATATAATTCACGCGTTTACATCCATAACTAACGACGCTTTTGAATCGGAGGTTCTTCCTTTTATTCGGTGAAAGAAATGGTGGATGACTCGAACAAATGTCGGCCACTCCGCATCCAGTATTCGAACCCGTTACGTTCGCTTCCAATTGGCTGACTGGCTAGCTCACTCGGTTTATCTGTTCATACTTCCTGAAACTCCCATCACAGCCTGAGCCTATGACGCTGAGACGGGTCGCGGGTCGCCTAAATTTAATGCATTACAGTGAACCTGAACTTCTCCGGGTGTTAGTGAGTTCCGCTGATGATACAGAGACTGTTCTACTTTAATTGACTCGGTTCCGTAATTTATCATACGAGGTGCACATACTTCCGGACATTCCTTGGAATGAAGGTCCGAAAAGGCATATCAGCCGTGAGGAACTTCGTACCATTGACCTAAAGCGGGCGACTACTGTTTACAGAGTTCCTGTGCTTTAACTGTTCTCTTTTGAGGAGACGCATGCACGAGCGGGAGCCATGAATTTACACCGGCCAGAAACTCTCCTCAAAAATAGCATTGCCGAATGATTGACAAGCATTCCTGTTTCTTCCAACTACAATGGGCACGGTCACAAGCTGATGAATGTGATACGTCAGCCTAGGCTGACACCGCTTATCTTGGAAAACTAGTCTAAAGTCCGCAAAAAGCTGCGTATAGAAATTACGTTAAAGGTAGCGGGTGCGCGTACCCAACAATTCATTGTGAACAGCCAAACTGGAGAATCTTCCCCGCACACAACTCTGTTGAGGGATTGATTTAGTGGCAACCTCATAGTCCGACGGAATAGGACTAAATACGACAGACCATCAGGGCCCGGACAGCCGCGAGCAGTCGTATAACCCTAACTAAATTAAATGACGAAGGACTCCTAAAAAGTGGGTTGTGGCCCAACACTCGATAATGGAACAATGGAGCAATGGTTTATAAAGGGTGAAAAGCACAATCATGACATGTTCCATAGATTGATAGTAGATGAAATTGAGATTTAAATATTACATAAGTGGATCACATAAACTACGCATGGGCAAAACGATAGTGTGTTAAGAAGGATGGTTATGGGGATGAGATAGTAAAGACATAACCAAATAAAACGTCTTAATGACTAATACTCATAGTAAGTAAAAGTAGGTTGCTGACGTCTCCGCACAACTTTACGTGCTTTACTGTGGATCATAATATCAAAGTGGCTAGCTAGCCAGAATAAATCAAGAACATCCGTGAAAGTATCAAAGTGTAGGGCGTTCAAGTCGAAACCTACTCGTTTTTTTGAAAATAGCTAATGTGTGACGCGGACAACTGAGATTGGAAGGGCGTTCCATGTTTGACAGACCCTGAGGAAGAAGTAATTTCGTCGACAATCGAGACGACTGTGTTGTTGACTCAGTTTCAGGCTATTGCCTCTGAGGTTAGTGTTCAGGCTGAGTTTCAGTAGGTGGTGGCATATGTGAGTGGAATCGTTCAGTATCTGGTGGACAAATATATGGTCTCCACTTAGCCGCCGATTGCGTCCAATGAACACTCGGCGTGCCTACATTCGTTACTGGTGCTGAAGGTTGTGCAATCTTTTGGTAAATTTTGTTGCTCCAGGTTGGGGAGTTTCTCGCCCTGCAAAGTCACCCTGTAGCCAAGGATACCACGCCTGGACTGCGTATTCCACGTGGGGACTCACGTAGACATTGAGTATCAGCGAGAAGATAAAAAGGAGGATTGGGGGTTAAACTCCCAATTACCCCCTGAAAGGGACAAACTTGCTGGTTACCACTTTTGTATCGGATTCTGACTGACTCGAACAACTGACATCGTCCTGTACCAGCACACCGAGGTCACCTACCTGAGAGCTTGTCTACAGATCGTTCGCCCCAATTTTGTAGAGATACGCTTGTCGATGACGGATGCGGACAATGTGGCACTTTCCACATTGAATCGTCGTGCATTCCTCACCGATCAATGCCAAGCCTCATCGAGGTAGCGCTGGAGCATCTCATGGTAGTCCATTCCCTTGATCGGTCGACACAATGCCCCTTAGTTAAACATCCACGAACTCACTTCTGGTTACCAAGACACTGACACACAAGTCCTTATTGGTAATTTGGTCAAATTCCGGTATCGTTAGCATTCAGAGCCTCGAGATATAACAATGATCACCAAAACTTGGTTGAGCTGTGAGATTACCAACGTTCAGGTCACTCTGCCTGGTATGTCACTTCTCCGGAACGACTGAAAGAGTAGAAGAGTGGGGGTGCTCATTTATTACAAAGGCCACCTTCACTGCGAACTCATAGGCGATCCCCAAACGCGTGTGGTTAATGTACATTTGTGCAAGCTATGGTTGAAGAATGAGGACATTTGCCTTATGTCCGTAGTTTACCGACTGCCCAACTCCATTCCGAAAATGGACCACAGACATATCAGCTTGGCATAATATGATAAATCAGAAATACAGCCACATCCTAATTACAGGAGTGTTGCAGATCTCAGTCCTTCGGGGACAAGTGTGTATACGGCAAAGACAGCTCATCGAAAATTACAGCATGTTTAGCAAGACAAAATCCTCGATATAAATTTCAGGTTCGAGTCCATAATTAACGAACCTTCTGAGTTGATAAGAGTCCTCCTTTGTTACAGTTAAACAAACAGTGAATCACTCACACGAATGTCGGCTAATCCAAGTGCAATAATCGAATCCGTCACGCCCGCCTCCTATTGACTATGTGGCTCGCTCAGTTAGACCATCTGCTCACTCTGATCTAACACTAGCATCACAAGTAGGTTACAACCTCCACGGTTCTTAAAATTCAGCAACCGAGGGTGTACAGTTCACAGCCTACATGAAAGAGATAATCTCAGGTTAACCCCTGTGCAATCACATAAACGCTGCCGCCAGGTTCATTACAGTGAATAAGCCGTTGATGTTAGACTTAGTGCACACCATCGCGGAGCCCATGGTTGATGGACTAGATATGTACGGCCTTTTCATTCGAAACCGCCACTTGATTCTACTGCTCGATTACATTTGCTACTCCGTGTATCACGTATCAGAACCCGAAAGGAAGCAGTCTACTACACATTGCCACGAATTTTGCCCATTCGTTGAAAATGGTAGTTAGGCATGCATGACTAAGTGCACTCCAGAACTGGCCTAGAAATTTTCTTAAAAACCTTCACGCCACCAGTTGCAGAAGCATCGGAACCAAACTCACACAAAAATCCTTTTTAGAAAGCAAAACACAGAAAGATATGGCTTTAAGTGATCGGAATGGGCTCATTTACAAAGACTCATAGCGCAGAAAATCGGACAGCGCACGTACTTCAATAAAACTACCACGTGCAGTTGTTTCTTAAGTACATGTTAACATATCAGCAGCAGTTATCAAAACGATTCGGTAAGAACTACAAGATTCTCTATAAGCAAGTCACGTAAAGTGCAGCGCGGAAACCCATCACCTACTATGGTTGGTGTCCATACACAAACAGCGAGAGAGACGGCCAAAGCCTTACGGGCCTGTGCTCCCCTACTTTCCAAGGAATGCAAACCTCAAAAACTATTCCTGCCTCTGTCACTTCATCAACTGTTTTATTAAGCGTCTCATTCAAGGCAGAAATGGTGCTTTAAAAGCTGCTGGCCTTGCTTACACACAACTCTTCTGGATCAGGTAACATCTACCCGAGAGCACTGCAGGTTGCTGCCATGCACTTATCCGAACAAGGTTCTGGATTCCTTCAGCGTTGTCTAAACGGGTACCCAGTTCCGTCAAAGTGGAAACGCGGTATTATCACTGTATTCGTAATGGAGGAGGTCGTTCTGAGTTTGCCAGTTACCGCCCGGTAATGTTGCTGTATGTGCTTGTCATGCTCATGGAAGCAATGGGCTACCTGTAATGTTACAACATCAATGTGCCGGAGCAGCACGGGTTTCTCCAACGTCATCCTTGTACGACCAAGTTATTAATAGCAAGCTATAATTGGACAGAAGCAGACGATGAGGGGACAGAAGTCGATGTTATTTACTTGGGCTTTTCAAAAAGGCTTCGATCGCCTGAATCATCGTATCCTGATTCAGAAACTATAGCACTACGGCACCATAGATCCAGTATTAAGAAGGATCGGTTAATTTCTCGGCTACGGGAAACTGGAGTTCAGAGTCAGAACACCTCCGCCCGACCCGATACGAGTGGAGTGCGGCATACCGCAAGATTCGGTACCTGAGCCTCGTCTGTTCTTAGAGTTCATTAACGATTAAGGGAGGATTATCACCTCAAAATTTCTACTCATTGTGTACTACCTTAAAGGCTGGCAGGCGATCAAAGGATTGGACGACCACGAGATCCGCCAACATGACGTAGATGAAGCCTGGAGTTGGTTGTTGCTGCGCACACTGTTACTCAATATCCACTTCCGCCCTGGACACACCTACATCTACAGGCCTGATGCGTACGATCTGAAGACCACCGCTCAGAATCTTGACTTGGGTTGTTCCAGACAGCTGGAGTCGCCTTTCAGGAGGAGGTGATCAGCATATCGATCTCCTGCGGAGGAATCTCGGGAGTTTGGACCCATCCATCTTTTCCTGGTGCTCAATGCCTGCATGCACCCATACCCTAAATACGCCATCCAGGCATGGCGATCTTTACTAAAGCATGAGCTCGGAGCTCTTGAGGCCACCTAACATGGAACAACGAAAAAGGTCAAGGGTTCGCGTCACCTTTCGTACCAGGAACGACGGAAGATACACATAGTGCTCAGTGGACGCTACCGGGGCTACATGGAGACGTCATACTAATACACGAAATAATGAGCGACCCCAGTCAACTATGCTGCCGCCATTGAATCCAAACCCGAACTTCAACTTGAAACTGAGTCAACAATACAGTCGTCTAGATTTTCGACATAATCACTTCTCCCTCCGAGTCTACCAACATTGAAACAATTTGCCAAACTCAGTTGTTTGTGGCTCCACCTTAGCCATTTGCAAAAAAGCCGTTGGACATCGCCTTGAGCCCCTGTACTTTGTTACCTGGATGGATATTCTGGAATTTGTTTAGATTAACTATGTTATTCGATATTATGACCCACTGTGACGCACGTAAATCTGTGTAGACAGATGAACAATCCAATTGTTATTTGCTATAAGCAATAACAATAACAACAACCGTATATCAGCTAAACCTGGTAAAATTCTTCAGCGCTAACCACGAAATATGGTACAAGCATACCAATATCCTACGTAAGGTGAGACGTAGATTCCATTTACTTTTAACTGCTGATGATTCAAAAAGAACGCCTACAGAATAAGCAAAAGCCGTGCGGATGAAATATCCCACCACGTTTCAGCTGGTGTTGCAATCAAGCAATCTCCCAGCTTTTATCGCTCCACTGCCAGGACTCACCCACATCACTTTTACCGCTGAAGCTATCTTGAAACAGCCGATGTGTCTGCGCAATCGCAGCTCCCCGAGTTTAGATACCATTCATCCAGAGACATGAGGAAAGGCAACAAGACAACTGGCAGAAACTTCGGCTCAGTTCTTTCAGAAATGCTTAAACCAGAACCAGGTTCCTGCAACGGGAGGGCTTAGAATAATAACCGATTCACAAAGGTTAAAGCATAAATGGGCCTTCTATCTGCCTTCTATCACCCTAAACTGTCCAAGGTAATGGAATTCATAGCTGCCTACGTGCTAGTGTGCTATCTGTAACATTATTACTCCAGAACAGCGCGGCTTCCGCCGACATTGGTCATGCACAACGAATTTACTTATCGCACGAAGTAGTTGGACAGAGTCAGCTGACGTTGGAGAGGATAATGATGTGAGATACCTAGATTTTTTGAGGACATTCCATGGTCTAGATGTTTATCCTCTATTAACTTTGGTGGACAAAACCATGCCTATTTCATCCACTGTGAAATATCTCGGTCTTTTTTCCCCAAACCCCACTTGGTCCATGTAGCTTTTGGAGACTTTTCACAAGGTCAGGAGGTTATCTATTTCTGCTTTCCGACTCAAGAACTTCAACCTACCCCGAGGCTTAATTCCATGATTTGTAACTGCGATTTGTAACTGGTTGTACTATTCCCCAGGAATATTCCTTGGACTGTTTTGTGATGTTGTGCTTGCCTAGATATTCCGTAGTTGCTTTTATTACTTGTAAGTAGCTCGACACTTGCGTAAATGTTCCTTCCAAGATTCTAAGTGGCCGCTTTCATCCCCTACCTAATGCTCTCTCACAAACGTTATCTGTCTCTCAAACGCGCCTAAAATTTAGGATTTTATTAGAAATCAGTGAGAATGTTTGTAGCTCGGGATGCGGAGGTTGGTATGCGGATGTTCTCCGAGCTGGCTGATTTGGCTGCTGACGTTTCATCGTCCGTCTGGGCGACATTATCGTGTAGAGGACCGTTACCTACTGAGTTCTAGTGATGGGGCAAAAATGCAATCTTAAGCAAGAACACAAAATAGCGGAAAATCAATGCACTTGCGTGATAGTTCCTTCTTCAATCGTTGCTAGTCCGATGCCGACCAGAGATGCTAACATATAATCCGAGTAATGAATAGACGCGGCAGCAGCACAATCACAGGCAGCAGCAAAACCGAAAGCAGCACGACGCGAGCGCGTAGAAAAAGTTATATTCAAAAGTTGTCAATTTAAACAAATGGTACAAGGTGATCGGTAACGGAAATGATAAAAACAAAGATAGATTACCGTGTAATCACAACCACTACAATCGGTGTGATTTATGCGGGACACTTATAGATCTGATTATTTATCATTTACTGATTCTGTCGACTTCTTCGTGGCTTAACACAATCTTGCCCTATTTATCACACTTTCTTGTCGACCCAAAGAAAGTCACGAATGCTTTGTGCATACGTTTGCTCAATGACATCCACATACATTTGGTTATTCAATTCTTCAATACGTGTTTATGTATTTTTAAACGGTCCCATTCATTCAGTATATCCGCAGTTAGTGTAAATGTTGATAACGCACCTGTTTAGGTGGATAAACACTAATTTGACTTGACTTGACTTTCAAAGCTCCAGTAGTACGGGATTAGTGACTAGCTTCCAACTAGTGGTCAGCGTTCGGAGCTCTCTATCTGAACGCATACAATTCGAGTGAAGTATGCCGCGAGGTTCAGTTCAAACTCCACGGCTGTTTTTGGTGTTTAGTAAGGATTTCACACAGGAAATCGCTTCAAACTTCCTACTGTTTTCCGACGACTTCAGGATTTGGCAGAGGAATCAGGTGAATGCCGATCAGAATGTAATAGTGACCTAGACAGGGCACATTCGAGTGCACTCCAACATTTATTGCATTGTAACGTGCTTAAATATAAGCTAGTGTTTTTACGACGCCACATCAACCATTCATACATGTCTTAACTGCATGTGCTGCATCAAACTTTCGTCGCACGTGATCTGGGTGTGCTGATCTAGGATGAGTTACTTTGCTCTAGACAATCCGAAAAGACTTCGAAATTTGCTAAGCAACACGTCGGACTGTTGCGACGAGCGCTCGAACAAATATATATATATATATATATATATATATATATATATATATATATATATATATATATATATATATATATATATATATATATTTTCTAACAGATGCTCAACGCGTATGTCCACCACCATGTCGAATACGCAATTCAAGCCTGACGTTCATAGCTGAAACGTGACCTTAATGCTTTAAAGCAGCCTCAAGGTGGGGCATCCAAGGACGTCATTGGAATGCGCCGCCTTCCATACGAGCAGAGACTGAAATGATTGGGGTTAGTCAGCAGGCGATATTGTCGGTTTCGAGGCTACCTGGAAGTGGCATACTGGATGTTACACAATCTACTTCATGTGTGCCACTCTTTTCTGCTAGTCAGCAGTAGTACAAACCGGAGGGACCACTCACTGAAGCTCACCGAATAACATTGTCGGCTGGAGTGACGCAGCAACTCCTTTTCTATTCGCGTCTGTCACCAGTGGACCGCTCTCCCCGAATCGATCGTCTCTGCACCGACAAGAACAATGTTTAAACGAGGGTTGGATGACGCACCAACTCAGTTTCACTTTGGTACTTAGCACTGTCTCCATCCTACTCCTGGAATTGAGTTGCTGTTACCTCTGGTTGCTTTGAAATTACGCGGATTGCAAGGTTACAGCGTAACAAACGCTGTCTTTCTTCTCATAATTAAAGTGATAAATGTTTTATTAGTAATTTCTCGGTAACCCTACCAAACCACCCAACGGGACTTGTAAAGCAGTTCTCCTTAACCCGTATATATTTATTGTTCATTTTTCATTGGACCTACAGTACATGTTAAACCTCCGCTTTCTTTACTCGGCTAAAATAATTGTCCCATATGTGCATGCATGCCTCCCTGTGTCTTTTGAGGTAACACATCCTGCAACACCTGACCAGTAAACGCGACTTAGGTCTAATCGTGTAAGAAAGCCTGGGCAATTCGCTTCAATTTTCGAAAGCTTCAAGTGTACTGAACTTGAACTTGAGGCTATTGAGGCGAACTGTCGACACCTTTGAGCGACCGCTAGTACCTGTGCTGAGTAACTAGTATATTTGTCCTCACGCTGAATATACAACTCAGGCCTAGTGTCCATGGTTAGAACGAGACATTCGCCTATTGAAGCAACCCCAAGGAACAGTCACAAATGCAACGCGTAGACTTTCCGGTCTCAGTTACGAACTGCGTCTTCCTGTACTTGGTGTGTTCTCCTCAGAATACTGACGGCTTCGCGGAGATCTTCCGCTCAACTACCGGATACTAACTGAAAGCGAATATCCATGTACATCACTACTGACCCTAGCCCCTTACCAACAAAGCCGAGGCAACACTTAAAACTAATGAGGCAGCACACCCGTTTGAATTGTAGAAAGTATTTATATTCGCTAATGTGTTCCCACTGGAATACATTACCAACATACGTGATGAACGCACCAGACACCATGACATTTGAAAGACTATTAGACTTTCATTTTGGTGCTAAACGCTGCATCACAGCTTGATAAAGTGCAACGACTAAATCACTGATATTCCACGTCTTACCTTGAAGGATTTTGATCTTAGTTTTCTTTGCATATCCATCCTGTGGGTCTGGTAAATTATGCTTTTTGTCCTATCATACACTACTGAACAAGTGAATACATTACGCGCCTAGCTTGTAATTCGGAAGTCAATGGTTCGAATCCGCGTAAGTGAGGGCGACCACGCGGTTTAACCAGCCCACGCAAAGGCTGAAGGTTGTCGCGTGGCAGCTAAGCGTCCGGACAATGTGTCGGCGTACTGCTGATATCCCTCTGCTCCGTGTCTCAGTGGCTTTAAACACCGGCTACCATATGCAAGCTCATGGAATCAAATCTAGTAGGATTCTGTTTATCCGCGCTGCAGACTTGTCCCAATAGACCAAAACGGCAGGTTAATGCATTTTAGAATATTTCGTGTTTGTCTGAATGGCTGTGATTGGGACAAGCACTCTCAAAAGTTAATGAACATTTCCTATTACTCTGTAGCGGGCTACAGTCTCGTAGGTTTCGTAGATTTAAGACAGTCGTTGGAATTTACATTAGTCAGTCCCCAAGCAAGGTGAGTGTAGGGCTCAATGTGATCTTGTCTAAGAATTGTTAGATGGCTATTAATTAGAATTAAAATGAATTAATGTGAATAAGTTAGTCTGAATGAATGGGTATGGTAGGTTGGGCTCCTTTTCAAAGTCAGCATTCGATCAGTAAATTTCTATTACATTATCTAACGAAACGAACTTGGTTAACTTGCTAATTTTGTGGCGAAATTCGTTGACCCAGAGAAAGGACATGATGCAATAAGATGAATGTCACTTAGAAGCTTCATCCTCGATATAACTGACGACCAGTTCCTTGTTGATAATGATCTTTCCATTTACTTCATAGTAAATATGATCCAGGGTCCACTATCAGGTACTCCGTAACACTTTCCCATAGGTGTGTTATGAAAAGAGGTGCTGTCCGTTATCTGCCAGACTTAGTATGTAACCTGACGAAGAAGCATACAAAAGGTGCGTAAACTGCGAACTGCATGGTTAACGGATGCTTTTTAGTATACCATAACGAGGCACAATCATGAATACCACGACTAGCTTCAGGACTGCAAAAAGCGGGATATTCGACTGAAAACCGCTGGGTTGCAGCTACTGTTTCAAGCTTAATTGTTGCCCAATGAATATGAGAAGTAATAGGGATGACGTGAATAAAACTGGCGAAGGGAGAGGTAGAAGTATGTGAAATAAGGATGACCATGTACTGCCATGTGCAAATCTACGCTCGTCCTTGCTCTAAAGCTTCGTCCGTCCTTTACCCTGACTCAAGCCGGATTTATCGCATTGTATGGCGATAGTAAGAAAGCACTGGTCTCATGCCTCTGAGTGTCATCCACCAGTGTTTGTGTTTCTTTTTCAATAACCACACTTCATTTTTAATACATCTTCCCACTTTAGTCACAATTATTGTTTCCGACTTGGTCGGTTTTGACCACAGTGTACTCGGTGTAAGACAAAACTGTGCTTCACTGTATTTCAGTGTATATGGACGGAAAATGGACTAGAAGATATTACCGAGACTGTGCTGTCACAGGAATCATTGGGAAAGAAGATGGTCGATGGTGTTTGGACCGATGGGGTGTTTATCGTGTCAAGGTTCGCTACTGCAATTGCAACAACAAAAATGGCTGCAATGGTGCTCACAGTGAACGCCCATCCAGCTGGCTGATCTGGCCCAGTTTATGTGGAATCATGTTGCAGTCAATACTGAAAGAATTCAGTGTACACCGGTATATTTCCAAGTAATACAAATACGTCAGCTTCGTTGCTTGAAAACGTATCCTAATCAAACAATGATGCTTATCACACTGCGCCTTCCCTGTACAAGCCCGCATTGGATTTTTCACAGCAAGTTCAAGTTATACTGACTAAGTAAAATATACTTATTAAAAAATGAAACATCTGTGTCATGATACTTTGGCAGACTTCCACAAAAAGCACCTGCATACAACGAATTCCCAATGGATTCTTTAAAGTCTCGTGAACATGAGGGCACTGTTCGCTGTGGTCCTCAGCGTCACTGGCGGTCCTACTTACGACAGTTAATTCATCTTGTATGTTTGCAGAATTTCCCCCGTTTTACAGGCCAACATTGGGCGGGAATTATGACTCCTATTCATAACCAGTTTTGGTTTATTCCGTGCTTTTCTTGACCTTGATCGGTCATCCTGTCTATCAATATAAAACATCACTACAGGTCCTCATTCTTCTGCGTATAGGCAAGGCGTTTGACAGCTTGTCGTTTTCTTCTTTGCTTTTCCAATTACAGTCGTTCTCAGTCAGTGCAAATGGACAAAAAATAGACTAGGAGACATCACAAAGGCTGTGTTGTGATAGGAATCCTTATGAAGCAGGATGGCTGCGGGTGTCTTTGCCGTTGGGATACTTACGGTGTCAAATATCACTACTGCAATCGCAGCCACAAAATTTGTTGCAAGAGTGCGCTGTTTACGAATTATGTGCGACAGATTTGACAGCGCCTTTTCAAATGCCAAAATAATACTCTTTTACGGTAAGATTATGTTCGGGAACTTTTCATGCTCAACCGCAGCCAATTTCTGTAGCATAAAGTGAATTTTCTTGTCTTTGGAAATCTTGGCTAAATCAACACGAAACCATGTCTTCATATTTGAAGCATCAGGAGTGAAACGCAATATTAGCCTCAGAATCACAGCGAAACTCGACGATATGCGGTAAGGATGCACGTTCACTTACTACTGATATACCGACCCTGGTTGTATGGAGAATTTCTGGGTCAGTGTCTCCATCAATCTGTTGTGTGGTTTTTCGTACTGTACTTGCTGCTGGCGCAACAGCGCTTGTAGTTGTACAAAACTGTCTGCCATCGTTGGAAATTCTGCGTCCCCACTGTGGTATTGCTGTCTACGTTCCGGTATGCATGGCGTCCAATTCAGTCGCGAAAACCAAAAATCAGTGCGCAATAGACGGTGTATGCTCTGTGAGAAGGGACGGTACTATTAAGTAACCAAGCGTACAATCTAATTAGAGTAAGGATGACTTTCTCTGTTCGGCGTTCTCACCTCCACTTGCCTGGCTTGCCATGGCTGACCGCTTGTTCGCGTCCGGGTATGGCCCTCGTTCACTCAACCGACTCTACCCAAGTACAACGCGCCTGTGTGTGCGGCCCATCGTAAGGTTGGCGTGAAGCTGGTTCAAGCTGTTGATCCGAACTAGTGTCATAACGCGGTGTCGAGGTATTCGCTCTGTTTGGCCGTCTAATAGTTGCGCCGCCGCTAGGACTCATCCAAATCCCTTTTATCGCTGAGGCTGTCTTGCAAAAGCTGACGTCGCTGCGCGACCACAGCTCCCTGGGTATCGCTCCCAGTGCATTCGTCCAGATGCACTGGGAGCGACAGCAAAACAATGGGCAGAAGCATTGGCTCAGTTCCTTCAGTGCTGCTTAGACGAAAACCAGATTTCCGCCATGTGGAAGCTTGGAAGACTGAATTCGATTAACAATGTCAAAGGTGGGACGGAACATTCAAACAGTCATCTGACGTTCCGCATCCACTTGTTGCCATTCCAATTAGTATCCACAATAATTCTAAGATCCATATCCTGCTTGCTACCAATAAGGAATATGTGATGAATAACAAAAACTTGACAATCATAATTGATCATATTAACATGCGGATCCATCTAGTCTACCAGCTGTGTATCTAGGAGAACGTGAAATTCCGGCACCTTGGAGGCAAAGTCAACGTCAACTACAAAAGTGGTCAATGGAAGACCTCCGCCAGGCAGCAGCTTTTATGCCTAATCATGATAAGCTGACCAAGCCCAAAATGACTGCAACGCACAGAGCTACTGATGATCATGATGGTGGTGCTTCCTGTCGAAAAGTCAGGTGTAGCAGTCATACAGGCTTTTTAACTGTCATGGACAAAAATCAGGAAATGCCACTCAATCAGTCAAGTCAAGTCAAAGTAGGCTTTATGCACCCGGGCAAGTGTATTTTCAACATGGTCAACTGTCCCTGCCGATGGTGATGCATATGAAATTACCGTTGCAGACAAAATACAAAGCGCGTACAATTGTCAACATTTCTCACTCCAGCAAATAGTTTCGCATCATACTGATAATTTTGCCTGAGTCAAGAAGCAAGGTGGACAGATACGGTAGCAAAAAGTTGCGGTAAGATGCAGTACGTGCAAATAAAATATTAAATTTGGAGCGGGTAGAGGAAGTAGATAATGTTTTTGGCAGGTCCAACTGTAGTAGTAGTAGTAGGGGGTCGTTTAGGATTTTGGAGAAAAATGTGGTACAAGCGTCTAGGTGCTCGTGGAAAATAAAATCCACAAGGGACCCTCGTGACAACCCGCTGCTTCTGGAGATAAGCTTTATGCACCATAAAATCAATGTATAATACTTTTTGTGTAACCCAGAGATTTCAGGGAACAGTAAAGCCAATGTGGCGGTATACATGCAGTCACAAACCTAAGAATCAAGCACGGGTATTAAAAATACTTTAATTCGAAGAGGAGAAAATGATTATCGTCTAATCTTAGTAAACGTTTGCAACGTGAATAGATCCAGATAGGTTTCGGGATAAAAAGGCCCCTAGAAATGTAATATTTGACCAACTGGCTATGAACTAATCACAAACTGCCAATGGAGAAGTGGCGTCCAAAACAAGTTGTAACTTGTCAATTCGAAGGAAGGAGAATGTTAAGCCATGAAATTTAGAAGGGTACAAAATCAGGGAACGAGATGAGGACCAAAGCACGAGCTTGTCAATACAGTGCATTTGAGAAGAGTCTTTCGTTTTTGCTCAGTCGCCGCGCTGGTCAGGGGTAGATTGGAACGCACTAATTTGCCGACCCACCAATGGCATGTAAGTCTACTGTATTTACTCACCCACGCATGTCTGGGGGTGTGAATACGACGTGAGGACGCATATCGGTGCATGTGTCCTTGAGAATATGTTAATGCCCCTCGGGAGGTCGACACCGGTCAGTTCAGATTGGGTCGATGCCGACTTTTTTGGCTGGTGGTTTGCAACATCTCGACAGCAGTGCATATGCACTGGCTACCGTGTTCAAATGTTGGTGGCGCTTCGACAGTTGCTTAATGTTATCCCAGCAAATGATAAAAGGGTTAGTGACAACACTGTTGTAGACTGAATGTTACCTTCACATAAACCATCTTAGCAAAATAAGAATTCGTACCAATAAGACGGTGAAAATATGAGATGCTACTTCTGCATAATTGAGTCCGGAACCATGTCTACCAGCTACTGGAGGCTCACCGGATCTATTTGCAAGTACGCGGCCGCCTAAAGAGTTTATTCCAGCAGAATACAGAAATAAAAGAAAGCTGAGTGCAGTGGCTTT
>OX104063.1:184567630-184602588 GCA_944474145.2 Dicrocoelium dendriticum
CAATATATATATATAAATAGTATATTAATATATATATATATATATATATATATATATATATTATCTATATATGAAGTTGGGCCATTATGAGTACCATGCGAATCCAAGGAATGTACGGTTTCTCAACAAGTAAAACGAAACCTTTTTATAGTTTGTTTTTACATAGATTTACTTTTTTTGTCATTTTAACTGTCTAAGTTAGTAAACATGGTAATCAATACATACTGTTTACAATAATTCCACTGGTTCCGGTTGCGGGCCATGTCTTCAAGGGCGTTAAGCCATTGGATTCCTCATCCTTGTGTCCGCATGCTGGGAAACATGCGGGTCCAACGGATGCTAGACGCGACTTCAGCAATTTCATTTGCAGTCGCCAAGTGGAAAGCCGACCACGGCGCGCTGGCCTCTAGCCAGCTCCTTGACGAGCGAATATAGCGCGGCGCCGCGTCAACGCCCAGGGCACCAAGCGTAGGACGTGACCAAACCATCTCAACTGGTGCAACAAAACCAGTTTGTCTAAGGAATACTCTTATTCCCCAAGACCTGACGTCGCACGTCATTACTGTGAAATCGATGGTGCTACCACATATGAGAGATTCTCCTTAAGCAACCGTTGTTGGCAGAAAGACTACGAATGTCTTCCACGCGAATTGGCCAGGACTCTCTCCCATACGACAATGCTGAGCGCACAGATACACTGTAAACACAGCCCTTTAGCGAGAGTGAGATGTCGCGACGACGCCACAAGTGCCTCAGACTGGCAAATGCTGCTCGGGCTTTAGCAAGGCGAAGAGAAACTTCTTGTTGATAGTGCCGTCAGCAGCAACACAGCTCCAAAGGTAGACGAAAGTAGTTACCTGTTCAAGTTGCCCACTTTCAAGAATGAACACTGGAGCAGGTGTGGGTCAACCATGGAGCTACACTTTACACTTTGACAGGGTGAAGCTCATGCCACACTTAGATGCTTCAGCCGCCAAACGATCTAGAATGAGTTGCATACACTGTGGATCTTCACCAAGTATGTCGATATCATCAGCAAAATCCAAGTCGGTCGCGCGCTCACCCGATTGAAGCTCTAAGCCGCAATTTTGGAAACCGTCTAGAGCTCACGACAGGAGGTCTTCAGTAGCAAACTTGAAGAGGAAAGGGGACAAAGACAGCCTTGTCGTACACTGCTACTGACAGCCAAGGACGACTAAAGCCTGCCATAGACCCTCACTCTGCCGGAGATGAGGTAGCGTGCGCATAGGATGGCATTGTACTATTTTGGGACCCCGTTCTTTAGCAAACAGCGTCAGAGCGCAGATTGACCAACCGAGTCGAATGCAGCGCAGACGCCTAGGGATGCAACGATGACAGGTCTCTGTTGAAGGTGACAGTGTTCTGGGATTTGGTGAAGCTTGAAAATTTCATCCAAACACCCGCAGCCAGGTTTGAAGCGAGCTTGTTCTTTCCGGTACCGAGATTCACGAATGGAAGGTATACCAAGGGGTGAAATGGATGCCAATAGTTTGGAGGCCATCGATCTGCGACTAATCCCCCAGTGGTTGATGTACTAAGTGGGAGCACCCTTCTTTTTATAAATATAAGGACAATAATTGACTCGCTCCAGGAAGACGACACCTTAACTTCATGCCGTATTTTGGAGAATAATGAGGTTAACTGGCTGTTGTTAACTGCGCCTCCATACTTGCAAAGTTCCGAAGGGATTCAAAATTAGCCGGCAGTGTTGAATCGTTTTATGTGTTGAATCATAAGACAAACTTACGCTTTGCTAGTTGGATCAAGTGTAACAACCCGGGGTGGGCTGCCGGGTTTGCAGGGCATGCAAGCGGACGGTGAGGGCCAATTGAACTGAGAATGAAAATGTTCTGCCAACCAATCTAAGAGTCTACGTAGGTTGGCGATCGGGGAACCATGCATTTCGCAAATAGTCTCAATGACTCCAGGCTTTCTGTGGTCAGTGTATCGAATGATCTGGAAGAGCTTGCGAGTATTGCCAGAGGGGGCGGCGACTTTCACTTCCGAAGAACGCTGAGACCACCAGGCTTCACGATCACTTCGTGGACATTGGTTGAGCTGCCAACTGACAGAACGACGCACTTCACTATGAGTAGGTTCCACATGGATATTTCTGCGGCAAGGAAATTGATCTAAGGGGCGCGTGGAGATCCAGACCTTCATAGAGTGCTGAGTACGACCACAAACTAAGCGCCTGGAAGAGGTCACGGTCCTCTGCATGAACATCCAGTGTTCATCATTATCTTGCGGTGGGTCGTTTCCGAGGTCACGGATTAAGGAAGCTTGCTAGCGCTGCTGAGTCAAGAGAGTAGATAGTTTACTTTTGTGTACCTTATAGTGTTTCATTTACAGGGACCCTCCGAAACTCATGCAGATGGTCACACAGACAAGAGCATGGTCTGAGTCAAGAAAAGTGAAGCAGATGGATCTGCGATACTTTACACCACCCTACTATCTGAAACTGATTGCGATTTGACCAAACTAAGACCATGATTAAGACGCAAAAGGGGGTCACCAAGTAGCGGGACGTCTCCCCCAGTGCCGAAAGTTGGTGCTTGAGAGAAACTGATGATTTTCTTCGCACAATGTGAAAAGTCACCCTCTATTTTCTGAGTGGCTCACATCGAGCGCATTGTGACCACCGAGGTGGCTTTCGCAAGCTAATAGACGACCAAGTCGTGCATTGCGATCCACAGCAAAGACAACAACATCGGATTTGCAGGATCCGCTCAAGAGCTAGTGAATCCGCACTGCAGTCAGTTGCATCGTAAGCTGAGAGCACAAACAATTTACGGCTCTCTTCACGACATATATTGATTCTGCGTTACCCCGAAGCCGAACTGCACACAATCGGCTATAAATCTGGAACAAGTCCAATAGCGCGGTCTCTGTTTTGCTACTTAGCACTACAACAACGCCTGTCAAATCTGGCGCAGCTGCTTCTGTGACACCAGATAGGCGTAGGTGAAGTTCTACTCCTTGGTCGGTTGGAGATCTCAAATCAATCACGGTACAGGGATCTTACAAGCACGTTTCAGCAAGACAGCAAACATCGATAGCGGAGGTTTCCAAGGTGCGCGCAAGACCAGCCTGCTGCCTGATCTGCATGGTTGTACGTAAGCTGAAGCATGCAAGACAGAACAAAAACTGAGGCCGAGGTGAGCCGCTGAGAAAGGTATGTGAGTGTCGACGAAACCATCCGGGGTATAACCATGGAAAAAGGAACCAGCTGGCAACTGATAACAATGCTTGGTAACAAATGAACAGGTGGCGTGGGAAGAATGTGGCTGATTGGCAGATGTAAAAGAAGCTGAGCGATATATAAGCTAAAGGAACCATAGGTTTGTCAGGAGGGGTGACAAGACCCAGTTACCAAAGCCGAAGTTGTCTTAGATGACACCACTCTGAGCCTTTGGCTTAATATCCTGCTTGAAAAGCAGCGAATTCAGGGAATCGCGCCCACTGGGGGTCGGTGACTGAATATTCAATTCAAACGTCCTTTTTCGGTCAGTTACCAAGCACGGGCCCTATCCTCCTCATGATATCAGCAATTTGCTGGAGTAAAATGCCCACCGAGGTTAAACGAGGGGCAGTGGTTAGTCACGCCGCCACGTCCCAGTGTCGCTAAACAGACATTTGGGGATTTTATATGGAGAACGCTTGCCAGAGGAAAACCCACGCCCTGAAACACTGCCGCTGAATATCTCGTTAGGAAACGGTAAATCCGCACCACCCAACTGGCACCACGAGAAGGTAGTTCGGCAAACTAGCCAACCTATACCGTAGACCAGAGTGATTCATGGACACAATGCATCAGCGTGTTCTCACACTGTTTTGCTACAAGCTATCTTTTCAGTTAAATTGCACAGGCCCCACCTAGATGACAGCGCAGATTTCTCATAAACATGTCATACACGAAAATTCTTAAATGACTCTAAGATATTTCCGCAAGACATCAAGATTCAATTTTACATATGTGGTCAGGATTACTCATCAAAGCAATGAGCGTCGGGCATCCAAGAACCTAACTGGAATGCGCCATCTTTCATAACAGGAGAGGCTGCAACGACTGGGGTATTCAGTGGAAGCTATCGCAGACTACGAGGCCGCCTGATTATGGCATACCTGATTCTGCGAGACCCTCATCATGTGTGACGCCTCTTACTGCGACTCGACAGCAATACAACCCTGAGGGACCACTCGCTGAGACTCGCTGCACGGTATAGCCGTCTAGGGTGCCGTAGAAATTTCGTTTCCATTCGTGTCTGTCACGGGTGGAATGCTCTCCCAGAATCGGTCGTCTCTGCACCGACACTAACAGTATTTAAAAAACGGTTGGAAGATTCACTTATACAGTTACACCTTGTCACTTAGCATTAAGTCTCCATCCTACACCTGGAGTTTACCATGGAATTATTTTCTATTAACTGCGGGTGCTGTGAATCCAAGCGGATTGCAGGACTACGGCGGATCAAAAGATAAGTCCTTATTTTAATGTTTGGAGTATTAACTGTTTTACCATCATTGTTATCATTATTGTTATGTCGATGTCCCCACCAACTATTCAACGGGACTTGTAAAGCAGCGATTCTTAACCCGTATAAATGCAGTGTTCATTGTGGATGTTCGAGTGGATCGATCGAATATTAGTCAAGCTTTTTGTGATAGTCTTGTTATATGAAAGATATGGTTTAGTTTGCCTTATACACTTTGAGTTTGAAAGCCCTGTGTATGCGGCCAGGCTCCATATTGTTGGAAGACCGTGTATATTACCACTTACGTTGAAGTATGATTGGGAGTAGTCACAGCCGAGGAGGTTGTGACTGAATATGGCCCCCTCGGAAATGGTTCACGGTAATGAGCCCATGGTTGTTGTATAAGTCCCTGGGGGCGGTAGAGTTTAAAGGAGGGCTTCTTGCAAATTTTCTTGTGGCTTGTTTGAAAGGCTGTGTCATCTGTATCACGGCGCTGATAAATTGTTGATTGCCTAGGTTACCGAAAGGAGTCAATGGGCAGCTCTCTTTTCAATCAAAGGGTAAAATATGCTTACGTAAATTCGATCGACAAGTACTCTCTGTACGCGGTGGGAATACTTCGGTATCAATCCATGCACCATGAAAAGGTACTCTATCTTATTCGTAAGTTGCAGAAACTCAAGATCAAATGAACAATGGGTAGGAAATACTTTTCGAGTGTGGTCTCATCGGACCCAAGCGTTTACAAAGCAGAGATTAGGTGTTGTTTACGTAAAATTAGGCTGTAAAATTGATTACACGGTTGTCTGATTAGCTAAAGCGATATTTTAAAGCTAGGCCGTACATGGTAGGTAAAACAAAATAGCGAAAATTTTTAGGTTAAAGTTGGGCACTACAGCGTACTCAGCTCAGGGGATAAGCATCCGGTTAGGCAACATTGTCCATTGTCCAGTGTGGTAGTAGTAACGGCCATGCGTACCGATTTCGCACACCTAATTCGTCATTCAAATGGCAGATAGCCTCAGCAATGTACAGGAACTGTTTACTGATGTAGGCTGTCCGCGGTCGTCAAGGTAACAGGTGAACAGGTAAGAAGGCGACTAGTTTGGCTTCCTGTTATCCTTACCTTCTTTTTCCTATCCGGCAATTTTCATTCCCTCTTCCGTGCTTCCTTAGCGGCTTCCCTTACATCGACCTCTTACTAGGCGGTTGAGCATGCAGCCTTCTACGCGGTATTTATTTTGGACTGCAGCTATAAGGGTCTATTAAGGTCCTACGTTCTATTTGGACCCGGAAGAGATGGAAACGCCGGACCAGAGGAATATTACATTGGAAGCCTTGTGTAAATTGTTTTGGTGATAAGTATATAAATTTGAAGTCATCTCTAGAGACTCTGCGGCCAAAATCAAGGAGGCGTGACATAACAGAACCGTTTGAATGTCTCATCTCGCCGATGTAAAACAAACCCGGGATGTGTTCGGGAATCCTCTGAGATAGGCGCCTTGTTGCGCGGCTCACATATTGTGCACCACAGGAGTACGAGTACTGATAGGGATTTTGAGTTGCTCTCCGAGCTGAGTGATTATTTTGCAGATGCTTCGTTGCCGGACTAGGCAACAGCATCAGTGCGGCTTCAGAGGCCTTGTTCTCAGTGCGTCGTAAGTGACATTGAGGTCTCAAATGATTATTGATCGAGTTCTGCTTTGAATGTCAGGCTTCAGTGGACGCACGTGTTTGTCGTTATTTGCTTGTTCCAAGAATGCTGGCGCGCTCCAGGGTGAATTGGTGATTCTCAACACGGACGTCAGGGAGTTCTGATTGTGGCTACGAACGGCTAGGCTGTGTGCATGTAACCTTGTGCCTTGTCCGGCAACGAACGTTCTGCACAATGATCACTCAGCTCGGGGAAAAACACAAAATCCACATCCACACCTCGAAACAAGGATATCCTCAAGGAGTACCGATACGAAAGCATTGAAGGCGTCACAGTGTGTGGTCTATCCTTGAAAGGTTTTGCAGACAATGACTGGTTGCAATAAACAATTATCAAACTGGTTGCGAAATAAGTCTTCTCAACAGCATCTCTCAAGCGTCGCATGTGAATATCAGCAGTAGTATCGCCCTTAGGTATCATATGCTTAAACATCTCGTTTGTTTAGAAGCAGTGCTCTTATGTGGCTTGCGTTTGCCTTCCTTCAGGTGTCTCGAGATAAATTTGTCTGGAAAACCATTTTCGATCTGGGCGTCCCTGATTCTCTGCAATTCCTCCTTGGCGGTAGTCGAATACTGGTGGTAATAAATTACATCGTGTGTAGGGTGCAAAGATGGTGTAACGCCTTGTATATCCTTATAAGTCTAATAAGTAGATGGTTGTCCATCCATGCAAAACATGATACAGATTGGCCCAGTGGTGTTTTCGATAACTCTAGATCAACCTTCTGTCTATCGTCGATCATTTTGACCTGGTCAAGCGTTATCCGAAACGGGCTTAGATACTGGACAGATCAGACGGGACAATACAGGTCGGAGTTAGAGACAGTGGCTTTGCTTGCATCGTGGTCGCAATAATTGTACGACATTTGTCCGGGAAAACAAATTAGTACGCCAAAAACGTCAATAGCGTACGAAAAGTGGGACAAGAATTTCCTCCACTCAGGACAGTTGATGGTCCACAAAAAGGCTGTGGAAGCATCAAACGCGCTACGGATGCAATATGCCCCCATGTTTCAAAGGGTCTTCCACCAAGTGCTCTTCCAACCGTTATTGTTTCTCCGCCAGGACTAACCCACATCACTTTTACCGCGGAGGCCGTATTGCAAATGCTGACGTCCCTCCGCAAACACACCTCGCGGGATATCGATACCGTTCGCCCAGATGCACTGGAAGCAGCAGAAAGTCAACTGGCAGCACCTTTAGCTCAGTTTTTCCAGCGCTGTTTGGACGAGAATCAAGTTCTTGGCATGTGGAAGATTGGAGTAAAAACCGGATTCACAAAGGTGGAAGCAGAACCGATCCCTCCAACTACCGCTCAGTATCCCTTCTTCCTATACTCTCCAAGCTCATGGAATCCATAGTTGCCGATGCACTGGTGTGCTATCTGGAAAGCTGTAACTTCATCACGCCTGAGCAGCGCGGTTTCCGTCGACAGTGGTCATGTACAACGAATTTACTAATCACACGCAGTAGTTGAACCGAAGCAGCTGACGCTGGAGAAGGCGCTGATGTGATGTACCTGTATTTTTCCAAGACTTTCGATCGTCTATACCATCGGATACTACTATCCAAGCTCCAACATTAGGGGATCGGCGACCCCCTTTTATCTGGATTGCCAACTTTTTTCTCCAACGGCAATTACTGGTAAGAGTTCGGAGCTCTTTATCGAACCCCATACAAGTTGTGTGTGGTGTGCCGCAAGGCTCGGTTCTAGATGCACGTTTGTTTTTGATGTTTATTAATGATATTGCACAGGGAATCGCTTCAAACTGCTTAATATTTGCCGATGATATTAAGACCTGGCGCAGGATCCAAACAAACGCCGACCAACATGTGCTTCAGAGTGACCTAGATGCGGTGCATCAGTAGTCGACTCAACGTCAGTCAACGTCAGTAAATGCAAGCTGCTTTCCATCCGACATCAGAGCAGCTACTCATACAAGCTCGGAACGAATATACTACAACAATCAACTCTTAAACGTGACTCGGGTGTCCTGGTTCAAGATGACTTGGGTTGCTCCAGGCAATCCGAAAAGGCTGTTGTGACGGGCGTTTGGACAAATAAACAGCTCAATATTGCGACAAATGCTCAGTACGTATGTTTGCCGGCATGTCGAATGCGCAATACAAGCCTGGCATTCATGGCTGAAACACGACCTTAATGCACTGGGGCAGCCACAAGCTCGAGCATCCAAGTAAGCAATTGGAATGCGCAATCTTTCAAGCCAGGAGAGGCTGCAACTGTGGAAACTATCGCAGACTACGAGGCGACCTGATTATGACATACTTGATTCTCCGAGACCCACATCATGTGTGCAACCTTTTACTGCAACTCAGCACCAATACCACCCTGAGGGGCCACTCATTGGAACATACTGTATAGGATAGCCGACTGGAGTGTCGCAGAAATTTCTTTTCCATTCGTGTCTGTCACGGGTGGAATGCTCTCCCAGAATCGGTCGTCTCTGCACCGACACTAACAGTATTTAAAAAACGGTTGGAGGATGCACTTATACAGTTACACCTTGTCACTTAGCACTAAGTCTCCATCCTACACCTGGAGTTTACCATGGAATTATTTTCTGTTAACTGCGGGTGCTGTGAATCCAAGCGGATTGCAGGACTACGGCGGATCAAAAGATAAGTCCTTATTTTAATGTTTGGAGTATTAACTGTTTTACCATCATTGTTATCATTATTGTTATGTCGATGTCCCCACCAACTATTCAACGGGACTTGTAAAGCATTGCTTCTTAACCTGTATAAATTCATTGTGCATTGTTCATAGCGGAAATGTTTTCAGTTAACAACAGGGTACCCTACAGACTAGTGAATAGCCTCTGGAATTCGAATCTTGGTGTTTCCACACTAAGATCAGCAGGTGGATGCGTTAGAACGTTTATACATGCAGACAACCTTCTGTTGTTACCATTTGTCCCAATCTTCCGAAGCGCTACCAACATGCGTCACATAACTATCCTAGTCGCCCAGACACCAGTGTTTACGCATGTCCCGTCTGATTTAGTGAGCGTTTTGGGGAAGCTGCTATCGTTGCTAACTCACAGTTCCCCGGAAGTTGATAACATTTTCACGAAAACACTGCAGTTCGCAGCTGCGAGGACATCTCAGTCATTAACCCGATTTTTTCAATGATGCCTGAATGAACAGCAGCTCCCCAACATGTGGAAAGTAGGGTGTCGTTATTCCAATTTTCAAGGGTGGTAACCACCAGTAGCTACCACCCAGTGATTCTCCTCTCGGTGATCTCAAAGGTGATGGAGTCGATCATAGCTGAGGCACTAATGGGCTACCTTGACGGCTAACATCATAGCACTGGAGCAACGCGAATCCCTTCAACATCCGTCGTGTACTATCAACCCACTGATTGCGCGTGGCAGCTGCACCGAAACCGGCGACAATGGGGCAAGCGCTGATCTCATCTATCTAGGTTTTTCTAATGCTTTCGACTGATTAGATCACGGCATGCTTCTCAAAAAGTTGCACACATACGGAATTGGGAACCCCGTCATTGGATGGATCGGGAATTCCCTCCTTCTGCGCCGTCTTCAGCTTCGAGTTCGAGGTTCGATTTTTGAGTCAATTAATATGAATTGCGGTGTTACGTAAGGGTCAGCGTTGGGGCCGCGCTTTTTCTTGGCCTTCATTACCGATCTTGCCCACTTGACTGAATACATTAAATTCTGCTACGATTTGTACTGCCCGGTTGAGACCATCTACCTACGGATGGATAGATTTTTCTCGCCGTTAATGAAGCAACTAGGAGAAATAAAGAACAAGCCTATAAGTGTAAAATGTGTGTGCCATCAACTCCCAGATAAAATTGTTGAACCGTCTATAAATTGAACCAGTTCTGGACTCTCACGATTGTCGCAAACTCTGGAGACATTTGAAGCGCCTATGTGGACAAAATTCCCACATGCGCATTGATAACGTGGATGTGCACACACTGAACACTGGATTTTATTCTTCTCAACAGGGTAATAAGTCTTTCCCCCACTTCACCAACACAGGTCAGGTAGTTTACCTTTGACAAGTTTAATGTTTGCCGTGAACACAAAAATTTGAAGATATATAAGGCTACTGGCCCCGATGCATTATCACCGCTTGTCCATAAGCACTGTGCAGATTATCTTGCAAAACCTCCGACAGCAATTTTCAACCGACGTCTTATGCAGGGCACCATCCCTAACATTTGGAGACCTGTTAGGATAACACCGGTTCCAAAGAAGGACTCTCAAAAGTATCGTCCAATAGCATGTACATCGGTGATGTTGAAGGTCTTCGAGAAACTGCTTGCACCTCAGATTTTCACACTCACCAATGCAGACGATATATATCAATTCGCTTGCAAACATGACCGATTCGCACTGGATGCGGTGTCCTATCTTGTGCATTCTGTAGCATCTGCACTGGATGAAAAATGCGCGGCAGTTGGCCTCCTTTTTCTCGACTATACAGATGCTTTCAGTAGCGTTGACAAATCAATCCTACTTAACCAACTGTCTACAACTGGGTGCCAACAAATGTTTGCGGCGTGGTTAAAGACTACTTCACAAACCGCACTCAATTCACCCAGATTAATGGAGCGAAATCTTCTGCATTGCTCTCTAGTCGAGGTGTTTTACACGGAGCCATCCTCTCACCCGCTCTATTTTCCTTATACATTGACAAGCTCCCCATACCATTTACTTTTATTGTATGCAAGTATACTGACGTCATATTGGGATGCGTAACTCCAACCACTTTGACATCTACTTTTCAAAATAGTCTATAGACAAGCTCGTGCTTTGATCCTCATGCCGATCCCTGATTTTGTACCCTTCTAAATGTCTTGACTTAACATTCACGTTCCTTCGAATTGCCAAGTTACAACTTGTTTTGGACGCCACTTCTCCATTGGCAGTTTGTAATTAGTTCATAGCCAGTTGGTCAAATATTAAATTTCTAGAGGTCTTTTTATCCCGAAACCTCTCTGGATCTATTCACGTTGCAGAAACTTTTACTAAGATTGGACGATTATCATTTTCTCCTCTTCGACTTAAAGTATTTTTAAGACCCGTGCTTGATTCTTAGGTTTGTGACTGCAGGTATACTGCCGCATTGACTTTACTGTTCCCTGAAATCTTCCCTGGGTTACACAAAAAGTATTATACCTTGATTTTACGGTCCATAAAGCTTATATCCAGAAGCAGCTGGTTATCAAGAGAGTCCCCTGTGGATTTTATTGTCCACAAGCACCTAGACGCTTGCACCAGATTTTCCTCTAAAATCCTAAACCACCCCCTTCATCCACTACAGTTGGACCTGTCAAAAACATTATCTACTTCCTCTGTCCGCTCCAAATTTAATATTTTCTTTTCGCGCACTGCATCTTACCACAAATTTTTGCTACCTTACCTGTCCAGCTTGCTTGTTGACCCAGCCAAAATTACCAGTATGATGCGAAACTATTTGCTCGAGTGAGAAATGTCGATAATTGTACGCGGTTTGTTTTTTTCTGTAACGGTAATTTCATATGCATCACCATCGGCAGGGACACTTGACCATGCTGAAATGCACTTGCCCGGATACATAAAGCCTAATTTGACTTGAGTTGACTGATTGAGTGGAATTTCCTGGTTTTTGTCCATAACAGTTAAAAAGCCTGTATGACTGCTAGACCTGATTTTTCGACAGGAAACACCATCATCATCACTAGCTCTGTGCGTTGCAGTCATTTTGGGCTTACTCAGCTTATCATGATAAGCCATAAAACTGCTGCCTGGCGGAGGTCTTCCATTGACCATTTTTGCATTTGAAGTTGACTTTACCTCCAAGGTGCCGGAAATTCGCGTTCTTCTATATACACACCTAACAGAGTACATGGATCCGCATGTTAATATGATCCATTATGATTTTCAAGTTTTGTAATTCATCACATATTCCTTATTTGTAGCAAACAGGATATGGATCTCAGAATTATTATGGAGACTAATTGGAATGGCAGCAAGTGGATGCGGAACGTCAGATGGCTGTTTGAAGGCTCCGTCCCACCTCCGCCATTGTTAATCGAATTTAGTCTTCCAAGCTTCCACATGGCGGAAATCTGGTTTTAATCCAAGCAGCGCTGAAAGAACTGAGCCAATGCTTCTGCCCGTTGTTTTGCTGTCGCTCCCAGTGCATCTGGACGAATGCTTTTGCAAGACAGCTTCAGCGATAAAAGAGATTTGGATGAGTCCTAGCGGCGGCGCAAATATTAGACGGCCAAACAGAGCGAATACTTCGGCACCGTGTTATGACACTAGTTCGGGTCAACAGCTTGAACGGGCTTCACGCCAACCGTGCGATGGGCCGACCACACAGGCGCGATGTACTTAGGTAGCGTCGGTTGAGTGAACGAGGGCCGTACCAGAACGCGAATAAGCGGTCAGGCATGGCAAACCAGACAAGTGGAGGCGAGAACGCCGAACAAGGAAAATCATCCTTACTCTAATCAGAATGTACGCTTGGCTACTTAATAGTACTGCCCTTTCTCACAGAGCATACACCGTCTACTGCGCATTGACTTTTGGTTTTCACGACTGAATTGGGCGCCAGGCAGAGCGGAACGTAGGCAGCAGTACCACAGTGGCGACGCAGAATTTCCGACGATGGCAGTCACTTTTGTACAACTACAAGAGCTGTTGCGTCCGCAGCAAGTACAGTACGAAAAAACACAACAGATTGATAGAGACACTGACCCAGAAATTCTCCATACAACCAGCGTCGGTATATCAGTAGTAAGTGAACGTGCATCCTTACCGGAAACGCTGATGCCACATATCATTGAGTTCCGCTGTGATTCTGAGGCTAATATTGCGTTGCACTCCTGGTGCTTCAAATATGAAGACATGTTTCGTGTTGATTTAGCCAAGGTTTCACAAGACAAAAAGTGCACCTTATGCTACAGAAATTGGATGCGACTGAGCATGAAAATTTCCCGAACTTCATCTTACCGTAAAAGAGTATTATTTTGGCATTTGAAAAGGCGTTGTCAAATTTCCCGCACATAATTGCTAAACAGTACACACTTGCAGCCAATTTTGTTGCTGCGATTGCAGTAGTGATCTTTGACACCGCAAGTATCCCAACGGTGAAGACACCCGCAGCCATCCTCCTTCACAAGGATTCCTATCACAACATAGTCTTTGTGATATCGCCTAGTCTATTTTCTGTCCATTTGCACTGATGGAGAATGACTGTAATTGGAGAAGCAACGAATAAAACGACATGCTGCCAAGCGTCTTCCGCATACGCAGAAGAATGAAAATCGCTAGTGGTGTTCTATATTGATAGACAGGAAGACCGATCAAGGTCAAGAAATGCACGGAATAAGCCCAAACTGGTTATTGATAGGAATCATAATTCCCACCCAATGTTGGCCTGTAAAACGGGAGAAGTTCCGCAAACATACAAGATTAGTGAACTGTCGTACGTAGGACCACCAGTGGTGCTGAAGACCACAGCGAACAGTACCGTCATGTTTATGAGAATTTTAAGAATCCGTTGAGTATTCGTTGTATGTAGGTGTTTTTTGTGGAAATCTACCAAAGTATCATGACACAGACGTTTCAGTTTTTTAACAAGTATATTTTACTTGATCAGTATGACTTGAACTTGCTGTGAAAAATCCAATACGGGTTTGTACAGGGAAGGCGCAGTGTGATGAAGGTCATCGTTTGAGTCGGATACGTTTTTAATCAACGAAGCTGGCGTACTTGTTTTACTTGGAAATTTACCGGTGTACACTGAATTCTTTCAGTATTGACTGCAAGATGATTCCACATAAACTGGGCCAGATCAGCCAGCTGGACGGGCGTTCACTGTGGGCACCATTGCAGCCATTTTTGTTGTTGCAATTGCAGTAGCGAACCTTGACACGATAAACACCCCATCGGTCCAGACACCATCGACCATCTTCTTTCCCAATGATTCCTGTGACAGCACAGTCTCGGTAATATCTTCTAGTCCATTTTCCGTCCATATACACTGAAATGCAGTGAAGCACAGTTTTGTCTTACACCGAGTACACTGTGATCAAAACCGACCAAGTCGGAAACAGTAATTGTGACTAAGTTGGGAAGATGTAGGAACAACGAATTGTGGTTATTGAAAAAGAAACACAACACTGGTGGATGACATTCGGAGGCATGAGACCAGTGCTTTCTTACTATCGCCATACAGTGCGATAAATCTGGCTTGAGTCAGGGTAAAGGACGGAGGAAGCTTTAGAGGAAGGACGAGCGTAGATTTGCACATGGCAGTACATGGTCATCTTTATTTCACATCCTCCTCCCACAACTTTCGCCAGTTTTATTCACGTCATCCCTATTACTTCTTCACATATTCATCAGGCAACAATTGAGCTTGAAACAATAGTTGCAAACCGGTGGTTTTCAGTTGAATATCCCGTTTTTTGCAGTCGTGATGCTATTCATCGTTGTGCCTTGTTATGATATACCAAAAAGCCCCGTTAAACATGTAGTTCGCAGGTTATGCGCCTTTTGTAAGCTTCTCCGTCAGGCTAGGTAATAAGTCTGGCAGATAACGGGCAGCATCTCCTTTCATAACACACCTATCGGAAAGTGTTACGGAGTACCTAATAGTGGACCCTGGATCATATTTACTATGAAGTAAATAGAAACATCATTATCAACAAGCAACTGGTCGTCAGTTATGTCGAGGATGAAGCTTCCAAATGACATTCATCCTATTGCATATCATCCTTTCTCCGGGTCAACAAATTTCGCCACGACATTAGCAACTTATCCAAGTTCGTTTCGTTAGATAATGTAATATAGATTTACTGACCGAATGGTGACTTTTAGGAGGAGCCCAACGTACCATACCGAATCATTCAGGCTAACTTATTCACATTACTTCATTCGAATTCTAACTGATAGCCATCTAACTATTCTTAGACAAGATAACATGAAGCCATACACTCAGTTTGCTTGGGGACTGACTAACGTAAAGTTAAACGCCTGTCTTAAACCTACGAAATCTACGAGATTGGAGCTCGCCAGAGAGTAATAGGGAATGTTCACTAACTTTTGAGAGTGCTTGTCCCAATCACAGTCATCCAGACAGGCACGAAATATTCCAAAATGCATTAAACTGCCGTTTTGGTCTATTGGGACTAGTCTGCAGCGCGGATAAGCAGAATCCTACTGGATTTGATTCCATGGTTTTGAGATCCCCCGATATTGTTTTTATCACTGAAACTTGGTGCACGTCGGAAATTAGTGATTCTCAGCTTAACATCCTAGGCTATAAGCTTTTCCGCAAGGATCGCTCGCACAAACGTGGTGGTGGCTGTGCCATATATCTTCGAAATAACCTGACTGCCATTCCTGCAGATCAACCTGTGTTCATTGACTTAGAAGATACACTATGGCTAGTGATATTCCATCTATTGATCTTTTAGTAGGTTGTATCTATCGGCCGCCCCGAACTACACAATTTGCAACCCAAAAGCTAATCGATATGATCAATGTTGCTTCCAGCACCACATACAAATCCAAAATTATGTGTGGAGATTTCAACATACCACATGTTAACTGGACGCTGCCTACACTCAGAAACACGGCAGAGATTGAGGAAATTATCGCATGTATCCACTTCAATGGCTGGACTCAGCATGTTAGAGAGCCAACTAGAAGTGCTACTACCTTAGACCTTGTATTCACGATGGGAATCGCAAACGTTTATACATGCATTGATAATCCACTACCTGGCTGTGATCACAACACGGTGTTTTGTGATATGACTATTGATTTACCTAAACGACCAAGTAAAATGCTAAAACCCATTCGAAACCTCCATCGTGTGGACTGGAACGCATTTAATGAACTTATCGGTACCATGAATTGGAATACGTCATTCCTAACCCACAACCCTACTGTGGCTACAAATGAGTTTATAAACAACATTTCCCTTGTTGTGGATCTACTAGCACCTACAGTAATTAGAAATACCCATGAACATAGGGGTGAACTCAAGCTTCTGTCCAAAGCCAAAATAAAACTAAAGAAACTCAAATCGCTATACAGCAGGAACAACAGCTTCGCAACATTGCTACAAATCCACGAGAACTTACTATATTTACAACGTCTAACCCTAACAGTCAAAACCAAAGAAGAAAGCCGGGTACTCAGAAATCCTGAGAAAGTACGTGCATTGATGCAACTACTCAAAAGAAGAAACCCTAAACCACTTCAGGAAATTGAAACGTTGGTTCTAGACGATGGTTCAATAACGCGCGATATCTCCTGTATATGCGAGGCCATGAACTCTAGTTTTGCCTCCTCTTTTGTCCCCAACATTCAGCCATTTCATCCTCCACTTCCAAAAAGAACGACCGAACTCTACTGCCATATCCCTGTGACGTTAAGAGAGGTGCAAAGTGCCATCGCAGCCATAAAACCATCAACTCATCCAGGTCCAGATGGCATCTCCCCAACTGTTATAAAACTCGGAGGAAAAAAACCTCGCACTATTGTTACTAAACATTTTCACACTTTCACTCACTACCGGTTGCTTTCCAGCTCAATGGAAGCAATCCATTATAATGCCTAAGCACAAGGGTGGACCGAGAAATCAAATGTCAAGCTACCGCCCAATAAATCACACCTCTGCTGCTTCCAAAGCCCTAGAGCGAATAGTCAAGAAGAACATCGTCCAATATCTAACAAGACTGGATCTGATCAACCCTTCACAGCACGGCTTTCTCTCAAGACGCTCCTGCGTTACATGCCAGCTACAATTTCTCGATCACATCACGACTATGATTGACAGAGGAATGGCAATTATCATAATTCTGTTGGACATGCAAAAGGCTTTCGACCGCGTGCCACACCAGCCACTGCTGTCTGCTCTAGAGTCATACGGAATTGGAAATCCGCTGCTTAACTGGTTCGACTCATACCTAAACGGTCGAACTCAGGTCGTTAAAATCGGTCAGCAACATTCTACACCGAAGCCAATAACCAGCGGTGTCTTCCAGGGAAGTGTGCTCGGACCGCTACTTTTCTTAATCTATGTAAACAATATATGTGACCCAATCAAACATGGACATCCATTTCTGTTTGCAGATGATGTCAAACTGGTTTACTCATTTCATCCGGACCAACTACATATGTGTTTGAGAAACATCTGTGAAGACCTATCCGCACTAAATATAGCTAGTGAGCGCTTATTAATGAAGTTCTCCGCAGTGAAATCCCAAGTACTTGGGTACAGATGCCGCATCCCAGAAGGCTCCATTATACTTGCCGGAAACGTGATCCCAACGTCTGAGTCAGTTCGGGACTTAGGAATTAGGTACTCCAACTCTTTCAATTTCTCCGAACATGTTCTTTATCAGGTTGCGAAAGCGAGGCAGCTATGCGGATATATCACCAGAACTTTCTCCCTACCTGAAGTACGACTTGAATCATTCAAGACAATCGTACGACCGACTCTGGAGTATTGTACTATCCTTCACAGCCAATTGAGAAAGAAAGACAGAACGGCTCTAGAAAATGTCCAACGATCATTTACCAAACTGCTCATGGGACGCTGCTCAAACCTGACTTATTATGATCGCTGTCGAAGACTGCAGCTGGATCCACTTTGGCTGAGACGCTTAAAAAACAACCTCGTTCTCTTCTACAACATTATAAACCAACGAATTTACGCAGACAGCACCGCACTTGAATTGCGGAAGACTGCAGTCTACCCCACACGTAATGGCGGCTACTTGATACGTACAAACCTTTCAAGTCATAAAATTCGATCGAATTTCTTCTTAGTGAGATACACTTATTTGTGGAACAAACTACCCCTACAGATACGCATGTGTACAAGCCATGTCACCTTTCGAAATCTCCTTCAGACCTTCCTCACTATACCAAATGCTCTGAAGATATTTGACTCACAGCAAACACTAGAAACACTGACAGAAGTTGGTATAAAAAACATTTGATAATAGCTTACAGCTAGCTTACCCACTACATGTCATTACATACCATACCAAATCCTGTGTCCTTGCAGCCTAATAGTCCCTTCGTTTATTATCTACTCCTGACGATACAAACATCCGTAAATTTTACATATGAGTTGCGCGGGTCTAGGACTCAAGGAAAAGTAATCATGATCCGAAATGCTATTAGTAAACTTTTATTTAATGTTATGAAACGTGTTCACTATACACATGATCGCTCCCACTTATGGGGCCGTGTACCGTCCGTCGGTAAATATACAATTTATTTATATTTATTTATTTATATGGTAGCCAGTGTTTAGAGCCATTGGGACATTGAGCAGGGGGACATCAGCAGTACGCCGACACATTGTTCGGACGCTTAGCTGCCACGCGACAACTACCGGCCCTTCGTGGGTTAGTTAAACCGCGTGGTCGCCCTCACGTACGCGGATTCGAGCCATTGACCTCCGGATTACAAACTAGGCGCGTAATCCATTCACTAGTTCAATAGTTTATAAGAGGACAAAAAGCATAACTTTACAAGACCCACAGGATGGATAGGTAAAGAAAACTAAAAGCAAGATCCTTCAACATAGGACGTGGAATATCAGTGGTTAAGCCATTGCACTTTATCAAGCTGTGATGCAGCGTTTATCACTAAGACGAAAGTCTAGTAGTCTTTAAAAGGTCATGGTGTCTGGTGCGTTCACCAAATATGTTGGTAATATATTCCAGTGGGAACAGATTGGTGAGTAGAAATACTTTCTACAATTCAAACGGGTGTGCTGCCTCATTAGTTTTAGGTGGTTGTCTCGGCTTTATTGGTAAGGGGCTAGGATTAGCAGTGATGTACGTGGATGTTCGCTTTCAGTTAGTATCTGGTATGTGAGCAGGAGATCTCCGCGAAGCTGTCGGTATTCTGAGGAGAACACAACAAGTACAGGAAGACGCAGTTCGTAACTGAGACCGGAAGGTTTATGCGTTGCCTTTGTGACTCTTCCTTGGGGTTGCTTCAATAGGCGAATGTCTCGTTTTAACCATGGACACTAGGCCTGAATTGTATGTTCAACGTGTGGACGAATACACTAGTTACTCAGCACAGGTACTAGCTGTCGCTCAAAGGTGTCGAGAGCTCACCTCAATAGCCTCAACTCCAAGTTCACTACACTAGCAGCTTTCGAACATTGGAATGAATTGCCCAGGCTTTCTTGCAGGATTACACCTAAGTCACGTTCACTAATCAGGTGTTGTAGGACGAGTTGCCCCAAAGACACAGGGAGGCATCCAGGCAAATATGGAACAATGATTTCAGACGAGTAAAGAAAGCGCAAGTTTAACATGTCCTGTAGGTCCAATGAAAATGAACAATAAATATATACTGGTTAAGGAGAACTGCTTTACAAGTCCGGTTGGGTGGTTTGGTAGGGTTACTGAAAATTAATAATAAAACGGTTGTCACTTTAGGTAGGAGAAGAAAGACTTAGCGTCTGTTACACTGTAACATTGCAATCCGCATAATTTAAAGGCAACCAGAGGCAACAGCAAATAAATTCCATGAGTAGGATGGAGACAGTGTTAAGTACCAAAGTGTAACTGAATTGTTGCGGCATCCAACCGTTGTTTAAACATTTTTCTTGTCGGTGCAGAGAGGACCGATTCGGGGAGAGCGGTCCACGGGTAACAGACGCGAATAGAAAAATATTTCTGCGTCACTCCAGACGACTATATTATTCTGCGAGTTCCAGTGAGTGGCCCCTCCGGTTTGTACTACTGCTGACTAGCAGAAAAGCGTGGTACACATGTAGTGGATTGAGTAACATCCAGTATGCCATTTCCAGGTAGCCTGGAAATCGACGATATCGCCTGCTGATTAACCCCAATCATTTCAGCCTCTGCTCGTATGGAAGGCGGAGCAGTCCAATGACGTACTATGATGCCCGACCATGAGGCTGCTTTAATGCGTTAAGCTCGTGTTTCAGCCATGAATGTCAGGCTTGGATTGCGTATTCGGCATGGGGGTGGACATACGCGTTGAGCATCTGTCAGGAAATAGAGATGTATATTTGTCCGAGCGCTTGTCGCAACAGCCCGAATTGTTGATTAGCAAATTTCGAATCGCCTGGAGCAAACTAACTCATCCTAGACCAGCACACCCAGAGCACACGCGAAGGAAGTTTAATGCATTACATACATTTAAAGCATGTATGAATGGTTGATGTGGCGTCGTAAGAACGGGGGCTTATATTTAGTCACGTTGAAATGCAATAAATGTGTCGTGTCTAGGTCACTCTTTATCACATTCTGATCAACATTCACTTGAATCCTGCGACAAATCCTGAAGTCGTCGGCAAACACTAGGAAGTTTGAAGCGATTTCCAGTGTGAAATTCTTACTAAACGGCAAAAACGGCCGTGGAGTTTGAATTGAACTTCGCGGCTTACTACACTCGAATTGTATGCGGTCAGATAAAGAGCTCCGAACTCTGACCGATAGTTGCCGTTGAAGGAGAAAGTTGGCGATCCAGTTTGGAAGATGGTCACTAATCCCGTAATACTGGAGCTTATAAAGTTAAGTCAAGTCAAACTAGTCTTTATCCACCTAAACAGGTGCATTATCAACATTTACACTCACTGCGGACATACGGAATGAATGGGACCGCTTAAAAATACATAAACACATAGTGAAGAATTGAATAATCAAATGTATGTGAATGTCATTCAAGCAAACACATGCGCAAAGCATTTGTGACTTTCTTTGGGTAGACAAGAAAACGTGACAAATAAGGCAAGATTGCTTTACGCCACGAAGAAGTGCGACAGAATCAATAAGTACTAAATAATCACTTAAATCTATAAGTGGCCCCCATAAATCGCACTGATAATGTCGTCCAGCCGGACGATGAAACGTCAACAGCCAAATCAGCCAGCTCGGAGAACACCCGCATACCCTCTTCCGCATCCACGAGCTACAAATGTTCTCACGGATTTCTAATAAAATCCTAAATTTTGAGCGTGTTTGAGAGACAGATAACTTTTGTGGGAGATCATTGGGTAGGGGATGAAAGTGGTCACTTAGAACCTTAGAAGAAAATTTCTGCAAGGGTCAAACTACTTACAAGTAAGAAAAGCAGCTATGGAATATCTAGGCAACCACACCTGACGAAACAGTCCTATTGCAGTGGACCAGAGAAGATTACTGGGGAACAGTACAACCAGTGTGGTAGTATACATGAAGTTACCAATCGCAAAATTAACCCCCGCGGTACGTTGAAGTTCTTGAATCGGAGACCATAAAGAGATAACCTTCTGACCTTGTGAAAAGTCTCCAAAAGCTGCATTGATCAAGTGGGGGTTTGGGAAAAATAGACACCGAGATATTTGACAGTAGATGAAATAAGCATGGTTTTGTCCTCCAAAGTTAATACAGGATAGGTGTCTAGACCATTGAATGCTTTCGAAAAATCTAGGTATCTCACATCATGATCCACCGACGTCAGCTGACTCTGTCCAACTACTTCGTGCGATCAGTAAATTTATGGTGCATGACCTATGTCGGCGGAAGCCGTGCTGCTCTGGAATAATAATATTACAGATCGCACCCTAGCACGTAGGCAACTATGAATTTCATTACCTTGGACAGTATAGGGTGATAGAAGGCAGATAGAAGGCGCATTTCTGTTTCCACCTTTGTGAATCGGTTATTATTCTAAGCCTTCACGTAGCAGAAACCTGGTTCCGGTTTAAGCATTTTTGAAAGAACTGAGCCAAAGTTTCTGCCAGTTGTCTTGTTGCCTTTCCTAATGTATCTGAATGAATGGCATCTAAACTCGGGCAGCTGTGATTGCGCAGACACATCGGCTGTTTAAAGACAGCTTCAGCGGTAAGAGAGACGTGGGTGTCCTGTCAGTGGAGCGACAGAAGCTGGAAGATTGCTTGATTGCAAGACCAACTGAAACGTGGTGTGATATTTCCTCCGCACCGATTTTGCTTCTTCTGTAGGCGTGCTTTTTGAACAATCAGCGGTCAGAAGTAAAGGGAATCTGCTTCATCTTACGTAGGATATTGGTACGCTTGTACCATATTTTGTTGTTGGCGCTGAAGATTTTCACGAGGTTATGCTGATATACGGTTGATGTTATTGTTATTGCTTATAGCAAATAACGAACAGATTGTTCATCTGTCTGCACTGATTTACGTGCGTCATACTACAGAATGAGATAGTTTTCTTGGACATATCTTAGAATATCCATCCAGGTAACAAACTACAGGGGACTCAGTGCGATATGCAACAGTTTCTTTGCAAATGGCTAAGGTGGAGGCACAAACAACTGAGTTTCGCAAATTGTCTCAAAGTTGGTAGACTCTGAGGGAGAAGTGATTATGTCGCCAATCTAGACGAATGTATCGTTGACTCAGTTTCAAGTTGAAGTTCGGGTTTGGGTTCAATGGCGGCAGCATACGTAACTGCAGTCGCTCATTATTTCGTGTACTAATATGAGGTCTCCATGTAGCCCCCGGTATCGTCCACTGAACGCTATGTGTATCTTCCGTCGTTCCTGGTACGGAAGATGACGCGAACCCTTGACCTTTTTGGTTGTTCCACGTTAGGCCTCAAGAGCTCCGAGGTCACGTTTTAGCAAAGATTGCCATGTCTTGATGGCGTGTTCGGCGTATGGGTGCATGCAGACATTGAGCACCAGGAGAAGATGGATGGGTCCAAACTCTCGAGTTTTCTCCGCAGGAGATCGATATGCTGATCACCTCCTCTTGAAAGGGGACTCCGGCTGCCTGGAACAACCCAGGTCAAGCTCCTAAGTAGTGGTCTTCAGATCGTACGCCTCAGGCCTGTGGATGTAGGTGTGTCCAGTGCGGATATGGACAACGCAGCACTTGTGCACGTTAAGTAGCAGCGTGCGTATCAACAATAAAGCCAGGCTTCATCGACGTCGTGCTGGAGGATCTTGTGGTTGTCCAATCCTTTGACCGCCTGCCAGCCTTTAAGGTCCTACACAATGAGTAGAAATTTTGAAGTGATAATCCTCGCTTGATCGTTAATGAACTCTGAGAACGGACGAGGTCCAGGTACCGAATCTTGTGGTATGCCGCACTCCACTCAAATCGGATCGGGTGAAGGTGTTCTGACAATGAACTCCAGTTTCTGTTAGCAGAGAAATTAATATATCCTTCTTAATACTGGATCTCCGATGCCGTAGTGCTGTAGTTTCTGAACCAGGATACGATGATCCAGGCGATGGAAGCCTTTTTGAAAAGCCAGAGTAAATACCATCGACTTCTGTCCCCTCATTATCTGCGTCTGTCCAATTATAGCTTGCTATTAGCAACTTCGTCGTACCAGTATGAGGTTGGCGAAACCCGTGCTGCTCCGGCGCAATGATGTCGTAACATTACAGGTAGCGCATCACTTCCATGAGCTTGGCAAGCACATAGAGCAACGTTACCGAGTGGTAACTTGCAAACTCAGAACAACCTCCTTCCTTATGAATGCAGTGATAATACCGTTTTTCCACTTTGACGGAACTGGGTACCCGTCTAGACAACGCTGAAAGAAACGAGAACCTGGTTCGGATAAGTGCAAGACCGCTAACTGCAGTGGTCTCGGGTAGATGTTACCTGCTCCAGGAGAGCTGTGTGTAAGCAAGACCAGCAACTTTTTAAGCACCGTTTCTGCTGTGAATGAGACGTCGGATAAAATAAATGGTGGAGTGAGAGAGGCAGGAATGGTTTTTGAGGTTTGCGCTTCTTGGAAAGTAGGTGAGCACTGGCCCGTAAGACTTTGGCCGTCTGTCCCACTGTATGTGTATGGACACCAACCATAGTGTGTGGTGGGATTCTGCGCTGCACTTTACGAAATTTATTGAGGTATTTATAAAGAAGCTTGTATTTCTAACCAAATCGTTTTGCTAATGTCAGCTGATATGTTAACACGTACTTAAGAAACAACTGCACATTTTGTTGAAGTGCGTGCGCTGCCCGATTTTCTGTGCCAAGAGGGTCTTTGTAAATGAGACCATTCCGATCACTTAAAGCTATATCTTTTTGTGTTCTGCCTTCCAGAAAGGATTTTGGTGTGAACTTTGGCTCCGATGCTTCTGAAACTGGTGACCTGAAGGCTTTTAAGAAGATTTCTAGGTCAGTTCTGGAAGTGCACTCAGCCATGCATGTCTAACTACCATTTTCAACGAACGTGGAAAATACGTGGCAATGTGTAACAGACCGCTTCTTTTTCGGATCTGCTTCGTGACATCCTCATTATGCACATCAGCTAGAGGTGAGAAAACACCTCCGCTATTGTGCCTTCGTGACATACGGAGTAGCAAATGTAATCGAGCAGTAGAATCAAGCGACGGTTTCGACTTAAAAGGTTGTACATATCTAGTCCATCAACCATGATCTCCTCGATTGTGTGCACTAAGTCTAACATCAACGGCTTATTCACTGTAATGAACCTGGCGGCAGCGTCTATGTGATTGCATAGGAGTTTACATGAGATTACCTCTTGCATGTAGGCTGTGGACTATACACTCTCGGTTGCTGGATTATCTAGACCATGGAGGTTGTAACCTCCTTGTGATGGTAGTATCAGATCAGAATGTGCAAATCGTTCAACCGAGCGAGACAGATAGCCAATGGGAGGCATGCGTGACGGATTCGGTTATTGCACTCCGATTGGCTGATATTCGTGTGAGTGATTCATTATTTATTTAAATGAAGCAAAAGAGGACTCTTATCGACTCAGAAGGGTCGTTAGTTAAGGACTTGAACCTGAAATTTATATCGAGGAGTTTGTCTTGCTAAACATGCTGTAATTTTCGTTGAGCTGTCTTTGCCGAATACACGCTTGTCCCCGAAGTACTGAGATCTGCAACTTGGTGTCAGAGTACAAGTGGCGTTCGTCAGGGTTGTCCGATTTCCCCGTTTTTGTTTACTTTCGTCGTGGATTCTATCATGGAGTGTTCCCTTGCGGAATCCAACGACGTAGGCATTGAAGTACTGCTTGGTGAAAGGTTGGTTGATCTTGATTATGCGGATGATATCGTCTTGCTTTTCGACAATGTTGGGGCGGCACAATCAACCCTGAATAGCCTATCCAGAGTGGTCCCATTATTTGGTATGCATTTCGCACCTTCAAAGTGCAAATTGTTGCTGCAGGACCACCAGCAACTTGATGACCCCTTGACGCTTGCTAATGAGGAACTCGAGGTGGTTGATCATTTCACTTATCTTGGCAGCTGCATCAGCAATGATGGGCGCATAGAAACTGACGTGAGCTCACACATTGCAAAGGCCAGAGCTGCGTTCTTGAACCTGCGGCATCTTTGGCGACAGAAAGGAGTTTCCCTCCGTCTGAAAGGCCGTGTATACAAGGCCACAGTGAGGGCCGTTCTGCTGTATGGTAGTGAGACTTTGCCCCTTCGGTCTGAAGATCTGAAGCGCGTTCAAGTCTTTGATCATCGTTGTATGCGAAGTATTGCTGGAGTCGGATGGCACCAGCGTGTGCGCAACGATGATGTGCGTAGGCGAGTACTAGACGATGATGAATCATGCTAGCTCCTTAGAACAACAGATAGCACTGAATAAGTTGCGTTGGCTCAGGCACGTGCTACGTGTGCCTGGTCACCGCTTACCTAGGAGGGTCTTGTTTAGTCTGTCAGGTGTAGGGTGGCGCAAGGCTCGAGTTGGACAGAAGATGACTTGGCAGCGGGAAATGAAGTCACTGACGATCAAACTGGGTGCCGTTGGTCCGTCTTGCCTTCCGGGTTGGAGTCTACGTGACTCGCTTTGTGCTTGGCTCGAGACTTTGCAGGACATGGCTCGCAACCGACACCAGTGGTGCGTCTGCTGCCGTCTCCTAATCGGATTGCCTGTTTAAAGTATGTGTGGTGCTGAGTTATCTGCTGGGTAATGGCTGATTATGACGCGGGGCAGTGAAAGCCGCAAGGAAGCTGTCTCGCCGATGCCGCCTTATCTTCGCACGATAGCCAGCTGTTTGTGACGTATGTTGTTAACACAAGGTGTAGGTGCCTTGACTCTGAATGTTTGCTTAGGGCATTAAGGTTTTCAGGTAAGACCCCCTTTCGCTCCCTCTTCTTATTATTTATATTTCATAAGTCCTCATGGTTGTATGGCAACGAAGCATCAGTTCAAATGGCTGATGTACTGCTGTTAATGATGATGATGATGTCAGAGTAGACAAAGACGAACCCACTGGCGGCCCGCGGTTGCTGTTTGGATCACCAGCGTCAATTCACATGCCTGACCCACTGAACATGGATGAAAGTAACTTGGCGAGTAATTGATGGCTATGTAAAAGCAAGTGGGAGGATTTCTACACCTTAGTACGTTTGGACGAACAGTCGATGGCGTATCGCTTGGACATGTTTCGACACGCAGCCGGGGATGATGCACGCCATGTTCTAGAGACATTACATTACGACAAAGGCGAAGATCCCAATAATTTGGACACGGTCATTGGAAAGTTCAATGAATTCTGTGAAAGTCAAACCAACGAGACCTACCAGCGCTATCTTTTCTTTTCGCGCAACAGATGCCCAAACGAATCAGTCGACGCGTACACCAATGAGTTGAAGATTTTGGCTCAAACCTGTAAGTTCTGTAAATGCTTGGAAGACAGTCTCATACGCGAACGGATCGTTCTAGGAATCAATGAGGAAAGTATGACAAAGCGGCTTTTGTGACAACGAAACTTATCGCTCCAGTAGTGCATTGATATCTGCAACAATGAGTCCCCGACCACATATCAATACCAACAAATGAAGCTGGCAACAAATACAGAATTGTGTGCCCTTTCCGGAGGCGAAACAACGAAGGCTACTAACGTGAGACATGAGCTCTACAAATTTTGCGCCACGTGACATCCTGACACTCGCGAACAGTGTCCGGCGTGGGGACGGAAATACGCTAGATGTGGACAAAGGAAGCACTTTGCTCGTTGCTGCCAATCAACCAATGTGAGTGCGGTCGTTCGTGCCAACTCCACCGCAGACGCAGAACATTCAGTTGGTAACGTGTCTCGGAGGATAAAGCAAAAATGTGTCTGCGCAAGTCTTTTAATCGAAAGCAAAGCCGTACGGTTCCAGTTAGACACAGTTGCTGCTATCAATATTCTACCAAGGAAGCACTGTCCCGGAGTGTGCATTCGATCCGATCAAGATTGCGTGCGTATGTGGAATGGTTCCAAGCTTCATACGAAGGGCTCAGCTAACATCGAAGTGGTTAACCCAAGAGACGGAGCCTCACATTGACTGGAGTTTGTAATCTAGGAGGAGGAGCTCACGCCGATTCTCGGCATTGATTCGATCTAGTTTCTCGGTTGTTGTTTTTAATCATGATCGTTTTGTGCATGTTTGCTAGGGAGAAACCAATATTAGTGATCAGTATCCGTCTGTGTTTAACCCCGTTTTGGAAAGTTTGAGGAAACGGCTCACTTGTCTTTAAATCCTTTGATACGACCGAGGGTTCTACCGGCTAGGAGAGTTACATTTGCACTGCGTGACAGGCTCTGCGCTGAACTGAGCAAATTATCGATAGAGGGTGTGAGTGCCGAGGTCGACTGGGTTAGTCAAGTCGCAGTCATCGCAAAGAAGAAGGGCGAACTGCGTGTGTGTATTGACCCAAAACGGTTGAATGAAGCCTTGCGTAGAGAGCATTATGCGCTCCCTACTCTAGAGCATATTGCGCCGTGTTTGGCTAAAGCTAAGTGTTTCACGAAGGTAGACCTCTCTTTAGCATTCTGGTACGTGGTTCTTGGTGATGAATCCACTTTCTTTACTACCTTTACAACGCCGTTCGGACGTTATCGTTGGCTGCTTTTACAGTTTAGTTTGAAGGTGTCCAGTGAAAATTTTCAAAAGCGATTGGTACAAGCGGTGAACCAGTTAGATGGTGTAACATGCGTGGGAGACGATGTCTTGATCTACAGCTCGACAGAGGAAAAGCATGCTACTCTTCATGGTTTCTTACATTGCTGTGCAAAAGAATATAAATCTTACACGTGAAAAGTTTGAACTTCGGAAAGATGATGTGATTTTCATGGGCATTTGCTAGCAACACAAGGGGCAGGGTCGATCCAGGAAATATAAAGACAATTCGGGAGATGCCGCCTTCTAATGAGGTGAAGGGAATCCATCGCTTAAACGGTATGGTGAATTACTTGATCTGTTTTATGCCAAGGCTCGCTGATATCATGACGCCGAGCAGGAATTTAACTCACAAAGAATAAAATGGAGTTGGGGAATAGGACAGGAAACCGCATTCGAAACTAGTAAGCATCTCATCAGCAACGCACCTGTACTCGGGTATTACCATCCAGTGCAGCATTCGGAGGTACAGTGTGACAGTAGCCAAAACGGAATAGGCACTGTTCTCTTACATAGTGGAAGGCCTTTGGATTTCCGCAGTCGAGCACACCGTGACCAAGCAGCGATATGCGCAGACTGAGAAGGAGATGATTGCAGTAGTCTATGCCATGGAGCGTTTCAAAGATTATACGTTCGGAAGAAAGACAACGTTGTATACCGACCACAAACCGCTTATGTCGATAGCCAGGAAATCGCTGCACGTCGTTCCACGTCGCCTTCAGCGTATGCTTATCCGGCTTCAAAAATACGACGTGGTTATTGTGTATACGTCTGGTGCACAAATGTTCATCGCGGGTACGGTGTCAAGAGCTCATTTGACGGTACCTGAGTACATCCCGGAAGAGCTTGAAGCAGTACATTGAGTACAGCATCTGGCAGTGACATAAATTCGCCTAAAGGAAATAAGGCGCCACATCGAAAATGATGCGACGCTTTCAACTCTGCGAGACGTTATTCTAAATGGGTGGCCAGAGACAAAGTAGCTGCTTCCGAAGGAACTAACACCCTCCTTCAACTTTCGAGATGAACTATCTGTCTATCATGATTTGCTGTTCGAAGGAATCCGCATACTAGTTCCGTCATCGCTCCGAGGAGAAATGCTGAAATACGTTCATCGCGCTCACCTTGGTGCCAACTATGCCCTTAACCGAGCAAGGGAACTGATCTTTTGACCAGTAATGACGAGTCAAATAAGAGCTCACGTATCGAATTGCGAGGCGTGACATTCACATAAAATCCGGCAGACGAGGGAACCAATGATGCTGCATGATGTCCCTGATCGGCTGTGGCAAAAGGTGGCGGTGGATTCAGTCAGTGATAAGGGGAAAGATTACTTATTCATGGTGGATTACCAATGATTAGTTTGAAATCGATCCACTCATCACTAAGATCACGGAGGCAATAATTAACAAGCTCAGATGTCAGTTCGTGCGGTATGGTGCACCGGAGAAGCTGGTCTCCGACATTGGGCCCAAGTTTACCAGCGGTGCTTTCCAGGCGTTCGCAACCAATTGGGAATTTGGGCACCAACAAACCAGCCCATATCACAGTCAATGAAATGGAAAGCCGGAATCGGGACTGAAACAGACCAAGCAACTGTTGTCAAAGGCTAGAGAAACTGGCGCGAACCCGTACTTCATGGTACTGAAGAATCGCAGCACTTCTTCAATGAATATCGGTTTGAGCCCAATGCAGCTCTCATACAGCCGAAGGTCTAGTACTCTGATACCGGCACCTGCTGCACTTTTGCGCACAGTTTCGCCACAGCACAATGGCTTACAGAACAATCTGTGTAGACGAATGATCACTCAGAACCAGTAGTATAACCGCGGTGCACGGGTACTACCTGAGCTAACAGCGGAAGTGTGGGTTCAAACATTACCCGGTGGAAGAAAGGTGTGGAGACTGCGAGGGTCGGTGCCAGGACATGCGAAATAAACATTGGAGGGAAAACGTTCAGAAGAAATCGTGTGCATTTGAGACGACACCGAAGACAACAATGTAGATTGGGAGGGGAGTGGCATATGGCGTGGGGCAGGGCGACCACGACCGCAGAAACAGCGAAGACGACGCGAAGTGGCAAGGTGTACGTGATGGTAGTATCAGATCAGAGTGAGTAGATGGTCCAACTGAGCGAGCCAGACAGCCAATGGGAGGTAGGTGTGACGGATTCAATTATTGCACTCGGATTGGTCGATATTCGTGTGAGTGATCCACCGTTTTGTTTAACTGAAGCAAGGGAGGACTCTTATTGACTCAAAACAGTCGTTAGTTATCGACTTGAACTTGAAATTTATATCAAGGTGCTTGTCTTGCTAAACATGTACTTTTCGCTGAGCTGTCTTTGCCGAATACACGCTTGTCCCCGAAGGACTGTGATCTGCAACACTCCTGTAATTAGGATGTGGCTGTATTTCTGATTTCTCACATTATGCCAAGCGGATGTGTTTGTGCTTTATTTCCGAAATGGATTTGGGCAGTCGGTAAACTACGGACACAAGGCAAATGTCGTCATTCTTCAACCATAACTTGCACAAAAGCACATCAGTGACACGCGTCTGGGGATCGCCTATGTGTTCACAGTGAAGGGGGCCTTTGTAATAAATGACTACCCCCATTCGTCTACTCTTTCAGTCGTTCCGGAGAAGTGACATACCAGGTATCGTGACCTGAAAGTTGGTACTCTCACAGCTCAACCAGGTTTTACTGATAAATGTTATATCTCGAGGCTCTGAATGCTGACAATACCGGAGTTTGACCAAATTACCAATAAGGGCTTGTGTGTCAGTGTCTTGGTAACCAGAAATGAGTTCCTGGGTGTTTAATTAAGGGGAGATTATGCCGACCGATCAAGGGAATGGACGACCATGAGATTCTCCAGCGCTACCTCGATGTGGCTTGGCATTGATCGGTGAGGAATGCACGACCATTCAAGGTGGAAAGTGCCACATTGTCCATATCGCCCTCGACAAGCCTCTCTCTACAAAATTGCGGCGAACGATTTGTAGACAGGCTCATAGGTAGGTGACCTCGGTGGGGTGGTACAGGACGATGGCAGTTGTTCGAGTCAGTCAGAATCCGATACAAAAGAGGTAACCAACATGCCTGTCCCTTTCGGAGGGTATTTGGGAGTCTAAACTCCCAACCCTCATTCCATCTTCTCGCTGATACTCAATGTCTGCGTGCGTCCCCACGTGGAATACGCAATCCAGGCGTGGTATCCTTGGCTAAAGCGTGACCTTGCAGGGCGAGAAACTCCCCAGCCTGGAGCAACAAACTTTGTCAAAAGGTTCGACAACCTTCTGCACCGCTAACGAATGTAGACACTCGGAGTGGTTATTGGACGCTATCGACGGCTAAGTGGAGATCTTATATTTGTCTACCAGATACTGAGCGATTCCACTTACGTGTGCCGCCACCTACTGAAACTCAGCCCGAACATCAATCTCAGAGGTAACAAGCTGAAACTGAGTCAACAACACAGTCGTCTCGATTGTCGACGAAATTACTTCTTCCTCCGGGTACGTCAAACCTGGAACGTTTTCCTAATCTCAGTTGTCTTCGCCCCACATTAGTTATTTTCAAAAAAGCGATTGTTTTTCGACTTGAAGGTCCTACACTTTGATACTTTCACGGATGTTCTTCGTTGATTCTGGATAGACAGCAAATTTGGTATTATGATCCACAGTAAAGCACGTAAAGTTGTGCAGTGATGTCAGCAACCTGCTTTTACTTACTATTAGTATTAATCATTACGACTTTTTATTTGGTTATGTCTTTACTATCTCACCCCCATAACCATCCCTCTTAACACACTATCGTTCTGACCATGCATAGTTTATGTGATCCATTTATGTAAGATTTAAATCTCAATTTCTTCTACTATCAACCTATGGAACACGTTATGCTTGTGCTTTTTTACCCTATATAAACCATTGCTCCATTGTTCCATTATCGAGTGATCGGCCGCAATCCAATTTTTTAGGAGTCCCTCGTCATTTAACTTAGTTAGGGTTATACGACTGCTCGCGGCTGTCCGGGTCCTGGTGGTCTCTCGTATTTAGTTCTATTCTGTCGGATAATGTGGTTGTCACTAAATCAATCCCTAAACAGAGTTGTGTGCGGGGAAGATTCCCCAGTTTGCCTGTTCCCAGTGAATTGTTGGGCACACGCAGCCGAGCACCCGCTAGCTTTGACGTAATTGCTATACGCAGCTTTTTGCGCACTTTAGACTAGTTTCCAAGATAAGCGGTGTCATTAGCTTCGGCTGAAGTATCACATTAATCAGCTTGTGACCGTGCCCATTGTAGTTGGGTGAAAAAGGAATGCTTGTCAATCGCTCAGCAATGCTATTTTTGAGGAGAGTTTCTGGCCGGTGTCATTTCATGGCTCCCGGTCATGCATGCGTCTCCTCAAAAGAGAACATTTGAAGTACGGGAACTCTGTAAACAGTAATCGCCCGTTTTTAGTCCATGGTACGAAGTTCCTCACGTTTGATATGCCTTTTCGGACGTTCATTCCAAGGGATGTCCGGAAGTATGCGCACCTCGTATGATAAGTTACGGAACCGAGTAACTGAAAGTAGAACAGTCTCGGTATTATCAACGGAACTCACTACCACCCGGAGAAGTTGAGGTTCATTGTAATGCATTAAGTTTAAGCGATCCGCGACCCATCTCAGCGTCATAGGCTCAGGCTGAGATGGGAGTGTCAGGAAGTATGGACGGATGAACTGAGTGAGCGAGCCAGTCAGCCAATCGGAAGCGGGCGTAACGGATTCGAATACTGGACGCGCATTGACCGACATTTGCTTGATTCATCCACCGTTTCTTTCAATAAGTCAAAGGAAGAACCTCATCGATTCACAAGCGTCGTTAGTTATGGAATTAAACGTGTGAATTATGCCGCGGAATTTGGCTTGCCAAACATGCAGTAATTTTCGCTGAGTTGATGTTGTCGAATAAACGCTTATCCCTGAAGCATTGCGTTTTGCAACACAGGGGAAATGCCACACTCATCACAATGGACGTTCAGTGGTTGCGGTCATCCTTCAGCCTCTCTTTTATGGTAACAGGCTGCGATTTTGGAATATTGGTGCACACAACTTAAAGCGCCGTAAGTTCCTCTTTTGGCATCAGTTTTGAGGGTATTAATCGATATACTTGTAACAGTTTGGTTGGTTGTGGAAGCTGCGGTACCCTACTGTTGCACGGTGCTGCTATCTGAGTCAAGGGTGCTCCCTCCTGCGTTTGCGTGGAGGCAAGCGGTGCGTATGATGCCCAGCTCCATTTTGGACGAACTCTGGCTTAGGGTTACCATCATCACCACCGAGGTAGTTTGCGTTGCACCGCTGAAATGGGTAGAGGCATGCACTAATGACGCTTATCCGCTTGTGGAAGTGAAGTGAGCAGGAGAATTCGAAAGACTTGTTACGGTGCGGTTGGAGCGTCTGCCTCTTCTTCGGCCTACAAGCGGAGCTTGAATTTGCTCGCTGAGGTACGAACGTGGCCATAATCACCTTCGAGGGTGCGTTCCTAGTACTCACAAAATACACGATTGTCTCATTCATCCTGTAGCACTTCTTTATGGATACACATAACAGTTAACCACTGGAATGACGAGATGTTAGGCAGAACAAGAGCGTCAGCTAGTTTTTTATGCTGCCTCACTACTTGGACGGAAATCGATAAAAATTAGAGGTTAGCTTCGTGTTCGCCACACCAAATTCCAACTCACATAGTCCCCCTTCATCATCATTATTCACGTTAGCTAGAGGTGTAAAACACCACAACTACTGTGCCACTATATAAAAGACAAAAAGCAACTAAATGCAACAATTGCACGACAGCTCAGCCAATTGCAACGGATGGGCTTCGGAAATGAGACGATTTTTTGAGGAGGAGGCTAAAAGGGATGGGGTGGGACAAAGAAACTCACAGCGGGAACGCCACTTAGGCCGGCTCCTAGCCATATCAGCAAGTGTAGCTAGTCAAACGTGTTCATCGTCTTTAGGACCCCAACCAGGGAACCGTGCCACTCTAACCGAGGCCAGCTTCGAAGTGAGGGTCTTTATTTTTCTTGACCAAGTCATCGGTTGCCCACCTTTCGCTTCTTCCAAGTACACCTCATGCGAGCATACAACGCACGCCGCGGGAGCCAGTGGGCTGGCTTACGTAAAACGTGACCGAGTTATCGGAGTCTGCTGCGTGAAATAACGGTGCTGAGCGGTTCAGTTCCTTTTCCTGTGCCGTAAACAAGGCGTCGAAGACACTCGTTGCTCACGAGGTGTTTCAACCAGATGTGCGCCAAGCTGCGAAGGCACCGGTGGTCGAACGTAACTAGTCTCTTTAGGTCCACCGATCTAAGTGGCCAGGTTTCACGATCGGAATGCGGCAACCATAGCAGAATCAGTCTGATCTCCATCACCTCCAAATTGCTTGCCTCCGTCAACCTTCACAGACTGACTGGCACTTATGAAAGCTATATTGGTGAAGAGCAAGCCGGTTTTCGTCGAGGTCGTGGCTGCATTGACCACATCTTCACCTTATCTCAGTTGTTTGAGCACCATCACATATATTGACGGCCCACCATTGTCGTGTTCCTCGATATCAAAGGTGCATTCGATTCGGTGGATTGACTTGCGATTTGGGACCATCTAATCAAGAAAGGTGTACCTGTAGCAGTCTGGAGATTCCCCGGTTTGCTTGTGTAAAATTCTAACCAAAATTCTTTAATTGTACACTTAGGCAACCGGTGTGGTTTGTTGAACTGCTTGCTGAGTTCGAATGCTTTACTTGCTCATCGCCATTTTTGCTTGGCGCTCGCTTCGGTTGCAACGCGCGACTGC